>VDFB02252616.1:76999617-77599617 GCA_007258455.2 Sequoia sempervirens | reverse complement strand
TGTAAATGTAGCAACACTTGGGTTCCATTTTTAATAGTAACTATATATGGGTTTGATATCAGTAAATTTAGGGTTCAACAAGAAAATGTCAATTTATTGTAGCTATCCTTTTTGAATGGTGATATTGAACCGTGAATTGTATTGCATTGGATTGCAAATCTAATCATTGTATTGCCTAATTATATTACATTGAGATTGATAATGGCTTACATGGCCTGGCATATGAAACCATTGTTGATGACCTTGAATAAAACATGGGCATATGCCCTCAAAAATTCCTAATATGTTGTCACCACTCTTGCTAAGAGCTACTCAGTGATTTTTTGTCTTTAGTTTGAACCAAAATTGAGCTCAAATGCTCTCTGTAAGGATTCAACAACTACTTTTTTTGTCACTCTTTTGAATGATGGTGAAAGGTGTGATCTTAGATGCTAATTTTTTTTCTTCTATTTTCTTTCTAATTGCTTCACAACAAAAAATTACATGATTCTCATCAGAAAAACTTTCTTCAATAGATACCATGATTTTGATTTGTTCTTTATAGTGTGTCCACAGTTCTCTTTCAAATTGCACACAATGTAGCTTTCATATCTACCTAATGCTTTATATTAGAATACAAAAAATATTTTATTGCTAATGAAAATATCTATGATACTTGTGTTGATAGTGTATTAGTCAAGTGCCATGGAAACTATTTGAGTAGTCAATGTTTGTTTGTTTTAGTTCATAAGAAAAATCATTTCATAGAAAACTGATATGTAACAATATCTGTTGTCTTTTCCTAGAATGTCATATGCTTTATGCTCATTTCATGATAATGATAATGGTCTACACAATAATATGGTACTGCCCATTTCAATAGATTGTGATGCTACTCTTCTTAGATTGTGATGGTATGCACATTTTTAGTAGAGTGGTGGCTATAAATTCTTGATGCAATAAAGCATTGTCTACCTAACATGTCAAACTTAGTAGCACAAGTTCTCATGTGATGACCTATTAGATTGTTTTGTGTTTTTACTACTTCAAGTTCAAATTTCAATCAATAATTCTATTAAAATTTTATTGTTAATGATTTCTTAGAAACAAGAATATTTACATGTTTAAATGATGAAATTTGCTACTAGCATAAGCAAACTAGATAGAAAAACAAAACAACTCGTACTCAAAAAATATGATAGAAATGTTTTATAATTACAAGTGATGTAAATGCTAGTAAAGCATAAAAGTGGCTTCACATATTTCACATACTAGCAAATTGGTATCCCCCATACTCTTGACATTAGCATAAATTGAATGCGCATGCATATCTTTAATAGTTGATTAAATTCAGACAAGAACAAAGACCTTCAAACAACCAAATTGATTCTAATAGTGTTCTTGTTGGATTATAGCAATACCTAGGCATCTGAAAAGGCATGTAGCATTGGCATGTAGAATGATTCATGTCTTGAACAATTTTTTACAAAAACTTCCAGCTCTTTCCCCAAGTAAAACTGACAATTGTAAGTCTAGATAATACAACCTTTGCCAACATCCTCCATGCTAGCTTTCCATGCAATTTGTGGAACTATTGCGTCAACATCTAGCAAGCTATTTTATTTTATTTCTTTCAAAATAATGTAAAGCTTTGTCATATCTAAGAACAATAAGAAATACAATTTTATTAAATTATAATAATATTAAATTTTTGATCTCTCAAACTAAAAGTTGAGCACTTGGATCGGTATGTATTCTCTTTCATAGCAAGTTATCCATATTTTCAAAGATTTATCCTATTGACCAAGCAGTTTTGTTTTCCATGATGAGGATAAACCATTGGTCGCCCATTAAATATTGGTACTTGTGTTTGAAATAAATCACCATTAATCCTTTAAAGAATGACAAGAAGCATGTACTTTCCTAATTAAAGTAGTGTGACCTTCATAGACATAACTTTTATTACTATGTTCAAAGATAATGCGAATAATGGAGCACAATTCATAAGCTCACACTTTAGCATGGACTAGAAAAGTTGCCAGTTTGTGTGACACCTTTCTTGACCTTTCTCATCAATTCTTGTTGTTTTTTGTGCTTGGAAAAAAGTATAGTGCATCATTTTCTCTATATATTGATGCATTTCTTAAATAATTTTTTTTGACCTATAAATTAAAATTTCATCTACAAACTCTACAATTAGAGCATGACGGTTCATAGTTCATACATTATAATTAACCTTAATTTCAAATTATGCTACTATCATGAAATTCATAGTACTAGAGTAAAAATAGATCCAATGACATTTAGAGCAATTAGATTCTTGAGCTTGAAACAAGATTTTTGCACCCTTTCATACAAATATATTAATTGCATGACAAGAATGCTCACTAATTTTTCATCTATTTTCTCCTACAAATCAAAATGCATCATTCTCTCTTGAACTCGACACTTGCATCACTTCTTAAAAAATATTAATGCGATGAATATTTTGTGGGGGTAAATTGTTGGTGGTGAAATTTTCTTGAGGTGAATTTGTCATGGTAGTGAATTTTCCTAAGCCTTTAAATATATTATATAATAAATTATAATATAATAATATTATATTCTAATTCTTAATGATTTAGCATATTAGATTATATAATATATAAGTATGCATATTAAATTAATATGCACACAATAATATTTTAAGTAGAAAACTTAAAAATATTAGAATCTATATTTTCTTTTATTTTTGTTATGTTTCAAAAAATAATTTTAATTAGCATGAAAATTAATTAGAATTAAAATTAATTACATTATTTTTTTAAAAATAATTATAATTAAAATTGAATTTACAATTTTCTTTATTATTGAAATTATAAAAATAAATAAAAAAATTAAATTAAATTATATAATTTAATAATTAATTAATAATATATAATATATTTAGTAGAATTATTATTATATTTATTATTACAATTACAAGTAATTACAAAATTAAAAAAATAAATATGCGCCATTACATGACACTTGTTATAAAGGACACATGTCAAAATATATTGACTCACTATTTTCGAATATATGAGGTAATGAATGCTATTCACCCCAAGTGAGAGGAGGAAGGTGTGAATGGGTTTTCGCTTGGCTAAATAAAAAATATGGGACACACATCACCTTTTTTGTAAAGGATAAAAAGTATTTTTAGCTGATAGGCTTTTAATTGTGGACTTGCCAGTCCACAGCCCATCGGAAATCCTGTCTCACATTGCCCGCAAACAACTTTACACACTAGTAAACCACCTGATATGGCCATCAATGAGGTATGCCATTGAACTTGGGATGCCACATTTAGGGTATACTTGTATTTAATGGTCTGTAACCAGAAGTAGGTTAAAAATTAATAATCTCATCATTAATTAGTGTAGTTGCTGTCTCCGCCAGCATACACTGACTTAATTGCCTTTGAAGGTATGATTGCAAGCTATGCACAAAACAAGGGGTCCACAATTATCTTTAATGGTCTGAGGTTACTTCTAAAGATGAGCAAGAGGACGTGGAGGCAAGGCAATGGTCTTATTGAATGCAAAGGAAATTTAGACACTCCACTGTCCAAACACTCCACCGTGCATATTATTTCTTCAGTCTAATCTCATTAATATTAAATCGATCAGATATGTTTTACGTGAGGAAGATCCCCTGCCATCCATCACAACCTCTGCCAATAAATAGATTGCAATGTTTATCAATTCACAATAAAATCTAGTTTGAGGATAATTTCTTCTGTCGACCACCGCTGCTGCTTAGGAAGATTTGGTGTCCAATTTGTACTTGAGGTAAGTCACATGCCATGGTTTCAGTTAGTTTTATTTTCCCTTTTCAATTTGATGTTTTTAATTAGACCCAATTTCCCCCTCTCGGCCCTATTGCCCCTCTGCAAATGTGTTGATTATATGATTCATAACCACTTCTAGAGCTCTGCGCCCCAGATTAATGCCTACATTTTGAAACTTTCTGTTGAGCAACATTAGCTTCTTATCAAATTCTTTGCTTCTTTCCTCTTGTTTTCCAAGAATTTTTATCTGAATGTTTTGATTGCACAATTTTCTCCTATGTATTAGTGTATCTGCAAATTCAATTGTTTGTTATTGCATATTTATCTTTCTTTCAAAATGATTGTTTGTATTGCCACGTTTAACTATGTTTTGGCCCTGAGAGTTTTAGGGTGGGGCCATATTGCTTGTTTTTAGATGAAGTGGCTAACAATTTTTTTTGCAACTGAGCACTTCACCAGTTTGTTTTGGGTGCTTAAAATTGATGTACTTTTATGTAAGTCATTGTAAACAATTTTCCACACTTTGTTCATCTGGGTTCTTCAACTCAAAGTCATGTTAGAAGAAAGATGGAAGAGTGGTTAAGAGATTGGCTGGTCTGTGTCGAACCCATGTGAGATTTCGCTTAAATGATACGGGAAATATCAGATTATTACTCATTCATGTACCAAAAGAAAGTTATAGAAATCTAAGAAAAATTAATATAAAAGTTCTGTATATAGCAATCTTTAAGAATAGATGAATGAATTTGCATCTACCTTAGAAAATATATATGGTTTGATAATGAAGATGTAGTATAAAAAATAGTTCTTCAAGTAGTTCTGATGACAAAGCAGCATGTAGAAATTATTCAACATTGGTACTAAGTAATACTGATACTAAGACATAAATATAGATTAGTGATGAAGATGTAGAACAAGAACCATTTCTTCCTATAGTTCTGATGACAAGGTAACATATAGAAACTATTCACTGGCACTAAGTAATGAGTTGAGACAATGTATATAGCTGGCTTTTGAATCAACAGGACAAATTTTTTAGGAATATTTTAAAGCAGGTGGTTGCATGAGTTTTGTAGTGCAGTTTAAGTTTAAAAGTTTAAGCTAAGAAATTTATGGAAGCTAGTGGTCTCATAAATCTTATTATCTTGCATATTCAATTTAATATAGTAAATAAATATAAAATATTAAAAAAATTGATGAGAATTAATAAATCCCCACAAATGGCAAAAAGAAGCCTAAGTTGGTGGAGAAATTTCAAGCCCACCCTAAATGCACCTGCTCAAATCTTCAAACTAGAAAGTAGGGGCTGCTATTATTCAAGGAAAGGTTCTAATTAACCTTATAGCATATTCATTTTTTGTGTAATAGGATTAGGAACCCTGACTCCTTCAAAATAGATCCTGAAGCTCCCCATGAGACCCCAGCCAGAATCTATAGATTTGTGAAAATTCTACAAGTACATATATGATTTTGCAACTTCTGCACATCTGCTCTCTAGTTCATTGGGTTTACTGATATCTAATATGCTGAAAGAATTGTCGGTATATAAGAATACATGTAAAAGGCTGTCTCCTAGGTCAACCTTCGAAAATGACTAGCTTTATGTTTGTGCAAACAATTGGCAGGCAGCAAGCAATCATGTAAATGTTGTAGATAATGTTGTTGATGTCACTGATGTTTTTTTCAGTGCAACAATTGAATTGTAAATCTAATAGGCGAGGAAATTGGATGCATTTATATACATGGTTTTTTTGGAAGGAAGCTTTTGGGTAGAAATGATCCTTCACAAATTTTTATGGGTAATGCCTCTAGTGGGTACATTATGATGAAGTAATGGCACTACCATATATATACTCTATTTTTCATAATGTATGGATGATACTAAAATGTGCTAGAATTCTGTATAAATGTTGTTTCATATGATAGATAACTACACCCCTGCTTCTTTTATGTAAGTTATTTTCCATAATTCTTAAATCGTAGCATTGTGAATCGTAATTCATACAAGTTTTTCATGGAGCGGAAGAGTTTTAATATCAACATTTTCTTACTTGAAAATGATCTTATCAAAGGCACCTAGCAGTAAAGCATCATAGAATTATTTGTTATTATGGGGAATAAAGAATACATTCTCTATCAACTCCCCAAGTATTGCCCCTGTAGTGAAATGATTGGCTAAATCCTGCCTGTGGCTAAACATTTGGCTCCCAAAATCAATGATGCATTTAGAACAATAACAATGATCTTTAATTCTCTTCATTCTAACCAAAATAATTTTATTTTGAGACATGGTGTTTCAAGAAATGCTCATGTTTAATCAGTCTCTTTGTTAGTCATAGGTTAATATTTCCATTTAAGAAAATCAAGCAGTGTGTCCAGCTTGTAAATTGAGCCTTCAGCTTTGCATAAGCCATTCTTATTTCTCAGTCGAGATAACTTTACAAGTTATTTTCTATTGACGTGCATATAATTGGAGAATTTCTTTGTGACCTTAGTAGCAATATCAATGCATCCATATTAGAAACCATCAAGTTTTGGATGGAAGCACCAACAGATGATAATTTTCAGGTATGAGTGCTTTATTGTATTTTATTTTTTATATAATGGTCTAGTTGAGTTGGATGATCAAAGAAAACTAATCAGGTGAGAAATTTTTATCTTGGTTCATGTTTGCATAGTCTTCATTAAGATATATTTTTTTAATTAATTCTTCATGTTCAAAAGACCGAGGACCCCAATGTGGGCATTGAATGCAACTATTTATGCCTTTTTTGTCAAGGGTTATCTTTAGTTCCAAAGTGGACCTTCAATTAAATTTTATCTTCAATTTCCTATCGTCATATCCCTTGAACCTCTTATCGGGTTATTTTTTGTTTTGAAATTCGCTTCCAGGCCCTCAAATTGTCCACATCTAAGTTAATATTGTACAGAAAATTAGCGAATCAAATATCAATTTTAGTTGAAGATTGAATTTTTTTAATAATATTCTTCAAATTGACATTGACAAGATTCCTCTCAGATGACAACATCCTCATAATCATTTGAGGATCCCTATAAAATTTTATATGTTTGATAGCTGATAGCACTTCTTTTTTCAGCATTTGCTTTTAATAATTTGAGAATACAATTAAAATTTATATGGTTGAAATTTGATTGCATGTATTTTTGCAATATTTGGACATCTCTAAATTTATACATTGCTTGCACTTAAGTTAATTTAGTTGCTGTGCAAAGGAAATGTCACCAACAATTCCTGGATCAATGATGCATCCCTAAAGACTACTGCCCCATGTGTTATGTTGGAAAATCCATGAATTAATATTTTTTGGACTGGTAAATTTGTTTTGTAGGTCCAGTTTTGTCTTACCTAGGATTTATATCTCTCCTTTTCATTTTGTTATGGCATATAAAAGCTTGATGATTTACCACTATAATTCATCTCACCCAACAACTCGTGTATCAAGATTAATATATATTGTGTTTTTACTTTATATTTCTAGAAGCTGCTATTTTCAACCACAGACACCTACTTGCAAGAATGGTAAGGAGGACAATATAATTTTCAAGCACATTCTCAAGAGGCTTTCCAGTCCTTAGCTATGTTTCTTGTGACAATTTTTTCATGTATTACCTTTCTGTTGATATCAGTGAATTCTACACATTAATGTAGGAACCTAATGATCCTGAGGTTGTACACTAATTTGACCTGACCTGTTGTTTTTGCAAAGTTTCTTTAATCTTTTCATGACTTTTGTTTATCATAGTTGCCATCTTTTTAGGTAGTATTTTCTTAAAGTAGATTATGTTGCTTTGTTGAAATATCATGACAGTCATAGTTCTCTTGCTTTGGATGCATATAATCTCTCTCTCTATTTTTTGTTTTTTGTTCTCTATTGTTGGTGTTGACTTGGATGGACTGTACATCTATATCGTATATGCCTAAAATTGAATCAACCATACCAACCTTGTTAAGAACTTTATGGCTTTGTTGTCTATTTGATGAGGTTACTTTTTGTTTTTTAGCCTTCTGTCCCTTAGTGTAAGATGCTTTTGTTTTGGAACTGTATTACAGAGGACTTTTGCCCCTTTCTACTAGAAGTTTGACCTTTGTGTGCCCATCTCCAGTTATACATGGCAGTTACTTGAGAGGAATAAATTAAGCTCTTGGAACCATGGAAGACAAGATAATTGCCTGAGAATTATTTAAAAGATAAAGTCAAAAAAAAATATTTATTCATGTATTCACTTGCATGAGACAATAAAATAAATGACTTCATATTTCTGTTCTTTTTTCTTGTTAATTCCATGATATATTTCATTAATCATTTCAACTCACGAGTAATAAGTTCAATTACCTTCTGAGATTTCTTTTTATGTTTGAAGTAGAATTTTATACAGGTTTAAGGAAATAGTATCTCAAGTTAAGAGCTATAGGTTACTCTATGTTTGAGATTACATCAGTTCCACATTTGTTGTCAAAGCCAGTTGTTACTTAGACCATAGGCAAAAAAAAATTCTTTGGTCTAGACTATTTATTGATTGTTGTGAGTATACTAATTTTATGCAGTTTCATAAAATTAGTTGCTTTGTACAAACAACATTTTAATGAAGCCAGTAGAAATCCAAATTGTTTATGTTTGAGATTACTCTGAATTTTAATGAACTCAGTAGAAATCTAGATTGAAGCCAATAAAAAATAGTTGCTTTGTACAACAACATTTTGAGATTGAGATTGCTTTTGCTTCTTTCCAGTATATATATAGATTGACAGAGCATATTAAATATTACATTGTCAAAAGTACAATTCTATTATGAGTTCTTTGTTTTATTCAAGTTTAACTGGCTTCTCCCCTAATTATAACTGTATAGTTTAATTGGCTTAAAATATTTCTAATGCTACCATTAATTTTAGGGTTGTGTTATTTATTTCCCAATTTTTGTTTCACATAATTTTATAAACTGTAAAGCTAACAATTTCAAATGATGTGATTACAAATATAGTAGGCATGGATTAATTTCTCAGTAGATGGACAGTCATGATCTTAGGTTTTAGCTCATTTTATTATTACGACAGTGATCTTGGGAGCCCAATGCATAAAATTGTAATTTTTATATACTGTTATAATATTAGAGGGTGTGCTCTGCTCTTTTATATCTAAATTTTCAATGCTATAATAGCATTTTTTTTAATAAATTCTAGCTTCTTTCCACAAAATCACATAGTACAAAAGACTCTATAGTCAATTACCATTTAAAGCGATAATTTTGTTTGTAGATTTTAATTGCTTCAAGATTGCACAACATTAAATTATTACTTTTCAAATTTGAAAAACAGATCAAATTTTGTTTGGAATAGTATCGTCTTATGTAGATTAGAATTCGCTATCAAAATACACCAATCCTGACTTGCTATTTCCACCATCAACAAAATATGTTGTTAAAATTATTGATAATTGGCTTTGAGAGCAACCACAAAATTATCAACAAAATCTTCTATGCAGAATCAACAAAGATTTTATCAAAATTTTGTGTTGTTTGTTTTCCCTTGATTTGGAAGAATTACTTAATTTGGGAGGCATATTGATTTGGATTTTAATTTCCTTTCACCTTATCCCTTGAACATTATTAAATTTTTGTAGAATTAATTAAATGTAAGATAGGCTTTATTGTATGTTTCTTTGGAATGTCTTTTTATATATTGCTATTAGTTAACAATACAAATGAAAAAGAGAGATTTTGCATTTTTTTTGTAAGTCAAATTATTGTTTATGTTTTATTATGATTCCATGTTTTAATTTAAGTAAGAGAATATTTATTTGTATTGGAATAATATTTTGTATTCTTGGATTTGAATATCAATTTCCATTCTCTTTGTAGCCTCTCTTTAATGGCTGCTTATTGATTATAATCTGTTTTGATCAATATAACTTATTTGTACTTACATGTTTCCACAATTTATATTAAAATATGTCTAAACTTAACCTTTTAATTTCCTTTCAACTTATCCCTTGAACATTATTAAATTTCAAATATAAGATAGGCTTTATTGTATATTTCTTTGGAATGTCTTTTTATTTATTGCTATTAGTTAACAATAGGTACAATCTCAAATTTATTTAACTCAGGAATGGAAAACTTTGGTCAACCGGATGACATTATTGAGATATCCAGTAGTGATGGCTCATCCTACACACCACTTGGCTCACCTCCCTCTACCAATTGGGGTGGACCTCTATCATGCCCATATTTTTGCTAGGAAAACCCACCTATATTTTTTTTTCAATCATTAAATTAATGTCACTAGGAGTTGGAATTGTAGCATTGATCAGGCTAAGAGTTGTACACCTTCAGGGAGACATCTAAATATTACCTATTAACTTGCACTATCAAGAGATTAAACCTTACTACATGATGATAAGATTGAATCCAAGTTGTGCAAAAGGGTCATTTATCTCTTTCATGCTAGAATCAATACTACTTCAATCAACAAATATTTCTTAAAGATAAAATTATTTTGGCTAGTCAAGCCCTTAGACCTTAATCATGTTATAGTTATTTGTTTGATGCTTTTGCATAGCTAATAATGTCACCATTTATCTGGTAACTAAAAGTAGTAAAATTTATCATTCATCTATGATGCAAATAACAACATAGGATAGTATTGTAATATTTTTTTTTTCTCCTCAACGATATTGCTATCAATAAGTCACCCATTAATCTCATGGATACAATGTTATGGGTTAATCCTTACTAAATTTTTAATGACGAGGATACCACTTTTATTAATCCATCATTAATTTATATTACACATTTCCTCCTCCTTTCAGTTATTATTGTTAGGTTGTTTGACAATTATCCCCTATTAGGAATATCAATCCTTCCAACTATAGAATTATAGTCCAATCTCAAATCTACTTATATTACTATTATTTTAATTATTAATAATTTAATTATTTACATATCCCATGTATATGATATTTATCTTGTTTAATTATTTATATATATGTACTCACTCTCTACAAGGTAAATTTAATTTTATTTTTTTTATAAAAGTAAATTTATATATACTAATTCTTTTACATATTACAAAATATTAATTTGCTTTAAAGGGAGAGAGGAGGACTTCGAATAAAGAGAAGACTTTTTTTAAATTTTTTTTAAAGAAACTTCACTAATAGTAATCTTTATCCTCATGTGATTTATTATTTAATTCATTAGAATCTTCTTTTGAGAGTGTGGGGGATATATCTCTTCTAATGAAATTTTCATCATCACGTCAGACGGATTTTAATATATATATTTTTTTCTTCATATCATATATCTTTATTATTTTCACCAATGTAACTAATGCTACTCATGCTAGAAATAATTCTATTCCCTATAACTTTAATATTGCTACTTGTGGCAGCGAGTGGAAATTTGCAATATACTTTACACATACCAATGTAGTCCACATTATATATTCAAAGTATTTGTTTATAATCACAAAAATTTATACTTAACTAATAACAACATAATAGGCTATTTCATGTTATAGAATAGAATTTTTATTTTTATTTATTTATTTTTATTAAAAGCTAAACTGCTAATTATATTGATTGACTATGGCAATTTTATAATTATCTGAAACTGTTAAAGTGAGTGATTGTGGGATCTACATAGTTCAATGTTGCAGCAATGCATACGGATTGAAAAGCATTATTATAATTGATTTTACCACAATATTATTCAAATATTTCACTTAAATTTTATTAATTTTTGTATATCAACTTTATTGATTTTTTTAATTTTTTTCCTCTTTCTCTCTGACTTTCCCTCTTACAGCCATAATTGCAGTTTGCTTCAACTCACCAAAATTAATGCCTGAGTTTGACTGGTAACTCCCCAAAGAAAGAAAATCAATAGTAAATAACGAGAATGCTGCTCTCAAATTTAATGTTGGCAGATATTAATCATTCTGATATCTTATAGAAGATTCATTTACGCCGAAGGCGTATCCAATTTGAAAGAGACCAACCTAACTTTTGCTATCTACGGTTGACCTCTCTCCACAACAGCTGGCCAACGATTGAAATGGACTGAACCGTCGATCTGAAAAGCCAATGCATTTAAAGTACAGGACCTCAACCACAGCTTCAGGATATTTGAGGCGTCATAAATAGGGTATATTTTTGCACAGGCGTGGGAGAAGCTCCTGCCTCTCCAGCTCATTGTAAACTAGACAGCCTGTTAATTTTTAGTAAATTCCACTGACAAATACCTACTTTATTCCGAATGCTGCGTATGACATAAGCGGACACGCGGTTGTTGATAATATGCCTTCATTGTTGTTTTATACTTCTTATTCTCTCTTCCTTTTCTTCTCGGCTTTTATCTTCATTTGCCTGCTCTCTGGATAGTTTCTATTAGAATTTATTCTTGGACGCTAGACTATGGAAATTCATCCCTTTGAGACTTTGAACTAGCATGTTGAATCTCTTTTGGAAGAGCTTTTTAAGTCACTGATTGATGTGGTGCCCTACATTTCGGAGGAAAAAGAATCAATTACTAATACACTTGAAACATACAATTATCTTCTGAATTCTTACAAAATGAAGATGCTCTATGCAATAATAAACTACATAACCTAAACTAGGGGAAAGACAAAAAAAATGCAACTATAACTTGCCAAGTAAAACCTAGGCCTTACACATGTTCTCCTTCACCGTAACCAGAAGCCAAATCCTCTGCACTTGTTCCTTTCTTTAGTAACTCTGCAGCCTCCCTTTTATTTAGAAGATTACCTAGAGGACGACTTTCACGCTTTGGTTAAAACTTCTCAATTACTTTTGAAATCCATGTCTAGATTTTTATGACTCCAGTTCCTTCCAAAGGTTAGGGTCCTCAAAACCTTTGATTAAGAGTGTAGCTCTCACCTCAAGCATTTCCTGTCCAGGATTCCCAGTGGTCACCCTAGGACTGCCACCCCTGCTCCAACAGCTGCCTTCAAACATGGAGAATCCTACAAAGTAAACAATGAAGAAACGAGAATTATGCAGGCAAAGGTTCAAAGATTTAAAAAATGCCACAAGTGAAAAAACTAGCTTTCTAAGACAAAAACCTCAATAGCAAATGCTCTATGGGCTGAAATTTTGAAATGCTCTAGGGCCATCAAATATGGATCTGGGAATGGTTTCACCTATTTACATTCACTCTCAATAATCAAAAGGTCAAATAAGTCGGTGAGACCTATAATAGAGATCATGAGTTCGCCATTTTCTCTTGGAGCATTAGTCACTGCAGCATGCCTTAGACCTGGTTTTCAATCCATTTGCAGAGTTTATGTAAGCCATTATAGGTTTTAGATGCTGAGCTGCCATAATACAAAATGATAAAACAGGGTGAGAGCTATCATATCATTCATTCACTTAAGTAAAGTTGAATTACTAACTATTACCAGAGCTCCTTAAATCCGACAAAATTCCTCGATCCTTTATGCTTCGATGGATGTCCATACTATTCCAAAGCTCCCATTTTGGCATGGGCAGGGAGGATGCTAGCAAAGGCTGCAGAATGTGGCTTTAAACCTGACAATTGCAATTGCTTGGAAATTTCTCAAGCCTTTTCAGCAAATCCATTTTGTGTGTATCCGAGACCACATCCTTTTTGCGGGCAGTTGTAACTACAACATTTGAAAAAATTCCTGTATCCTTTATGCTTTGATGGATGTCCATACACTGTTTGGAAGCCCCCATTTTTGCACAGGCAGGGAGAATGGTAGCAAAGGTTTTAGATTCTAGATTTACACCTGCCAATTGCATTGGTTTGAAAGTTTCTAAAGCTTTTGCTGAAGTGATCAACGTAATGTTAGGAGTCTGCAATGCATGCTGCGTAACATCTGGACTAGAAAATCTTCAGTGCCATCCACCTGTCAACCATTGACACACACACTTTGCAATGCATGCTACATAAAAGGTAAGTTAATGGCTGGATCTTGTAAATATTCAAAAAACTTTATGCACAACGAGTAAAGTGCGAAATTTACAATTAGAATTTTGTATTTAAAAAAAATGATTTTGAATATCTCACTTTTTTTCTTATAGTCTTTAGCTAGACATAATTTGTATATGGGAAAACATTTCGTGGGAAGTCTACGTAGACTCTAAACATTTCTTTTTATTAATATTAATTTGGAAGATAGTATTTGGCTTTCCAATCTTTAGGCATATGACCTTTTAATTTAATTTAGATTAATTTTAATGTATCTTGATCAACACTTTACACAAAAAATTATTTTAATTTAATGTAGATAATGAGTATGAGCCTGTACAATAGCTGAGGGTTTTAGTGCAGGGCAGAAGTATCTATTACAGAGTCTTTATAATTATGTTAGCATTTGTGGAGGCAGGGAGTCTATATGAAATCCAATAGTTCTTGCATTTGAGTAGGAACACTTGTACTAGCACATTATGAATAACTTAACTTGGTGTGTTGACTTTATTTAAAGGAGGGTATCATTTTTTGCAGATGTTTATGGAGGCAAGGAGCCTAATTGAAATTAAAGGTAAAAGGGAATCAAAAGTGTAGCAGGGTGAAGTCTGTGAGTAGGATTAACATTTCCAAGGGCCACATTCGACATTGGCAATATTAACTAGCAAGGCCTGACATTCACTACTATTTCACAAGTACTTGATCTACAAAGTCTTCACATACACCCATCCTTCACATTTGAATGATATGCACACATGCAACAAAGCCCATATGTTGCACACCGACAAAATAAAAAGATTCGATTGACAACAGTGTCACATTCAAACTCCTCAGACACTTGAAGTGAATTTCACCTACTATAGCTATGTCACTTTCTTATTTACTTCACTACCAATATTTATATAGTTGAGTTCTTGTAGATTATATCTCTCCTTTTCCTTTACTGCACACTCCTCTCATTGCTCATTTAAACTGTTTCCTCATTCACTAAGACCTACAAAGTCCTCTAACAATGGTAACTAATTAAATTTTTGGAATTTCAACTTCAACATTCTGTTTTCTGTTACTTTCTTCTCAAATACTAACAAGTTCTTTTGTTTATTACTGATACATTGGATTTCAATGTGATCGACAATCCATACAAAAACATGTGAAATTCATGATTGTTTGTATTTCCTTTTTCTACATTTTTATATGGCATAAATTTAAGTTCAATATTTTTTTTAATTTATTGTTCTAATATGTTGCGTACATACAGTATGTCTAAATATGGCTAATAAACATACAATATGTCTAAATATGGCTAATAAATGTTCACATTATATTTATTTCAATTGACAACTTGTTAGATTGTCTGAAATATTCCCTATTTCAACCAATATGACTACACAAAATCAAAATTAGCCATACAATTTTTGGCGTACCCCATTGCACACGAAAAGTGCAATAGCTAGTTTTATTTTCACCTATCATAAGCTATGATCAGAAGAGTACTGGGTTTGACGATGGTTAATAGACCTAGCTGGCACCTAGATGCATGGACAAATTCCCAACAGAGATATGCAAGTAGGAAACTAATGAATAGTAATTATGCATAGAGATTTGTAGCCACCCTAGATATCGTACTATTGATGGAGCAGTGTACTTGAGTCCCACTCCTCTACGCCACCTCCCATGAACCTGACCTCCAAACTTTTAGACTTCTATGATGGATGGGTGGCATTCAATGCCAGATAGTAGCATGTCAATTCTTACTAGAAACCTACAAACTCCATCTTCCATTGCTAGGCATTGGTCTAATTTTATATGTTAATTTTTTTAATTTTTTTTGAAACTTTCAAGTGATGCAACTAGCAGGTGCCGCGTTAATTTCATAACCTATGCTAGCATTCACCCACACCTACGCCAAAATGGGAGACTGCGGTCTCATGGATTGAAATGATTGCAAAATGTACATAAAAGATTGATTGAAGTGGCTTGGACAACCATTCAGCTGGCATAAACCAATATCTTTGGTTTTCATAACATCCTCTCGATTTGCACCAAATAGGAGTGCTGGAACAGGGTATGATTCTAGAAAGAGGATTTTTGGTAGAAATTATAGTTGCAAATGCTCTTCAATAAGTGTGCAAATGTGGAAGCATATACAAGATGCCTATATTTTTTTGAAAAATTCCTTAAAGCTGTCATTTCATGCACCGCCATGGTAACAGGATGTGCACAACATGGCTTTATTGAATAGTCTTTATAAAATTCGAAGCGAATGCACTCGGTAACTACAAAAACCAAACTCTACAACCTTCGTTAGCATCCTCTCAGCTATACTATTGTTGCAATCCAAACACCCCGTATTTTGTTGCTTCATATTTTGAATTTAAAGGCTCTACCCTTCTATAAGTTCATCTTAGTTCTAGGCCCCATCTTCAGAGTCTGTCAACATCTGGTTTCATTCATATATCATTTCATACTGCAGCATTTTATTTTTCTATTTCTCACGTTGCCTTATATGTGTGAGTACGTTCTCTTTCCTCTATATATTGTAGAGTTTACCACGAATAAGAGCTTAAACCGCCTATGAATCAACCATGTAGCTTTTGATATTCTAGTAGTGATTAAGCTAGCACTAAATAAGTCATTGCATGTTCAGCGCTTACATATCTTTATTAAAAACGCATAATTTTATCAAGTTGTCTCACTTCTTTCCAATCTCTAGGTTGCTTTGCTAGTATCTTCATTAAGGCTAATTTTTCCTTTTAAAAAAAAATGTTGCTATGTTGGTGGCTTCAGTTTGCTTAGTTTATTTATCGATGTTGAGACTGGTGCACACTTAAACTGGTAGGGTTGAGCCCTTCCTACAACATAATCTTTCCTGTTTTGATATCCCTTTCTTTGTATCTTCTGCACTATATCCTTGGTTATTATTATGTATTGATTAATTTAAATCTTCCTTTTGCTTATAAAGAAAATCCTGTCACTAAAGAACCTATCTGGAGTACACCTCCTCCTATTGACTATATGTCCACTAACTAGTGTAGTATATTTACTTTATTTACCAGTTTCTATTATATTTTCTATTCATTACATTCAATGTTCATTTACTTGGACATATAAACTATATAAGAACCAATACATACACATGTTCTCATTGAAAGAGGGATATAGCCAGTAAACATTTTTGTTGTCATTTAGACCTATCGTGAAGCATATGTGTATTAAATAATCGTATATAAAAGAAACAAGAAAAAAAAACTCGCTTGCAAGTAAAATGAGCATGGGTTTAGATTCATAAATGTATTTCAAATTGTTTATTCCATAGTAGAGATTTACATTTTTATTTATATTTTTCACCCATTTTGAGATAAAATAAGCAAAAAGTCCCATGCATATTTTCTTTACTTAATAATGTAATCTCCAAGAACAACCGCATTCAAACCTTGAGAGAGACTAGGAAACCTTTGTAGCACTCATTTGTGAATGGGATACAACATGACTTACTCTATTTTGAGCTTCTACAACTAGCACAAAATACTAACTTTCAATATTTCACACAATAACTAGGAATGCAATGATCAACCCATATATGAGTAAGGCTTGCTCTCCACCCTACCATAATGGCATCATGGAGCCTCATGGGCTCTAGCCATACCCCCGAGCAAGGTTTTCTTTTAACTCCAATATGATGAATGGAGCTTTTTTCAAAATTTTACAAGTGATAAAATATGACATAGCACCAAATCTCATGCTTCTAGTTTCTCTACTCTTTATTCTCAACCATGATCCTTACAACATATCATTTTCTTACAGAAAAGAAAAATACACAAAAGAGAAAATGGAAGAAAGAGAGAACTTATCTATTTTCTCCAAGTGAGGGAACTAAACTCTTTTATTCTTCTTCCTCTCCAAACCAAGCCATTATCTTGCCAAAGAGATGGACTCCTCTCCTTTTTCTCATTCTTTCTACTATCTTCACTCAAGTTCTCCAAGAGGAGAAGTGGGCAATGCCAAAATCTTCCATCTTCTTGAGGTATATAGGAATCCTCCAAACCTACACTCTTTCCCACAAGTGCTCACACATGTGTGAGTCTTATGCCAATTCCAAGAACTTTTGGGGAGTGGGAGGTTGAGAGTGACAAGTCACTCTTCCAAAGCCCCAACACTTTTTGAATTCGTCACATTCATGAATGTGGACTTTTGAGGGGTCTTTTCACACTCCAAGGACAAGTTCACATGTCAAAAAGGTTCCAAACCCATAGGTATAGGTCCTAGGGGTCTATTCTTGTTCAAAAACCAAGGAAATTGACTCAATAATCCCTTTTCAAAACCTACACAAGAATGCATACGAATTTTGATCCTAACCAAGGGTTCCAACCCCAATCAAACTCACATCACATGTCCTACAATTAGATTCTTACTCAATCACCCAACCAATAATAAAACCTCAAACCCTTCTAAGTCAAATAGGGCTACACTTAGAACTTCCCAAAGATGTATTTGATTTGATCCCAACATTTATCTATCCTCCTATTTGCATATTTGATTCCTGCACATTACCAAAGTCAGCATGATTAGATCATATATCTCTTCATATTATTAGTTAATCCAATTCACATAATTTTCACTCATGAACTATTTACTCATTAACACATCAAATGAACCTAATGGTTCAATTTTCATTATAATCAAAGGAAATACACACTTACTCCAATACAAGAATATTGTCAATGAAATAGTCACTCCATCATTTTTTTTTTACCACCTTAGTGATTCATTTTAAACTCCTGTAACATTAATGATGAACCATTTACCAAAATTTAATATGCCAAATAACCCAGCACTTTAAAGTTATATCCAACAATTCACATGTGAATCTATCATAATTAAATTAAGGTTAATGCCCGTGAATCCTAAAAATATTTTTATCATTCATTTCATCATAATTATCATCTAACTACTTGTTTGATTGAAATAAAATGGGAAATACGAAATGGGGTCTTACATTCATGGTAGCATAAGCAAGAATATTATCAAATAATCACACTATTTGTCATCCATAATACATCTTACCATCTATTTAGGATCACATAAAAAATATTAGGTCTTTACTAATCACATGCAAGGTGGGGCCTTACAACCTCCTCCAAGGGTCATACAAAGATTTGCATGTGGTATCACCATTGAATGCCTTGATATCATGCAAAAAATGCAACAACTTGTTGCATATATACATAATGTGCAAGAGGATGAGATATTTTCAGTGGAAACAACACTCGAAGACTTTCATAGAACTTGTGACACATTGGCTTTGTTCTCCACTTTTTTGTGCGAAATGCGCGCTGATGCTCACTACAGACAGGGCGGTGCTCTGTACATCCAACTTGCATTCCTCAACTATGTGAATAGTGTTTGGAAATAATTTTGTTTCACATATGTGCATATGTTGTCTACTTTTGTATTGTGTATACGAGTACTACCACCTATGAATTTATTTTGTACTTTTTTGGTGGAAGTTCCTACGATAGATGCTCCTTTCCTTGTGTTACAAACATGGCTATTTTCCTTGCATTGGAGCTACATTGCAAAAGTCCTTCGCTGCTATGTATTTTGTATCTAATCCATACCTATGTAAATTGTATGTGATATTATAATATAATTATGTCCTCTATTAACTATGCACACATTTGATTTGCACTTGTAGCTTTTTAGGTGGAAATTATTGATACTTTCCTTCCATTCTTCGTTTTTACACTTAATGTCGTCAAGTGCCAACAATGTTTTATTTCTACAACTAGTTCTCCAAAAAAACTCAGTCTTTTGTTTACACATTCTCATTATTTCTAATACAAGTAGAAACAAAACAAACAACTACTTTCTTTTATTGTAGGTATGCATGTGTTTTTTTCCTCTCTTAATACATACACACAAATAAAACATGTTGGAGTTTTCTATTAAAATGTATACATCTAATTTGTTAATCAGTATTTGACACCCTTACACATATAAGTTTTCAATGGCTTATCAAATTTGCTAACCCTTATTTCCATTACAATCAAATTTAGCTAGAACCATTATTCATTTCAAATTTCAGACTTTTTAACTAATAGAATGTCAATTGCTTATCATTGAAACTTGTCTTTCCTTTAAAAAAAATATTTTGACTGACTATCCTGCACCAAGACAATAGTTAACTAAACCATTTGTTTCTTTTATGAATGACTTGTGCTCACTGACTTTTTTGTGCTTCCTTTCATCCACAAGATCAAATTTGTTTCAGCCAAATAAATCCTTGTACCAACTACAATACAGTCATTACCTATAGGTTTGTTTTCCTCCTCTTGGTTATTTTCAATCACCTTCACTCTATAAATTGTATTTGATGCTTTTATGTGTATTTAAGCATTCTTTCTAGCAAGGATAATAAAACCAAGGAACCTTTATGGTGCACACATCTCCTTTTTTAAATACTTAATCCATTTTATATATAAGGAAAATTGCATGCTTTGTTTTGCTTTGAGCTTTTACAAAAGAATCCAGCTTTCAATTTGTATATTTTTACTTATAAACCAGACTATACTTATCAACTCATTGGGTTTTATAGGGTTACTTCACCTCCCTTTACCTATGTCTAGCTCTTTGACACAAAATGCAATCACATTGATAAAAACTAGCACCAAAGACATATATTCACATCTCCAAGTCTTCAATATTTCAACATTTGGCCATGGCGATGAATCAACCATTAGATATAGATTAGATTTTTCTGATGGATTGCATCTTCAAAAAGCAATCTTGCAAGAAAGTATAACCATTTTTTAACTTCAGAGCTAATTCAAAAGGGTTCTATCGTACATCTCACAGGATACACATGCCCTACTATTTGTAACTCAAGGTGAGCCAACCACTCCAATGTTGTTCTCAAATTGAACATGTCCATCTCTATTTGTTACTATGCATTACTAAAAGTGCATTTTTCTTTATTTACATATAGGTTTATTGTAATCTCTAAATTGGAGATTGCATGCACACAACATGATGTCATTGGGGATCCCACCTTCCTCTTCAAAGAACCAGAGCAACCTATACATGAAACAATAAAGATTTCATCTAATTCATGCACAAATGTTGATGAGAGTGGCACATCCATGCAACCAACCCCCAAAAAAATTATGTTTGGGATACATGCATCGTTGCGCATGAAAAGTGATACCTCAACTATCACTCCTATTAAAAGTTTGAATCCATTTCAGACAAGGTGGACAATAAAAGGTCGTGTAACTATGAAAAAAGAGATCCACCAATTTGACACAAAGAAAGGGACCGGGCAAGTTTTCAGCTTTGATATTGTAGACAGTGAGAACACTGAAGTGCGTGTGACTTGCTTTAATGAAGTTGCAAACCTCCATTACAAAAATGTTCACATTGGGTTTGTATATACAATCTCTGGCGGGACCATCAAAGCTACTAATAAGTTTTACAATAAGTTGAATAGTCAAATGGAAATCACTTTGATGGATGATTCAGAGGTCACTCTTACTGATGATGATCACTTAATTCCAACACATCAGTTTTCTTTCATGCCCATTAATGAGATCCTGAATACAAATAACAATTCTTTAATTGATGTAGTAGGAATTGTTATATGTGTGGACCCTACCTCTACAATAAGAAGAAGAGATGGCACAGAGGTTCTTAGGAGGAGCCTCAAGTTGCTAGACATGTCTACCCTCACTATAAATGTGACTTTGTGGGGATGAGCAACTCAAAAGGAAGGTACACAGCTCCAAGAACCATACCATGCACAAAAGTCGCCTGTGCTTGCCATTAAAAATGGTCGCATTACAGAATATAATGGTAAGGTTGTGAGCACTTTAATTACCACTCAGTTGTTTATTAACCCTGAAATCAAAGAAACAACACAACTACAGGCTTGGTTTGCACATGATGGGAATGGTTTTCTCACATCCACAACAAACCTTCCAGATGCACCCCTACTTCTCACATGGAAAACCATTCCCAATGTCGTAGAAGAGTCTTCAGATACAACAAAACCCCTCCAGTACATTGTAAAAGAAATAATAGTATTTATCAAATTGAATTCATTCTATTATCCAGCTTTCCCCATTAAGACCGAGGGGAAACAATGTAAGAAAAGAGCTCTACAAAGTGATGATGGAAAATGGTATTGTTCAAAGTGTGAAGCTACCTTTGAAGATTGTGATTATCGATACGTTCTTCAAATTAAACTTCAAGATCACACGAGCACTCTATGGGCAATTGCTTTTGAAGAAGAAGCAACTAAACTCATTAGCATGTCTGTGAAGGAACTATACATGCTACAGTTCAAGCAAGATGCTACGGAAAATAGTGAAGAGGTGATTCACAATGTACTATGTAAACAATTTCTATTCACTCCAACAAGTAGAAATGAAACCTAAAATAATGAATCACGATTGAAATCAATAGTCTTAGAAGTTGGCACGATTGATTTCGCAAATGAAAGCAATCTTTTATTAAATCAAATTGCTAACATGTGCAATGTTTTTGAAAAGTAAACTATCACAAGATTGTAATTGTCCACTCTTGTCTATTTTCCCCTACCTGCTTGTGCTCTTTTTTGCCCCAGTTGCTATACGATTGAGAATTTTCCTTGTATAGGGTTTTAGGATCCCTTCAAAACTTGATTTATATGTTTACTGTAAATAAAAAGAAGAATGCACATGTACTTTTCACAACTGGAACATTCACACTTTAACATATTTCTTTCATACGTACATATGTTTTCATTTTTATCATATTGATCTAGCAAATAAGTCAAGAAAAATGTATTTTGTAATTTTCACATTTTAGTGGTGTTGCAATATACATATTTTCTTTGTTTATATTTATTTTATCTTTTGTTTATATTCCAGATGATGGAATCCACTATGGAAGAATTAGAAAGCCAAGTAGCCAACAGTAAAAACAAAGCCCTGGAATCTCATAAGAGAAGTCGCTTGTATTATGCTCATCATAGAGAAGAAATAAGTATTTGTTGTAGCATGCAACGAACCCAGCGCCTACTAGAAACACCAGATCAACCAATACCTGACCACACACAAGCTTCTACAAGTATATATATTCCCATTGAATCAATTAGTTCAAATCTAAAACATGGAAACAATAAACAAAATGAAACACAACTCCCAACACAAATGCCTCAAAACACGAGTCCAAATAACAAGGGAATGAGCTGGTCAGCCAACTTTATGGAGGCATCTAATTTTTTTTCCAAAGAATAGATGCATTGTCAAACCTACACACATGTTCTATATGTAGGGAACTGTATCTCGGTATGCATCTTTGTTCATTAAACAACAATCATACATGTAAAAGATGCAGCTCAGAGAAAGGCATACATCGATTCTCTTCGAGTAATAATATGGACCCAGGTGAACAAATACATGTTTTGTGCATTCTCACTCAGGTTGAAGAGATGCTAATTGCACGTGTCAATCCAATATTGTAAGTTACCCATGCTCATGGTGGACAATACAAATATAGTGGCCACACAATCAGCTTCCCACAAGATATCACAACAATAACTAAGTATTTGCCACATAAAATCAAAGACTTGGACTTATTAATTGTCCGAAGAACTCATACACATGGGAGGCATTACGATTGCTATGTTAGTAGAAGTCGCGCTCACAATGCATTGGCCTACAAAATACAATACGATCCATACTACCAAGATGTTCAGATCAATGTTGATGCATTGTCCCTACTCCCTGATTATACTACAGAAATTTCAGAAATGCTTCATATAATTCAAAGCAATAATGAAGAAGCCATAACAAAAGACAATGAAGCTACTAATAATGAAGATGATCTAGAAAGTGGAATGGAATATTCAACATCATTTGTGGTAAGCCTACCAAATAAACGTCGTGAGTTACAAATCATTAAGGAATCTTTACAAATAGAAAATGAGAATGACACCATCATTAATTGGCCCAAGATAAGTTCAAATCCCATAAATGAGTACACTACTGAGGGGATTTTTGACATGGCATTCCCCACACTTTTTCCAAATGGAAATGCACTACCTATGCAACCTCGAGCCAGGGAAGTGCAACTACATGAGTATGCCTTGCATCTTATGTGATATCATGATAATAGATTTGGCCAACATCCACGGTTTATATACTTCCTGCTAAATCTTATGATGAGACATCGTAGCCAAGCAACTACATCAATATTCATCAAAAGAAAAGTTGAATACAATATTCCTACAACTATTGAACATCTTTGTGCCCACCTCAAGAACCTACCGGATAAACAATTGGCTGAAGAACTGATGCATTTTGGCTCTGCCTTACATGGGACATGGGCTTATTGGAACAAGTGTCGTGGTGATCTAACAAATATGATCAACCAAATAGGTTCCCCAACTTTGTTCTTCACATTGAGTGTAGCAGATATTAAGTGGCCTACATTGCATAAGATTTTCCCAACTGACAATACTTCCACAATTGCCTCCAATAAGCATCGTATAGAAAATGTGATTAGAAACCCCCACACCACATCCCTTTATCTACATCACCACTTCACAATCTTTCGTGAAGAGGTCATTGAGAAAATCTTGCATGCAACAAATTATTGGCATAGGTATGAATGAAAGCATTGAGGCTCTGCACATGTGCATGGGTTCCTTTGGCTAAAGAATGCACTAAACATGGATACCCTCGACTGGGGAAATAGTTCACAAGTGGGTAAAGCAAAAGAATTCTTTGATAACTATGTGACTGTTTGGAACCCTCACTCTATATCTGAAATGATTAATATCATACATAGAACCCCAATGGATGATCCATGCCTGCTAAACACATCTGAAATACTCTCTATCGATCCATCCATCAATTATGAAGAGTTAGTTAACCATGTACAAAGACACACTAAATGCACAAAGCACACATGCCTACATAGAAAAGGGCATCATGTTGAATGTAGATACAAAGCTCCATGGAAAGAATGCAAGGAATCCACTTTATCATGTGATGAATCTGGAAACAAATCTTACGAACCATCGAGAAATGATGATAGGTTAAATATTCATAACACAGAGATGCTCTCTATATGGAGAGCTAATATAGATTGCCAACCCATCATCTCATGCCTCCTTGTACTCAAATACATTGCCAAGTATGCATCTAAAGCTGAAAGAAAATCAGAAAGTTGTGTTGCTATGTTGGAAAGAATATCTTCAAATGAAAGATTGCAATATCAGGCATTGAAAGCATATCAAAATTTCATGGCCGAGATTGTTGTTGAACGAGATATAGGAACCTAAGAAACATGCCATATGCCACAAAAATTACCCCTCGTTATTTGCAATCACAATTTTGTGTCATTGAATGTAGGTCAAAAAGTGTTCCACTGTTTAAAAATAACAAGCAATGGTGGTGAGATACTATCTAACTATATACAATCCTACATGAACTAACCATGTCACCTAGAAAATGTATCACTAATTGAATCAGCTAGATCCTTCACATATGCTGCTTCTCGAAAAGGATGTAAATGGTTGAATAGAAAAGAACAAGAAATTGTGCAAGTGTTTCCGTGTTTCCATACCATTCCAAAAGAAGACTTAGAAAACTTTGAAACCTTCTGTTGGAGTGAGTTGCTATTGTATAAACCTTTTCGACAAATAAATGAAGATATAGGCCTTACCAAAGAAGAAATCATCAACCATTGGAAGCAAATGAATGCACAAAAATACAATGCATGGCATGTTGATCACACTGAACAAACTGAAGATGTTCTTGAAGACAAATATTTTTCTGATGATAATATGGATCAACAAGAAACTATAGAAATGAATGAATGGGAGTTACTATCTCAATTGGGCATCACTAATAATCTAAACTTGAATGAACTTGATATGTTGGGTCGACGTGATTTTGATAACAATCACAATTGGGAAAATCATAATGTCCCTACAAATCTACATGATGTTACCCTTCAATTTTTGCACACAAACAAGATGTCTCAGCAAGATTTGCATTCCCCTTCAAATATGAATCACCACAACTATACATTATCACCCCAACAACAACTAACACTAAATATAATAACAAACCACTCAATGGAGAAATGCTTCAACCAGCTATTACATATGGTCATACAAGGAACTGCTGGCACTGGAAAATCCTATCTAATTCATTGCATAAGAAATGCACTGCAAACTTGCATACCAACAAGAGTAAACCCCCTCCTTGTTCTTGCTCCAACAGGAATTGCAGCATTTAACATACATGCTTCAACTATACATGTAGCCCTCAAGATTCCAATTAGAAAAATGAAACCATTGCAAGGACAAGCACTGACAACATTCCAGAAAGACATAAAAAATATACAATACATTCTCATTGATGAGATGAGCTTCATTTGGCCTAAACTTCTATTGAAAATTGATAGTAGGTTACGTGAAGCATTCCCCCATCAGCAACATACTTGCTTTGGTGGCATGTCTATAATTCTTGTAGGAGACCTTGCACAACTCCCACCTATTATGGATAAGCCTATCTATGCATCACACACAACTGCAAGAAACCTATGGCACAAATTTAATACAGTTGTTACATTACAAAAACAATTTAGACAAGAAGGTGATGATCCAATTCAAATACAATTTCATCAAACATTACAAAACATTCGCAATGCAGAACCAACAAAACAAGATTGGGACTTATTAATGACTCGCACCAACAAGCAACTAACAAAGATTGAACAAGAACATTTCAATGAATCGATACACTTATTTGCTACAAATGAGCTGGTAACATTACACAACAAAAAAATGTTGAAACTACTTAATGTCCCCATTGCACTAAGTTGTGCGGAAAATACACAATCCAAACTAGGTGTCGCTCATAGTGATGAACAACTTCCTCAAGAGGTATTACTAAGAAAGTGTCAACATGTCATGCTTACAACAAACCTATGGACCCAAGTTGGACTAGTAAATGGATCACTTGGTCAAGTCAGAGATATTGTATATCTCACTGGATCAAAACCACCTGCATTGCTTGCATATGTTATAGTCACATTCAATAACTACAGTGGTCCATCGTGGGATGAAACAAACCCAAAAACTATACCAATACAGCCAGTGACACGTGGCAACCATAGACAGATACCACTAGCCATGGCATGGGCCAT
The DNA here is from genome assembly GCA_007258455.2 of Sequoia sempervirens. Lineage (NCBI taxonomy): Eukaryota > Viridiplantae > Streptophyta > Pinopsida > Cupressales > Cupressaceae > Sequoia > Sequoia sempervirens. The sequence continues at coordinate 77,572,658 of VDFB02252616.1, read as the reverse complement.
CACTATACACAAATCGCAAGGCCATACACTAAGTAAAGCCACAATCAATATTGGTACAACTAAAAGACAAGGCCTTACATTTACAGCCATTTCCAGAGTCAAATCCATAAGTGGCCTTTGCATAGAGCCCACATTCTCTTTTGATCACTACTCCAAAATGAAAAAAAATCCATACAACATTATCAAAAAGAAAGAAGAAGCTCGCTTGCACTTGCTCTCACAACAACATGCTTAGGTATGTACAAGTAATTATCTCAAAGTTATACATTTTTTATTGTCCTTTTTTTGAATAGAGTATCAATACTAAAACTAATCAATTACACATTTTGGCTTTTGCAGGTGGTCGATCACTACTGGAGAATCTTTAAAAAAGACATTGTCTTTCACTTCTTAGACATTGCATGTCTTTAAAAAAGACATATATATGCTCTTATGTAAATTTGACTTGTGCAAGCTTGCTACAAATTATTCAAAGGGATTTCCTTGTTTATAGAGAACAAACCCAACAAAAGATTGTACCTTCTTTTCCTGTACAGTGCATTACTTTATACAAATATATTTTACTACCACCACCTACATATTTAGAAAATTCATTGTTGCTTCTTCTTTATTTTCCTATTGGCGTCTCCCTTGAACCCCCATTGGGTGCAAGTGCTAGTATTTAAGCCTTTGCAGTCCCACTATCAACATAAATTTTGTGCACCCATGGGAAAAAATTTAGATTGATAGTTTAACTTGTTGGTAGGTTTTGGGACTTTTATTATATACTGTGTACCACAATGTACCACATTTAAAAAAAAATTAAATATTCATAGTTGTCTACCTAGTTTTACTCTATATTTATCACCATTTAAAGACTTTGTTATATTTATCATTTATCTAATTTTAATATAATAATAGATATTTATGATTACATTTATAAATTTGTAGTATGGTAGATTAGGAGTACTTTATATAAGTATGAAAGTAGTTTAAATAATTGTACCAATACCACAATCTAATGGTTGCTACATTTAGCATTTATCATCGTAATTAGTATAGGCCTAGTATTAGATATTTACGAGTTATATTTTTTTTATTAGGGAGTACTCAGTGCCTATCACCTAATTTTTTTTTTTTTTTTGGGGAGTACTTAGTGCCTATTAGCTACATTTGTAATTTTGGTTGGAGAGTACTCAATGCCTATCAACTACATTTATATTTTTTGTTGGGGAGTACTCTATAAAACATAATGGCACTAGCTATCTAGCCATCAAGATGTGGGCAAGTGCAAAACGTTGGAGGGCCAAAAAGTGGCTAAATTTTTTTCTTCTTTTGAAATGCTATAATATGAGCACATTATAATGAAAGCATGTTATAACACACTCGTGTTATGGCTTGGTGTGACCGAGCCTAAGGATTGGTCACATCGAGCCTATAACATGCTCACTTTATAACACAAGCACATTATAACTTATTAAAAGAAAAAAAGAAAACCAATTCATTTCATTTTCACTATGTTTTTTCTTTCCCATGGCCAACAAACCTTGCAAGGATCAAAAGTTGTAATTTATTCATCGAATCATTACAATTTTGTCACTAGGATGCCACCAAATTGATGGGGAGGTGAAATAAGTAAGCATTGTTTGTTTTTTTTGTGAATTTGTTGTTAAGTAGGCAATTTTAGGTTATTTTTAATGTTCATTTCTTTAATTTGTATGAGATGTTAATCAACCTCAAAACAATCCTCAAAATCCTCAACAACCATAGAAACAAGCACATGAACAAAATACTCAACAAACACAACAACAAACTCCTCCACCAATTCCTCAACATCCTCTCGATAATCAAAAAAATTTAATGGGGGAAATTGAAAAAAAAAACTAGATTCAGGAGTTAATCACAAGGTTAAATGATCCTTTAAGTTCAACCATGGAAATAACACTTGTGAACTCACTTCATGACATTTTAACACATGTAGATGCAATCAACAAACAATTAAGTGGTTGGGAAAATAAGAGGCACACGTAGAGGAATTTTTATGCAGATAAATTATCATATAAAGAAGTAAAAGATGAAAAATCACAAAATATGATTTGTGCTCAATATTCACTGATCCAAGCACAAATAAAAATCTTGACCTTAATACCAAGAGGTTTCTTATCCATTGGTGAGACCACCAAGGGATTAGGAATAATTTTTGGGATATGTGGTGGATGGTTTTTTACTATCCACCATGCAAAAATAATGAGGTTCCCCAATATTTCTTGAGGAAACTCTATTGTGAGTTCGTCCTCAACAAAATCCCCAACTATTTTGATATGAGGGACTTTCAAGGGAGAGGTGGAGGGTTGGCACATGGTAGAACATGTACATATTGGGATCCTCAATAGTAAGGGGCACGAGCTCTCCTAGGCCAACTCATGAGAATGTTGTTATCCCTTCTATTGTGAAGAAAAGTGTTTAGGTGGACACTTTGCAATCTATTAGCTCTTTGACCCAGAGTATCATCCAACATATCAATATTGTAGTACAATTCCATCCAAGGGAGAGTTCAAGGGGTAGGCTTCCACCCCATTCTTGTTAGGTTTGTAGGTCATCTTGTACATGTGAATCCACAAACACTTAGGAAGCTAGTGTGTAGGATACATTGGCAGGTATAGAGATAGCGATGAAAAATGACATTTTGAATGATGCTTTTGACATCAAAATTCAGGTAAATGTTAGCATTTTCATTGAATTTAATTTATTAAATTTCATTTTTGAAATGTAAGATTAACTAATTTAGTTTAATGATTGTAATAAAATTTTAGGGTCATAGTGTTAATACTAGAAACACTGGCCCTACACTTGTTGATTACTCCACTGCATCTATCACTGAGGTATGTAACTAGAGTAAACAATTGTAAATATTACATTTGAATAGCATTGTTATATGAATGGTATTCTAATATCTTATTTTGGAAGTTGAATAGGATAATATTCGAGCTTTCGTGGGAACATCTCTTAGTTCTAGTGGAGTTGTACAAACCTTCACATAGGTAATAGAATAAAGAGTTTAACTAATGAATTATACTTAATAAATTTGTTTAGTTTATATTCATATCACTGATTACATTGCATTTCACATCTTTCAAACTCAAAGCTTTACTTCACATTGCATAACTAATAACTAGATGTTGATAAATGACAAACTTTCAATTACAATATAGTTGTTTAGATAGTCAACATAAGCAATGATGCAATTAGTTCACATAGCATAAGTAATAAATAAGAGAAACTTCCAATTTCATTTGCTTGTCATGGCATTCCATGAGACCAATTTTTTATTGAGACATTTTCTCAAATGATTCACTACCTTGTCTATGCTATGGATGCTTGGAAAAAATATATGAAAGAATAATAGTAAGGAATGTCATAGACAAGGCACTGAGTTGTTTAAAAAATGCTTCAAAGAAATGTGGTCTCGTGGTGATGTCCATCACCATGAGACCTAATTTATTTGAGGCATTTTTTCAAACAGTTCACTACCTTTTCCACACTACCACATTTTTCATGCATGTTTACCAAATCATTTTATCAAATAGTTCACTTCCTTGCTGCTATGGCTAAAAGCCTAAAAAGGGAACTTTCCAACAAACTATGGATGCTTGGAAAAAACTATCAAAGCATAATAGTAAGAAATAGCATAGAGAAGGTAGTGAGTAGTTTGAAAAAAATCCTCAAAGAAATGTGGTCTCATGGTGACAGAATGCCATTCCATCACCACAAGACCAATTTCTTTAAGGTATTTTTAAAACAACTCACCACCTTTTCTATGCTGCCACAGTTTCCATATATGTCTACCAAAGCATTTTATCAAATAGTTTGCTTCCTTCCTGCTATAGCTAAAAGCCTTAAAAGGTGCTTTCCAACAAACTATGGATGCTTAAGGAAAAAAACTATCAAAGCATAATAGTAAGCAATAGCATAGACAAGGTAGTGAGTAGTTTGAAAAAATGCCTCAAAGAAATGTAGTCTCATATTTTTTCAGAAAGCTCATCACCTCTTCTATGCTAACACATTTTCCATACATGTCTACCAGAGCATTTTATAAAATAGTTCACTTCCTTGTTGCTCTGGCTAAAATCCTAAAAAAGGTGCTTTCCAACAAACTATGGATGCTTGGAAAAAATCTATCAAAGCATAATAGTAAGAAATTACATAGACAAGGTAGTGAGTAGTTTGAAAAAATGCCTCAAAAAAAATGGTCTCATGGTGATGGAATGCAATTCCATCACCATAAGACCACATGTGTTTGAGGAATTTTTCCAAACAACTCATTGCCTTTTATATGCTACCACATTTTCCATACATGTCTACCAAAGCATTTTATCAAATAGTTCACTTCCTTGCTGCTATGGCTAAAAGCCTAAGAAAGGTGTTTTCCAACAAACTAGGGATGCTTGGAAAAAATCTATCAAAGCATAATAGTAAGCAACAACATAGACAAGATAATGAATACTTTGAAAAAATGACTCAAATAAATTTGGTCTCATGGTGATGGAATGTTATTCCATCACCAGGAGACCACATTACTTTGAGGCATTTTTTCAAACAACTCACCACCTTTTCTATGCTACCACATTTTCCATACATTTCTACCAAAGAATTATTTCAAATAGTTCACTTCCTTGCTGCTATGTCTAAAAGCCTTAAAAACATGCTTTCCAACAAACTATGGATTCTTGGGAAAAAATCTATCAAAGCATAAAAGTAAGCAATAACATAGACAAGGAAGTGAGTATTTTGAAAAAATGTGGTAGGGATAAGAACAAGTGGAATAAAAGGTGGAAGGTTCCATGGATTGGTAAATTGAGGATGGTGGTGGAGACCTTGAAAAGAATTTGGAGGGGAATTTTGGCTAAAGGCTTGGTTTCTATTCTTAAGGTAGTGATATTTTTAAGAAAATTCCTCAAAGAAATTTGGTCTCATGGTGATGGAATGTGTTCCATCACCATGAGACCAAATTTCTTTGAGGAATTTTCTTAAAAATATCACTACCTTAAGAATAGAAACCAAGCCTTTAGCCAAAATTCCCCTCCAAATTCTTTTCAAGGTCCCCACCACCATCCTCAATTTACCAATCCATGGAACCTTCCACCTTTTATTCCACTTGTTCATATCCCCACCCCTCCATCTTCATGTCATGATTACCCACCATCTCATAACCAAGACCACACTATACCATCCACCCCATCCTAGCATAATACCATAGAGAAGGCAATGAACTCTTTGAAAAAATGCATCAAAGAAATACTGTCTCATGGTGATGGAATGCCATGACACATTTATTTGTAATGGCCTTCCATCACCATGAGACCACATTTCTTTAAAGCATTTTTTCATATAGTTCACTACCTTCTCTATGCTACCACATTTTTCCTACATGTCTACCAAAGAATTTTATCAAATTGTTAACCACCTTGCTACTATGGATAAAAACCTAAAATAGATGCTTTCAAACAAGCTATGGATAGGGAAAATAGTAAGCATGATAGTAAGAAATAGATAGTTCAATAAGTACTCAAAATTTGGTTTATTATCTCATGCATTATAAGCCATGACGTGTATCACTATTGTAGTTTTTGTGATTAAATAATTTGTGTTTTATTTTCAGATGTTGCAAGTGGAAACACCTCTAGATGTTCATATGGAAATGGAGCTTCGTATTTCTTATTCTATATACTCCTCGATGCCTCTCAAGGGGGTATGAAGTAGATTGCTAAATTTTAATTTACATTCGTTGTTATAGTTGTTAGTTAATGAAAAATCAAACTGTTATTGATTTGTAGTGTAATTTCTCTTTGGATGGTTTCTATAGGGCTTCAACACACATGGGAATTCAAAAAATTTCCTCAAGGAGAGAGATCATCTAGAGGTAGTAAGTGATTATTTTGTTAAATATATCAATTTTTAGAATATAATTTCTATATATTAATGTCTTTACTTGTTATTGTAATAGGTAAGGCTTGATTGGGAACTAAACCTTAGGAGGAGTAGTTGGAGCAGTCCTTGACCTCAAAGTAAATGAGTCATAGAATTATTTCCATCTGGCCGACCAACAAAGGGAAAGAGTTTATTTCAAGAGCTTGGATGGAAATGACTTTTTATTCCAGGGCTCTTTGTTGTATGCTTGTATGGCATTTTTGGACATATTTTGTATTGCATATATTTGACATTGTATGCCTATATGGAATTCTTGTAAGCCTATATGGATATTTTGTATATATTTTATACTTATATCGACATATATTGATGTATGCCTACATGGTTATTTAGTTAATACAAATATTTTTTATCAATGGTGTGCATATTTTTATAATAAATCCATGGTTCAATAGATACGAGTTACGTGTATTCAAGTGTATACTTTACAACTTATGTGTATACTTTGTGACTTACGTGTTTTCATGTGTATACCTTGTATTCATGCATATACTTTGTATTAATTCCTATACTATGTATTCATGTGTATACTTCAAGGCTTACTTGTATTTGAGTACTTGTGCTTCACATATTCACATGTATGCTTGACTTATTCGAGTATATACTTATTAATTGGTTAGTCCTATCATTTCTCATTGTTTTCCTTCATGGTTTGTTTTGAATATTTATTGATTGATGCTAACAACTTTATTAGTTGATACTAAAAAACTTCAATATTTTCAAAAATGATTCACCAACTATGTATACATTACTTATGTGCTAATTTAATATGGAATCCAAGGAAGAATTTAAAAGGATAAAGCTAGGAGGAGAGGGAAGATAGATATTTATAGTGTAACCTATTGTACCTTCTCTATACAAACCTCTAATGGATCTTGTATGCTTTTCTATTCCATTTTCTAGGTTTCATATCCCTTTTTCATAGGTGGATCATCAATTCTCTCAATTTTTTTCATTCTCATATTCTAGGTCCTCACCTTTGCTTGTGGTATTCTAAAATAAGCTCTAGTTTGTGGTGGGCACCCACTAAGATTCAATTTCTTCTAGGATGTTCGATATGATTGTGAAGGTGTACGGATAGGGGTTCTAATATCTCATGTATCAACATATAATTGTACTTCTTCTTTGGGCTATTTTTATCTTCTACTTATGATCGAAGCTCTAGTATCAACATTTATTTACACCTCTTTTTCATAATTATCTTTGGCTAGGTTAAAATAGACCATGTGGTATCATATTTATATTGACCTATGATTAGGTTTAGCTTTAAATATTTCAATTTTTTTTCTAGAATCTTGAAAAAAATTATCTTTACAACAACCATATTGTTGTAAGGACAAGGAGGATAATTAAAAAATGTCTTGCCCTTTCTATACTTGAGGATGATCATACAATATTTTAAGATTCATGTAACCTTCTCATTTGTGATTAGAGCCATAATAGGAATAAGAAAGTTACCTAAATACTAATATTAATAATAATCAATTCAATGTAAGTATGAGATCCACATAGTAATTGGATCATAACCCATTTTAGAATGAAAAGGTTTAGGCTTTCCTCAACTATTTTGACACCTAGATGTCATACCTCTTTCATGAAATAATATGTTTTTGGTGTGGAAAACTCTTTTCAATTGTCATGTGAATCTTTCTATTTTTCTTTGTTTTGCATGACATCATAAGGGATTAAGCCAATTGAACTTAGCTCAAAGGGATTTTGTGTATTTGGGTGTGAAATAGGACCATGCCTAGTGTAAACATACCCATCTAGATGTGTTGGAATAGTATTTTTGGTCGTATGAGTTGTAGAACAAAAGTTGTACCACATTGTAACTTTACATTTCTTGCATTTGATAACTTTTTCCTCAACATAAAAGTCATCACCATAGGAAAACACCTCAAAAACAACAAAAATTGAGAGATATTATTGTAGAGGGTCCCAACGCAATCCTGTTACCTCAGGCAAAGAGTTTCTAAGCATCATCATTTATGAGTAATAGCCCATCAAAGATTGTTGTTATTTTGCACTTTGGACTCTTAAGGGATTAAGCTAGTTGAATGTAGCTCAGAGTTATTGGGAATGTTTGGGTGTAAAACAGGACTAGTCCTAGTATAAACATACCCATCCAAATGAATTAGAATATTTTTTTGGTCATACGAGTTGCAAAATGAATGTTGCACCACTTTGCAACTTTACATTACTTGATTTTGATAACTTTTGTTTCAACTAAAAAGTCGTCACCATGAGAAAATACCTACAAGATAGAAAAACCAAAGAGAGGCTATTATAGAGTGTCCCAATGTGATCCTATGGCCTTATATTGAGATTTTGTAAGTATCACATTTTTTTAGTAATACCCTGTTGAAGATTGCATCCATTTTGCACTTAAGACTCTTAAGGGATTGAGCTAGTTGAATGTATCTTGGAGTGATTCGACATGTTTGGGTGCAAAAATGGACCATTACTAGCATAAATGTACCCATCTAATGTGTTGGAATAGTTTGTTTGGTCACATGAGTTGCAAAATGAAAGTTGCACCACTTTGAAACTTTACACTACTTACATTTGACAATTTTTTCCTCAACTAAAAATTCATCACCATGGGAAAAAACATCTAAGAGAGAAAAAAATGAGAGAGGTTATTATAGAGGGGCCCAACATAACCACAAAGCCTTAAATTGAGAGTTTGTAAGTGTCATGATTTCTAAGTAATAGCCTGCCAAAGATTGCAACCATTTTGCACTTTGGACTCTTGAGGGATCAATTGGTTGACCATAGCTTAGAGTGATTAGGAATGTTTGTGTGTAAAATAGGAATATTCCTAATGTAAACATACCCATTTGGCCGTATGAGTTACAAAATGAAAGTTGCACCACTTTGCAACTTTACATTGCTTGCATTTGACAATTTTTTCCTCAATTGAAAAGTTGTTACTATAGTAAACACCTCTAAGATAGAAAAAAACTAAGAGATTTTATTCTAGAGGGGCCCAATGCAATCCCATAACCTCAAATGGAGAGTTCATAAGCATCACACTTTTTGAGTAATAGCCTATCAAAGATTGCAACCATTTTACACTTTGGACTCTTAGGGGACCAATCCAGTTTAATGTTTCTCAAAGTGATTGAGCATGTTTGGGTGTAAAAAAAGGCCATTCCTAGCATAATTTATCTATCCAAAAGAATTGGAATAGTTTGTTTTGTTGTATGATTTGTTGAATGAAAGTTACACTACTTTGCAACTTTACACTACTTACATTTGACAATTTTTTCTTCAACTGAAAATTCATCACCATAGGAAAAAACTTCTGAGATAGAAAAAACTGAGAGAGGCTATTGTAGAGGGGGCCAACATGATCCCATTGTCTTAGGCAGAGAGTTTGTAAGCATCATGATTTATGAGTAATATCCTGTTGAAGATTGCAATCATTTTTCACTTTGGACTCTTAAAGGATCGAGCTGATTGAACATAGCTTGAAGTGATTCAAAATGTTTGGGTGAAAAATAGGACCATACCTAGCATAATCATACCCATCCAAGTGTGTTGGAATAGTCTATTTGGTTGTACAAGATGCAGAACAAAAGTTGCACCACTTTGCAACTTTACACTACTTGCATTTAACACTTTTTCTATCAAGTGAAAATTGGACACCACAAAAAATGACTCTAAGATAACAAAAATTAAGAGAGTTTATAATATAGGGGCCCTATGTGATCTTGATACCTTAGACAAAATACTCGTGACATGATCTTTGAGTAACAAGATGTCAAAGATTGTTTCCCTTTTGCAATTTGGTTTCTTAAGGGATTACACCGCATGAACGTAGTTCAGACCAATTTTACATGTTTGGGTATAAAAGTGGAGCATGCATAGCCTAAACATACCCATACAAAAATGTTGGAACTATTAGTTTGATTGTACAAGTTGCAGAATGAAAGTTGAACCCTTTGCAACTTTGCATTGCATGCATGTGACACTTTTTCCATCAAGTGAATATTATAGTTAGAGGAATATGAAAATATTTGATAATTCATTTGCAAGCTTAGTTATATATGTGGAATAAAGGAGGGAAGAATCAAGTGGTTTTACAAATCAAATCATGAGACCCCATTCCTTGGACCCATTTTTCAAACAACTCAAATGGTTGCCAATTTCACTGAATGGGAAAGGTAGTTGGCCCACTAGATTTCCAATTAAGTGAAATTGGCAACCTAGTGGGAAGTTTGAAAAAATGGGTCCAAGAAATGCAGTCTCATGGTGATGTCATATTGATGAATTTTAGATGTACCTTATTCCTTGTATGTCCTTGTAGTTACTGTTCATTTGGAAAACATGTTTGAAGAACTTGTGGGGTACTTGAGTTAATTCATGTTACTTGAACAACATCGAACAAGTCATACATGCTTCTATTACTTGTAAATGTTATTATTTTTATGACATGTTTACATTATTTTTTGACATTATGCATAAAAAATGTTTACAAATTGAACTTCTTGAATGTTTATGTGAATAGATGGTATGCTATATGTTGCAAGGTGTTACCCTTGGTCTTCCTTACAACACTGGCTCTTGGGTTTGTGACATGGTCTAACCACCTCCCAGGATTCTTAACTGAAGTTTGTATTAGGCATTGATAGGTCGATATTTTGGTGCAATGTAAATTCCAACAATTGGTATCAGAGCTAGTCACAGGTTTAAACCCCATGCTTGTGCTAGGGGGGATTGTTGCAAGGTGTGACCCTTGGTCTTCCTTGCAGCACTAGTGCTTGGGTTTGTGACATGGTCTAACTGCCTCCTGTGGTTCTTAACCAAATCTTGTATTGGGTATTGATAGGTTGATATTTTGGTGCAATGACAAGTCCAACACTAGATAGATATTGATATATAATCATTAGGTTGATTTGTTTTAGTAAATGAATTTTTTATAATAAGTTATTTAGGTGGTGGTAGTTATAATAGGGAGAGAATAAAAGAAGAAAAAGAATGATTGGTAACCATCAATGGTTATTACACTCAATATATTAATAATATGATGTTGAGACAATGGAAAATGAGATATGATACTTTCATATGGTTTAAGATATAGAGCACACCCACTTTCCAATCATTTCATTCAAGGATAACCCTAGAGATCTTAATGCAAAGGAGAAAGAGATCTTGCAATAGGGATGTCCTAGGATATGATTGTAAGGTAATGAGAGCTTCACTAACAAGTTAAGACTTGGAATTTTTTTTTGTGTAAGATGCAATACTTAACCCTAATATGATGCAATGCTTCACTAAATGGCCTAGAAAAGTATGCAAAACAAAACAAAAAGCTACAAGATAAAATATGTGCACCTAGAACTCTAAAAATGACTAGGTGGAGCCTTGAAATGCTAGAAACATTGAATTTAATGTTTATTGTAACTCATTCAATAGGCCAGGAGAATCAATCCCATATTTGGGTTTCTGTACAGAAACAAGAATCTGGCAAATGGGTATCAAAATTTGTAAAAATCTGAATTTTGACATAAATTGGGACTCATACAATGGAATTGGTGAATAAGTCTAGTTAGGGTTTTTTTGAATCTTCAAAGTCTAAATTTGGACTTTAAGGTCTAATCTGTGCTTTCCAAGTGATTTCTGAATTTAAAACCTTGATTTGCAATTTGTAGGAGTCTTCAAAGTATCTCCATGCAAGGTGACAACTTTGAACACTTTAAAAACTTTGACAATTTTCACCAATCTTTCTCTTCAATGTATTTTTAATCTAAACCTACAAATTACACACTAAAGAGAGGGAAAAATGTTGTTTTTTTAGTGGATAGGGTTTTGCCTTGGTCAAACTCCATTTTAATAATCAGATCTTGAAATGGAATACAATAAGAATGGAGAATAATGAATGAACAAAATATGATGCTGTAACTCACCAAACCCTAGCAATAAGAGGTTGCAAATATGAGTGAGATGGATCCAATGGATGTAGATATTGACTCTTGCTTGAATAGGATAAACATTGAATGAGATGTAGCCTGAATCATGAAACCCTACATCACAATTGTTAGCCAAAAAAAAAACATGATGCATGAAGACTTTGACATGATACTTGATGCTTGAAGAATTCTCTAAAATGTTTGATAATATTCCCTTGAATTCTCTTGTAAACAATTGAATTCTCTCACAAAAGTATTAGGTGAAAAATGAGTGAAAAAACCTTGTATTTATACTCAATTATGCAAGAATTCTTGAAATTACAACACTACAAGCCAGCATTAGATCTAGGAGGATAAAATACCGCCAAAATTTTGAATTAATTTTAATTTTGGGCCATATCAGACTCACATGCCCAAGGTGGTGAATGAGTACCTTTAGGCATAATTTATGTGGCCAAATTCAAAAATTCTTAGAAAGGTGTAAAAACAAGATCAAGACCCAAAAACCTAGGTGGGACTCATACACTCAAGGTGGCATATGAGTCTTAGATTACTAAATTTGGGCCACACAACCTGAAAACACCTAAATTATGATTGGATTTTGATTTTTGTTGGGATTATCCTTGAAAATATACATTAAATGATGCTTGTGGATGCAAAATAAGGCTAATTAAAGTGTAAAGAAGCTCAATTATTAAATAAAACCCTAGAAAATTTTGAAAGTGTGTTACAACACTTCACAACACTCCAAATAAGGCATCATTAAGCTCATTTAGTCCACAAGAGCCCAAGACCTAATGTGAATATGTTAGACACATTGTAACACTAAATCAAGGCCATGTTAGGGGGGGCTTTTTCCATCATTACATCTAGCCCCTACTATAGTGAGAGGGGGAACTTGCTTCCAACTCACACTAAAGTAGACCAATGGATATCAAGAGGGGTCCAAATGCACCAATGTTAGTAAGATAGGATGACCATTATGTAGTAGGAGAGGTCCTGCAAACTCACTTGACACAATTCCAAACAATAATAACAATTGTCAAGTCACAAACTCATCCAAATATCTTCAATTCACCAAAACTCATTGTAGACACCAAAATCTGGTCAAAGCTTGCGACTTCAATTTCTTCATAATCTGTATTTCCATGGTCATGATTAAATAATGTCAATTATTTAATTTTTTTCTAAAGTCTTCATTTCATCTATTATTTAAATAATCTTAATTATTTAATTAATTCACACTTTTCTTTATTCTATCTCATTAATTAAATAAACACTTTTTATATATTATGTTACTAATTAACCTTATCCTTCTTCTTCAATTAAATAAATTCTTACTTAATTTACCCTTTATCATATGTCAACTATAATTAAATAAATCCTTTATTTATTTAATTATTCATTTAATCCCTTCACCACTTAGTTAAATAAATTTTATTTATTTAATTATTCTCCAAATATAAAATCTTGAATTAAATGAATTATTTAATTCATAAACTATATTTTAACGCATTCTTCTATAGTTAGATAATTGTGTAAGTTATCTAAGTATTCACTCTTGCTCGACTCAAGACCTATTTAGATTGGTTGGTTAACTCCTGATTTAATGTCTGATTTGCTTGCATGAATAAATTCTTTGTCATATCATTCAGTCACCTAGTTCTAACTCGTTTGCATGTACATGCATATTAATTAAATATTCCTATTTAATTAATTAAATCTTGTGGATGTATTCCAATAGAGAGTTGCTTCAATCCATCTTTATCTTTTTCATGCAAAGACTATTCTTTTTTTTTTTTTAATACCAAACTAGAAGATTAAATCATTTATTTAATCTTTATTTCTATTTCTAGTTTTTATCACTCATGTCACTACTAATAGTTATCAAAATGCATGTCTAATATTTTGATCTCAACCATCTGTTGATTTTGATCTTGACCTATTGTTCAAATGATAATTTTCAATAAATTGATCTGTCTTTCATCATTCCAATCTTTCCCGAAATCTTGTGACTTTTGGAAGCATATAGAATATATTATTTGAATCTTCAATGTTTTGCAAAATCACTATCACAGGCTATACTTGCACAAGAGAAATCTTAGGGAAATTATACTACAATGACAAAATGGAGAAGAGAAATCAAGGTTATACATGGAATTACATAAATATTGGGTGATATTGTTCAATTTACTTATGTTTTAGCTTTCCTTTGTTCTTTGTTGTTTAGCTTAGATTGGATTGGAGCTTAGATCGCATTGAGTGTGTGATTTTAACCTTTCTTCTGCATTTTCTAGATGTTGCATTTGGTGAACCCAATGTGAAGACACCATCTTCATGCATCTATAGAATTTTATTCAATTTTTGCATGTTTTTGTACAGAACGATGCATATGTTTCACTAAACAATGCAATTGGCATTCAAAGACACAACTGCTTGATGAAACGATGCAATTGAAATACTGGACTACATATGATATCAAAAATGATGCAATTAAATTATTGGACCACATTTGATATCATAAATGACACATTTGATGAATATTATGCATCTATTAGTTTCTGAGCCACAACCGATTGGTAAAATCCTACGATGCATCTGACAGAGAAAACAACACATCCGACTAGTAAATTTTTAGGTTTCAATTTTCAATTTATAGTTTTCTTTCTTGTTTTTATTTTTATTCATATTTTGTTTTCAGTGTGTGTATTGAGGAGTTAATGAATTTTTTCAAATCAATAGTTGAAGACCAATATCAAAACTTCTAATAGATTTTTCTGTAGAATGCATGTCAAAGACCCTAGTTAAATTTTTGAAACAGATTGTTTGGTAATGTAGCAAATATTTCATTTGGGTTAAAATTAACAAGTTTCTATTATGTTTGGTGTGAAAGCACATTTGTATTATTACCCTTATGATTCGGTATATCGAAGTATCCTCTCTACTTGCACATTCGTGTGATCCTAGGTGTAAGAGAACTAGTTACTGACTCTATAACTTGGGCCTGTTGTGGTGGGAAAAACTACTCACCCTAGGATGACTCAGATTGGCAGCACCTTGAACTCAAGGGACTTCCAGCTAGTATATAAAATTGAATTCTTGGGGAAATCCCAATGAATCGCACATACGGTTCCAACGAGATGGATCTAAAAAGGGACTCTCACTGCATGGATCATTCCCTACAAACAAAATGCTGGAATTAAAAACCCTTTTTTGTAGTGTCCAAAATCCTTCTATTTACCAATGCAGCAGGTCAAACCTATGAAGTCATCTCATATTCTTATGGTTCATGTGTAGAGATGAATGCATTCCATGGGATGTTCATGGGTACTATAGCTTGGCTACCTTGAATGATGTTAATGAGTCATGGAGGGGAGCCAGAGGAGTCAAGCTACTAGTCATCCGCCTTGAATAAGCATAGCTGGGGAAACCCAAGTGAGAATTTAATAAATACTATCCAACATAGCCTAGGATGTGCTTTCCTATTTTCAAATTAAACCTTCTTTGAGTCCAAAATCAAGCTTAAAACACTTTTTCTTATGATTGTATTTGTTTTCTAGAACTTGATCATGAAAAAAAATGTTAATTTTATATCTCTATTCATTAAAAACACACAACTGTCAAGAGAGTCACAACTATTCACCAAAGAGTCACAATTGTTCTGTGGAGTCACATTTGTTTAGCCTAGAGTCACATCTGCCAGATTAGCTCACATTTTCTCTGTAGAAAACTACATCTGATTTAAAATACCACACTTGTGACATTCTATGACACATCTAAAAAGGTGAGTCACAACTATCATCAGGAATGACACATTTTCCACTATCACATAACTTTTCCAATGCATAGAGTTAAGAAAAATCACATCTATTACAGTCTGAGTTGCAATTTCCATCACAAGCTACATTTGTGAGAAACTACACCACATCTTCCTGATTCTTGATACTGAATTTTATCGAAATCACACAACTGATTACTAGAAAACCGCAACTGTGAAATAGAACTGCATCTTTGAAATTCTGTGACACATCTTCCTGAGTATTAGAAAACTAGAATTTATGGTCACAATCCAGTTGACACAATCATACCAGTCTTTGATCTATCTTTTCATAGTAGTCCTTGGATAGAAACCTGAAATAATTTACTCAATTTTGTATCCTTTAGGTATCATTTAGTCATTACTATAGTCATCCTAATTTTGAGTTTTTCATCTTAGACTACATATTATCTTTAGATCAAACTTTTAGGATAGTCACTTTTACAAACTTTAGAATAGGTCCACTTTCTACACTCTAGAAAAATCACAGTGTCAACAAAATTTTTCATTGAACCTAGTCCTGCCATCATATCCTTTGTCCTATAGAGAGTCCTCCTAGCTCATGTGTCTAGTTAGGAAACTCAACTTATTTTTTATCCTAGTCCTGCATTGGTTCCTTGATATAACTAAATTGACACCTTGGTTAGACTTTAGGTAATTGGTACCCTCGTCTCAGGTTTACAAAATTGATTCTAGACTAGCATCATCTTAGAACCTTCCTTATTTTGCATTTAGAAAATCCCAAAAATATAGACTAGATTCATACTATCCATACATGTAGTTTTGCATTCCTTACATATTGAGCTAATCTTACATGGTTGAAACTAGGTCTAAGAGAAAAAAGAGAGAAAATATGTCAAACCCAAATGAATTCATCAATACATTCTCAAACCCCTTTCCAAGGGTATCCTCGTCAAGACCTCACAAGACTTTATTAGACAAATTCACAACTAGAGACACTCAAGGACACATTAGAGTGGAAGGCATAGAGGCTACTACACAAGACCTTGAGTTTTCCACTTTTGTAGATAAGTATCTAGAAAATGATCGCCAATGCTACTTAGCCAAATTGTTAGATAAAGGTGCTACCTTACCTACAAGATTTGATATCAACACCTTACAAACTCAACCTACATATGGGACAAATGTAACGACTTCTAGTACCTCTATACCTCAAGTCAATATAGCCATACCATCTGGCATACCTACATAGAGTATGATAGTCCATATGTCTCCATTCGGTACATCTGGCATGACATCAAGATTTAATTTCACTATAGGGGTAGATCATCATCCACTCCCTTCAGTCCTCTTATTGGGAACAAAAGATCTAAAACATTAGCTTCTAGACCAAATGTCAGCCTCACTAGTACCATACCATAGTCAACAACCATACTTGGTGTTCATTTCGCTAGTACTATATTGGAAAATACACAAATAGGAGGAATTCCCTCTTTCCAATATGGCAATCAGAATCTGTTCTCCTAAATTGGCAGTCAGAATCCATTTTCTCAGATTGGTAATTAGAATTCATTCACACTGATTCTAAATTAGAATTCATTCACATTGATTCCAAGTCAAAACCCATTCACATAGATTCTGAATCGAAACACATTCACCAACATTCTAAATCTAAATCCATATCAAGTACCAACATTCAATCAAAACCCATCATGAGACCTTGGATTTTAGAATACATACATAGATCCGCATAATCCACCCAATGCATCACTAACCCAAGTTGACGTATTGCAAACAAAAATGCATGCACTACAAACAAAAAATGGATAACATGGTGGTGTCAACTAAGAAAACCTTTTCAACAAAGGACATATGCTCATTTCCCTTTGATAAATTATCGTACATGACACCTTTCCCTCATGGGTATGTCATATTGAATCTCCCTAAGTACAATGACAAACGAAATTCGATATAACATATAAGGGAATTTTCTACCATGTGCATAGATGTCACTTATGACCCCACATATCTTATGAAACTATTTCCAAGAAGTCTTGTAGGAATTGCAAATCATGGGGTGAACTAGCTAAGGATTTTTTTGAGCAATTCTCCTTCAACGTAGACCACAAGATAAGTATAACAACCTTGTGTCACACAACACAAGACAAAGGATAAACTTTCATCGCTTTCTTCCAAAGATGGAGGACTATAGCTAGCTGATGTCCTGTAGAGATACCTAAAAAACAAAAAGTCACTATGTTCTAGGAAAACCTTCATGCAAAACTAAGAAGTAACTTAAGGGTACATTATTGCACATCCTTTTTAGAACTAGTGGAAAAAGTGGTTATAATAGAAAAGGATCTCATTGAAAAAGGAGAACTTAGGACACTGAAATCCAATAGAAATCTGATAGTACAAAACACCCCTAATGAAAAAAAAAATTGGTCTCGAAACAAAAATGTTGCCAATGATGGGGTAGTTGATGATAAAACTATACAAGCAGGACCAATCATCACATTACAAGGACCTAACCCTTCGACCAATACACTTAATGCTATCAATCAACCTCCCAACATAGTCCAAAATACTCAACATCTACAACAATAGAGGAGGTTTCAAAAACATGAGTTCACTCCCTTAGGGGAACCCATCGAGTCAGTGTTCAAACAACTGTTACAACACAATTTTATATAGCTTCAAGAGCCAAGACAATACAATCCAGGACAATTTAAACCAATTTGGTGGGATGAAAATTCCTTTTGTAATTATCATAGAACTAAGGGGAATAACCTACAAAATTATCACCAACTAAAAAATATCATAAAGGATCTTGTTGAGAAGAGAATTATTGAAGTTAGTAGACAGAAACAAAAGTCATCTAACACTAATCATCAAGTCTTTTTTTATCCATTACATGGCCATGGGAAAGGAAATGTCCCTAGTTCAAGTGAGAAGACCAATATGTCAGCCAACTATGCTAATATCTAGCATGATTATAGGAGTGGAAAAATCATAAATCACCTTCGCACTACCGATGAGAATATTAATACCATTACTATCAATACAACTCCCGAGTGTGTTGTCAATACTCATCATACTAAGATCACTATACAAGTTCCTCCATTTCATCAAACACCACAAACTTCCAAGTTGCACTATAACTTGATCAATTGGGGAAGACCCCAGCCCAAATATCCATCTTGGAACTATTGCATATATCCCCTGAGCATCAATCCATTTTAGACAAAGCTTTACAAAGCACCACTATTCCTAATGATCTTGATGTTAATTATTTCCAAGAAATGGTAGGCTACTTGACCAATAACCATCATGCAACATTCTCTAAACAAGACTACACAACTAAAAAGACAAATCATAATGACCCTTTACATCTTGAGGTCCTTCTTGATGACACCAAAGTTAGATGAGCTTTGGTAGACGAATGAGTAGGGTTAAATCTGTGCACTTTAAAACTGACTAAAGCATTAGGTTTCTTCAAATCATGTGTAGACACAACCAAAAGTATTGTCATTAAGGCTTATGATGATGAGGAATGAAAATAAAAGGGGGTGGTAACACTTCTTATCAAAATTGGTCCTCTATTAATGGAGACAAAATTCTAGGTCTTAGATCTCACCCTTCCATACAATCTTCTACTAGGAAGACCATGGATTCATGCCATGAAGGTAGTCCCTTCCACATATCATCAACATCTCAAATTCTCTTACAATGGCATTGAAATAACAATAGATGGTGACCTAGATCCATTCCAATATTGCACCAATCTAAAAGAGATTCGCCAGTGCCAAGTGCTATTAAACCAAGAGGCTTCATCATCTAATTCATCTCACTATGTCGATCCATCTACTCTCACTTGAACATCTACTTCACCTTCATTTTTGCCACTTGTAGGGTTGAGATCCAAGAGAAGGGTTGTGGAGAATATTACATGAAAAAGTCTTATTGTGTTAGCCATTTGGTTCCTCCTAAGTCATATGGTTTACCTACACCAAATAGGAGAAAATCTATGGGCACTATACACATTCCTCCCATAACTTTTACTAAATGAGGAGAATTAAGAAAAAAAGTCATAAATACAAAAGATGCCACCTCCTAGTTGTATAGGGAAGATAATGAAGAACATCTCTCACTTGTTCACACTCCTACAGATCTATATGGAAAAGGTTTCACAATCATGTAGAGCAAGGGATATAATGGAAAAAGTGGTTTAGGCTCAAATCAAGATGGGAGGATTGAACCAATCTGTGTTTCTCAATGGCCAAAAGGCTTAAGGCTTGGGTTTCAAATGATTCAAATTGGTGTTCCTAGTACCACATCACCCTTAATCGAGGAAGTAAGTGCTTCAGACGATATTTAGACATCTCATGAGCCATCAACCAACACTACTGTGACTCCCCCAACTCAAATGAATATGAGTGGGATTTTGTATCCTCCACCTCTTCCATGAACCTTAACAAGCTATTTGGGGAACTTGACTTAATGTTGAACTCCTCACCAAATCCATTGAACTCCTTTCCACTAAAGAATATGACAAAAGAGGAATGGTTTAAACATTACTATTGGGAATCTCTTGGAAACCTGAGACATCTATTTTAGATAACCAAACCTTAGCATTAGGCCTACCTCTCAATCCACCTAGATCTAAACAAAAGAGCAAAAAGGACTTAGTGCAAGACTTTTGTGACCATATGAACAACTCAATCCTTACCTTGACTCTATTAATCTTTGATAACTCTGATGATGAAATTCCCTGAGTTTATCCTCAACTAATTGATTAGGACCAACAAGACACACCTGTCTTAGACATTTTTGAAAATGACGAAGCAATTCTTGAGTTCCTGGGATTATGAGAAGGAATACCTAGTGGTGATCATAAGGATAGTTTTACCATTGAATTAGACAAAAAAGCATATTTTGGGGAATCTATTCAACTATCTAGTTACAAAAGTGAGAAAAAGAATAAAAAAGATAAAAAAATATGAGTCTCTAGGTGAAAACCAAAAGGCACCTCTAGACAATGAAAAAGAAAAAATAAAGGATGCATCTAAAGTTGAAAACCTCTGTGAGACACAAAAGGATGGAGGTTTGATCATTCTCCCCTTTGCATAGGAAAATTCACCCATGCTTGTTGAATAATTAGTAGAAGTCAACATAGGAACATAAGAGAATCCTTGACTAGTTTATCTTTCAGTGTCATTGACAAAAGAAGAGCATTTAGAACTCCATAAATTATTTACATAGAGATAGATAAATTTTTCTTGGCCATATGCAGGCATGCCTAGGCTAGATCCTAAACTTGTACTACATAACTTTCCCTTACAACTTGTTGTAAAACCAATGAAACAAAAATTGAGGAAAATGTACCCATAGATTGCTTTACTAGTCAAGGCAAAACTCAAGAAACTATTAGATGTTGGTTTCATTAGATCAATCAACTATGCAGATTGGATTTCCAATCTTGTACCAATCACTAAACCAAAAGGGGGCATCCGCATCTACACATATTTTAGAGACATCAACAAAGATTTCTCTAAGGATGACTTCCCTTTGCCTAACATTGACATGATAGTAGACTTGAAAATAGGGTACGAGATGTTGTCCCTTATGGATGGATTTTCAGGGTATAATCAGATTAGAATTGCAACTGAAGACCAACCTAAAACAACTTTCACATTTCCTTGGGGAATGTATTGCTGGAATGTTATTCCCTTCAGACTCAAGAATGCTGGAGCAACCTATCAACGTGCCATGACCACCATTTTTCATGATCTTGTACACACTCTTATGGAGGATTATGTCGATGAACTTATAGTTAAATCCAAGACAAGGGCATAACATTTACAGGTTTTAGACAAGATATTTCAAAGGCTAGAGGAGTATAAAGTGAGACTAAATCCCAAGAAATATGTGTTTGGGGTACAATTAGGAAAGATTTTAAGGTATATCGTTTACGTACGAGGCATTGAAGTGGATCCAACCAAGGTAAAATAAATCATAGACATGCTCCACCAACTAATCTCAATCAGCTAAAGACATTACAAGGGATACTACAATCCATCATAAGATTTCTAGTGCAGTTAGCAGATAGGACACATCCTTTTCAACATTTACTTAAGAAATGGGTACCCTTTGCATGGACAATTAGGTACGAAGAGGATTTTCAACTGATCATAGAATATCTATTCGCATCACTAGTCTTAATGCCACCTATTGAAGGGCGACCATTGATTATTTATATTTTAGCAACCCATTCATGAATCGGAGCATTGCTTGCATAGAATGATGATGAAGGTCATGAAAGGGTAGTATACTATATCATTCAGACTTTGGTAGGTTATGAGATCAACTATAGTACCATTGAACATGCCAGTCTTGCAATAGTATTTGTTACTAAAAAACTAAGGCACTATATGCTAAACCATCAAATAATATTGATTTCCAAAATAGATCCTCTAAAATATCTTCTAAGCAAAGCATCATTAACAAGGTGATTTTCCAAATGGGTTATGATACTTAGTGAGTATGATATATAGTATGTAGAGAGAAAGGCTATTAAAAGACACATTATTATTGATTAGTTAGTTGATGCACCAATACAAACAGATCACCCATTAGTTGTAGGCTTTTTTGATGAGTTTATATTCACAATTGACACAAACACAACATGAAAATTGTACTTTGATGGTTCACATACAAATCATGGCTCAAGGGCTGGTATACTATTTATCACACCACATAGTGATTCAATCCCTAAGTTATTTAGGATTGCATTTCCATGTACCAACAACATAGTAGAGTATGAAGCTCTGGTGACAAGGTTACACATGGTATTCAAGTGGAAAATTAAGAACCTATAGGTATATGGTGATTCTCAACTTGTAATTAGACAAGTAAATGACTATTATGAGACTAAGGATGAGAAGCTTGCTCCATATAAATGCATGGCAGATAGTTTTAAGTACTTTGACAATGTCGAATTTCATCAAAAGCCTCATGTTCTAAAAAGGGTAGCAGACACTATGGCTACAATTGTATCACTTCTAGACATTCCTATCAATGTGCCTAAGTTTGAGTTCTTGGTAGAATAGTTTTAGGTCCCAATCTAAGATATCCTAGATTCTGAGATGGTATGTGACATTGTTGGTCCTAATTCCCCATGGTACAAAGAAATCTATGACTACCTCCATGTCAAAATCATACCCCGTATCCTTTCAAATAATCAACATAGGACATTCCTTCGTAAGTTATCCAAATATACCATCATTGGAGAAACCTTATATAAACGTGCTTTAGATAATACCCTATTAAGATGTCTCGATTCTAGTGAAGCACAAGCAACCTTGCATGGGGTGCATGAGGGTATATGTGGTTTCCATTCTAGCAGTCCTACCTTAGCTAAAAATATTATGAGATTGGGTTATTATTGGCCTACTATGGAAAATGAATCATATGTCTTTGTAAAGAAATGTCGCCAATGTCAAGTTCACAGAGACTTGATACATGCACCAACATAGGAGCTCCATCCCATAATGTCACCATGGCCCTTCTCCCAATATGGACTCAACCTCATAGGAAAGATCCATCCTACATCATCTAATGGCCACAAGTTCATCATCACTGCCACTGAGTATGTTATGAAGTGGATTGAGTCTATTCCCATGAGATACATTACCAACACACAGATCTCTAAGTTTATCCTAAAATATATGGTTTGTCGATATGGTGTCCCTCAGCCCATAATCATAGATAATGGATGCCCATTCAAGAACCAAGAATTCCACCAAATTTTTGATGAATTTCATATTTAACATCACTTTTCCACTCCATACTACCTACAAGGTAACAACCAAGTAGATGTATCTAGCAAAACTATCATTAGAATCCTCAAAAAGACTATTAATGATTTTGGCTATGATTGGTATTTATAGCTTAATCCCACCTTATGGGCTTATCACACAAGCATCTATACTCCCAATGGATCCACTCCATATTCACTAGTATTTGGTTCTGAAGCCATTCTTCCTATTGAGGTTGAGATTCCTTCCCTGAGGGTATCCTTGAAAGGGCACATTGATGATGAATAGTATCAGGTATCAAGACTCCATGAGCTAGAATTCATAGATGAGCGAAGATAGGAGGAACTAGACCATCTCCAAGAATATCATAATCACCTTTTTCATAGCTATAATAATAAGGTATTGAACAAAAACTTTGATATTGGTAACCTGGTCTTAATGGAGAACCCAAAGAATCAAGCAGGCAGAGAGAAACTAATTAAGTTTGAACCTAACTGGTTAGGACCTTATATTATTATAGAAGCCTTTGGATCAAGAGCATATCAACTCTCTACTCCTTAAGGGGAACCATTGTCCTTTCCAATCAATAGTATTCATCTAAAGAATTTTTACTCATAGCTTTTGAGAGCCTTGTTAATTAGCAAAAATACAAAAAAATAAAAAAAATGTTACCTAAGTGAAAACCTAGAAAACATGCATCTTGGTAACATTAAAAGAATAAGAAAATCTAGAAAATAGTAAAGAGAAATAATTCATCAATAGTGAAAACCACTTTAGTGGTGCTTTGGATAAGTACCATGGTGAAAACATGGCAAATAGGTGCCATGTGTAGTTGAATTTGCTCCTTTGTCTACTATTATTCTAATCTAACATCCCTGTACATAGTCCACTTACCTATAATAGTCCTTATCCCTATACATAGTCCACTTCCCTGTACATACCACTTATCTTTCCCATCCATCGCTTGTACATGCCATTCGTAATAAGTGGTAGTCTTTCCCATAACTTGGAATGATTGACATCGAGCGCATTTCATATCCCCCATTTTATCCTATTCATAATCAATTGCTCTTATACTCAACTGGGGAAAACACTTGACATGTGTCATATTTATTCTTACATTGGTTGTGTTGAAGATGTAAAACCATAGAAAAATCCAAAAACATCACAAAATGTCCTAAGAAAATAAAAAAAATCAAAAAACTTCAAAAAGACAAAATATCAAAACATGTCAAAAATCCAAAAATAGAGTTAGAGTCAGTCGCACTTGCCAGTCTTTGTCATTTGTCATAACTACATTTCCTTTATGGTTGGATGTCAACAAGGCCATTTGTCAATGTTCCCCTGAGGTATTAGGTTAGTTTGTTTAGGTTTTTCTGTATAAAATAATGACTCAATCCATATGTCTATGTGACAAGGTCATTAGTCATGTTGAACTACGAGGTCTTTGTGTGTATAATGTAGGAAAGGTCATTAATCGATGAACCCTCGAGGCCACATTAGGTCAATCTATTAGGGTTCATCACATTTACTATCACACATGTCTTCTACTTGTAGTTAGTCTTGTTAGTCACAAGTCAAGTCGAACTACAATGTCTTTGAGTGTATAATGTAGGCAAGGCCATAAATCAATGAGCCCCCGAGGCTACACTAGGTCAGTCATTTAGGTTTTTTCATCACACGTAGTCATGCATCAATTTGGTGAAAAATTCAGCAATGTCTCTAAGTCAAATCAAACAAATTGCCAAAGCAACAACCAAAACAAATCAAGTTATGTCTGCTACAGGATGTGTCCATCCTAAAAAAAACATCATCAAAACAATCAACTTGTGTCTGCTACAAGATGTGTCCATGAAAAAAAACATCATCAAAACAATCAAATTGTGTCTTATTTATGATGATTCCTTCTTGAATACCAATATCAACAAAACAATCTATGTCTTATATAGGATGAGTGCTTCTTGCATATCGACATTGTCAAACAATCAACATAGCCTTACATAGGTTATCACATCAATGACATCAGACTCAACTTCTTTATGATACATGTCTTTCTGGAACCAAGCTTTATCATGCCTTATATAGATAGTTGTAATATCAAAATTAGACTCAAAGTCTTATCCGGTATGTGTATCTCCTAAGATTAGGCTCAATCAATCAATGCTTTTAACAATCAACACAAAGCAAACAAACAAATCAAGTTTTGGAAAATATTTTACTAGCTTTTGAATTTATGGCTTATTTATCTTATCATTTCACATGAATTTATGATGGCAATTATGTTACTAGCTTTCTCAAGGATGTCCCATGAAGGATTTAGAGAAGCAATTATGTATCAGAATTCTATTTTTCTTTGACTGTTGTTTGTCAACTATCTTTTAAATTTGATTTTGAGTCATATTACTAGTTTCCTCAAGGATGTCCCATGAAGGATTTAGAGGAGCAATGACATCTCATGACCCATCTTTTATTTTGTTTGTTTTCTATAGTTTGTCTTGACAACAAGACTGGGGAAATTGTGCCCTTAGTATGAGTTATGACAATCCTTATCTACAACTATTTGTTGTTAGCAAGTGGTTGAACTTGGACACCTTGGTCTATGTCATATCATGGTGTTTTTATCCATTTTTATTAGTCCCTCTCAATGATGATAAAGTTAAATTTCTTAAGTGATACAGTGAAACATCAAAGATTTCTAATAATAACATTCCTCTCATTTCTGTTATTATTTCTTAATATTTCTTTCCGCACTAATAGTTCTTCTTTCTTGCATTATGATGGAGTCCTATGACACACAATAATATAAATCATCCTACATACACATTCATGTTAGAAATATCATTTCCAAATAATATATCATCAATCATACATACATCTTGCATTTGATATATACAAACATATAGGCATTTTTCATATCTAGGACATCATGGCATAATAGACATTCAGCATCATATATTACATATCATAAGCATTACATGTACAAAAAAATGTAAATACATGCATCACATTACAAATGTATAGCATCACATGTAGAAATCATTGTACATATAACATTATATCACATCTCATAATTATAAATTGCATACATAACATCCATCAACATCATAGATATTAATGCATACATATCACATAGAAGCCTGCATGCTATATGATCATAATACAATGTCTAAGTACATATCAAGAAATATGCCTATCCTAAACTACCACTGCTTTCATGACTAGAGTGTGTGGATGAATGATGCTAAGATCCTGATGACCTATGACCTAAATGTGGCCTGTCATATGGAACTAGATCTGCATGGCTTCTCAACACCCTCTGTGCTATTTGTCCTAGTGTGGGTCCTAGTCTGAGACCTGTCATTCCATTCTTGTGAAAAAATTGGAGCTCGTCTATCTAGAGGAACTGTTGCCTCATACAAATCTTTGTAATATGAATCCCTCTCCATATCTCTAACTATCTCTCAAGAAAATGCCTCTAATGGACCATTACAAAGAGCTCTAATCTTTGTAAGTTGATGCTTGGTATCCTATCTCCAAGCTATAGCCTGACCCCTATCCATGAAGGCTCTATCCCTCTCCATTTTTAAAACATCCCTTGAACATCAAAACCCTCATCTGCTCCTCCAAATATGCAAGTTGGGCATCAAGTGTATCAGTGTCAGGATCAACTTCCCCTATATCATCCTATCTCACCCTCTCCAAACCATCATCCTCATCCTCTAACTCCTCCATGTTAGAAACCAAGATCATATTTTCAAACTAGAATATCCTTCCACAAAAGAGAAAAAAAGAAAAATCAGAGAGGTTGCAAAAGGATATGCAACATAATATTATTCAAGAATTCAAAATTACAAGATAATGATTTTCTTTATAAAAGAAAAGATGCATAACCCTAATCTTATCTTGAGCAACAAGATAGCTCAAAAGATAATGATGAGAATAAATAAACCTAGGAAATAAATAATTACCTAAGTAAAGTTATGCAAGTGTAATTAAATATTAATTACACTAACACCCCCCATAAGTGCAACTTAGGGAGACTAAAAACTCATGCACCTAAAAACTAAGATGAATTCAAGAAAGCATGAATGGATCCCGAAAACAAAGCCTGATCAAGTACCCAAGTACAATGCAATAATGAGGTAGAGAAGGAAAACCTAGTGGGACAAAACCCCCCTACAATGAGATGACTGTTGCAAAGAAGCACTTGAAGAACACTGTGGAGTAACATTGGAACCACAATCTAACAAGCAAGGAAAGATACTTTTGTCTACAATTGAAACCAGAAAAAAATCACGATAATGTGATAGTAGACCCAATGCCATGGAACATTGGAAAACTCACAAACTAGATCAACCCTGGAATATGTGAAGCAACAGTAGATGAAATGATGACAAAATCTGGAAATCATGTATCTTGATGTTGATGCCAAATTGTGACTAAAAATATTCCATGGGAAGGAGTACCAAAAACACTCTAGAACATTAACCAAAAAAAATGGCCCTCAAACTGAGAAGGATTTCAATAATGTGGATCAAGAAACATAATCTCTCAACTAAAGTGTGAACTGATGAATCTGATATGTGTCAAGCTATAGCAAAAATATGGCCAAAAGAAACTGGGAAACCAGATAACCCATACGAGTTGCCAAGAAATCAAGATGGATATGGAGATCAAAGTGAAAACTACACTCTAATCAGATTTATTACGCAAGAAACCCCCCTAATGGAACTTTGTCTCAGTTCATTTATTACAATAACCCAATGATTGTAAAAGGATAGAATGCTAAATGTGCATAAACATAAAATAGCATGATGTGGTATTGAAATGATGTACAAATATTAGAGTTTCACCTTTCCAACTACCAAAACATCCAAGTAATCTCCAAAAAAACCATCAGGAAAAGTCTAGAATAATGATAAACTTGGGATAGATACGAAAAAAAGTGCATGCCAGCAAAATAGAGCTACTCAATAGCTTTCCAATGCCTCAAAGAAGACAAAAATTAGAGATCGTGGCAAAAAGTTATGAGCTCGGAAGCCCAAAATGAACATCTGAATTCAAATAGAAATAAATGAAGATAACAAAAAAAATACTAAAAAATAACCTACACCACTAGAAAGTCCTTAGAACCAGATTTTTGACAATATCTTGTTTTCCTGATTTCGATACCGTATGCTCAAGTTATGACCAAAAGAAAAAAACTGCTCCTTTAGGAAAAATCAGGGCTAGGAGGGGGCTTGGAGTGTCATATGGCCAGACGATGTCATGCTAGCATCAGCACTTCAGTGGATTAAATTTTGTGGCCATCTGGCCATCAGAGGAAAAAATTGCCCCCTGTGCCAAAAAATTTTGAGGGTCACCAATATATTCCCTTTCAAATCAGAATATTTTGAGGGAATATTCCCAGTCCAGTGAATATGTTGAAATTGCTAGAAAAAATTTCTAATGCCAGTATATATTCAAAGGTGCCAGAATATTCCAATGCTAGTTGTTGACTGGGTCTGGGTCGCAGGGCTCCTAGTCCATCATAGGACCACAAATCGGCAGTGAAGTGGGCCAATGACTTGTGTCATAACTCACACTCCTAATCATCCCCATCCTTGTCATCATCCTGATAAAGATCAAGTAAGCCAAGGGCATCAATCTCCACCTCCTCTCTACCTACCTCCTCTATGACATGCTTCTCATCCCTACCAATCTCAACATGCACCTCCTCCTCACCTCTGTGAATATCTAGCATGTTCACATCCTCCTCCTCGTGTCCCTCCTCACAGATAGGTGATAAAGGTGGCCCTCATCCCCTTCATCCATGCCAACCACCTCCTTAACCATCTCCATCATCACCACAACCACCTCCACCTCTCTGACCTCTACCTCTTCCATGCCTACCTCGTGGTTGTCTCTCTCACTGCTCTATCAGCACATCCTAATTTGGGTCTATAAGGGTAATCGGCCTATGAATGACCCACCACTAATCATATGCCTCGATGGTACCTAGATTAGCCAAACCATCTCTCCATCCCAACTGCACTACCTGTAATGTATCAATATCTGCCTCGATCATGGCCACTAGTATATTTGCACCCAAGAGGGGGATCTCTCATGAAGACCTCACAAACTCTTCTCATTCTCTAGGCTCATCCTGAATTTCTTTGAACTAACATAACACATGACTTGGAAAATGTCTCTCTAGAATATGCACATGTGAAATAGTCTAGCCAATCAAATATTGTGTCTGATGACAATATGGAAAATAATCATCCTTGTTTGACCACTTTTGACAACCCAAGTATGGTCTCCATGTGAACTATACCATGGTATCAATAGCGTGTTTGAAGTATCCAATATCTCCCATATGTTGTAGAGTATTAGCCCCTGCATAATGGAAGGCATATGGTGCTTCATGTTGCACATCAACTATCACCGGTGGATGAAAGATGGCAATGTGTTCCCATGCCCATACCATTAGGAGTGTGGTACCACAACTCATAGATTGTGCATCTTGCTAGGCTATATCATGCAAATGAAAATATAACATGGTGAGAAGACAAGGACCCCAAGGATACATCTTTTGACACTCTAACATACCCACCAACATCTCTCCCCATCCCATAGGAAATACATGACCTCGACAGTTAGGGAGGGCTATACCACCTATCAATGTACATAATAGACAGTCTAACTACCTATACCTTTGAGCTAATACATGCCATCTAATCTCATAATGGTCGATACCTAACTATCTAATATCCGTGTGAGGGTAATATCTACACATCTCAATGAAACCCCTTTGAGTATTGTACATCACCCTAGTGCCTCTAACAGGAAGTCCTAGAATCCTATAGAAATACTCCAATGTAATTATAGCCTCTCCAATAGGCAAGTGAAATGAAGAAGTCTTTGAGTGACACTGCTCATATAATGCCATCAGTAGCCCCTAATTTTCCTAAATGATGGGCATATCTATCACATGGAGGAGACCCAAATGTTTTCTCTATGCTCCACAAACTATTCCAAAAGAAAAAAGTCGATGGTCTCAACTCTCAGATATAAACAAGGTCCAAAATAACCTACAATGGCATTATACATGCCTCATGTCAGAATCAATCACCTATCCTAATGCAAAGTGACAAAATAAAATGCTATTCAAATGCATCATTATTTTGTAAATGCATCATTCTTTTGCAATTGTGTCACAAGAAACCAAATGCATTATTTTATTTTTCAAATGTGTCATGAAATTTCACATGCATCATTTTAAATAACAATTGCGTATGGAAATATCAAATGCGATTCAAAATAAAATGTGACTCATTACATCTATGCATATGAACATCCATCATAAATGAAAATGCGATGCTATATTTACAAATGTGTTAAACAAAAATCAAATGCATTTATTCTAAATGCAAATGTGTCACTATTTATCCCATGTGTCAAAATAAAAAAAATGAGTCAAAATTTCAAACACCTACACTAAGCATCACATGTGAATTTACAAATGCATCGATTACGCATTCAAATGTGGATTTTCAAAAAAAATGCATGAAAATGCACGGAAACCAAAAATTCAAAAGTCAAGATCCAAGGTACATACTAGGGGGCCTATGTCAACCAATCACTTGAAGGTCCGGATCCTATATGATCGATGGTGGGTGTGTGGAACAGGTGACATCTTCACTAAGAGTGCAAAGCAAAAATCTCAAATTTCAAAGCTATGTTGGTAAAAATGAATGGGTTTTTACCCAATTTTCTATTTATACCTAGGGATTTGGTGGCATTCCTTTCTACTTCCCGCATCCACTTCCAACTTCAATCGACCCATACCTGTCCCTAACACTTCCAAATTATATTCTGTCAACTCCACTACATTTGTGGCTATCAAATAGACTAATCGAGACTATTTCCATTTTTTTTGACATTTTTCAAAAATTTGTTAATCTTCTCGAGTGGGCATATCTTCACCTGTTTTACACTGGGGCATTATTGCGGCATATTTTTGATCAATTTTCTTTAACACAACACTGAAATGACATTGTATCAAATAGGGAAAAATGTAGAGATTGAAATTTGGTCTAAGCCTATGACTTCAATTTCTTCATAATTCGTATTTCCATGCTCATGATTAAATAATGTCAATTATTTAAATTTTTTCTAAATTCTTCATTTCATATATTAATTAAATAATCTTAATTATTTAATTAATTCACACTTTTCTTTATTCTATTTGATTAATTAAATAAACACTTTTAATTTAATTATGTTACTAATTAACCTTATCATTCTTCTTCAATTAAATAAATCCTTTATTTATTTAATTATTCATTTAATCCCTTCACCACTTAGTTAAATAAATTTTATTTCTTTAATTATTCTTCAAATATCAAATCTTGAATTAAATGAATTATTTAATTCATAAATTCTATTTTAACGCATTCTTCTATAGTTAGATAATTGTGTAAGTTATCTAAGTATTCAATATCACTTGAATCGAGACCTATTTATATTAGTCGGTTAACTCTTGATTTAATGTTTGAGTTGCTTGCATGAATGAACTCTTTGTCATATCATTCGATCATCTAGTTCTAACTCATTTGTGTTAACATGCATATTAATTAAATATTCCTATTTAATTAATTAAACCTTGTGCATGTATTTGAATAAAGAGTTGCTTTAATCCATCTTTATCTTTGACATGCAAAGACTATTCTTCTATTTTCAAATACCAAACTTGAAGATTAAATCATTTGTTTAATCTTTATTTCTATTTTTAGTTTTTATCACTCATGTCACTACTAATAGTTATCAGAATGCATGTCTAATCTTTTGATCTCAACCATCCATTGATCTTTTGATCTTGACCTACCATTTGAATGATCGATTTTCTATAAATTGATTTGTCTTTCATCATTCCAACCTCTCTCAAAATATTATGACTTTTGGAAGCATATCTATTATTTGAATCTTCAATGTTTTTCTAAATCACTATCATAGGCTATACTTGCACAAAAGAAATATGAGGGCAATTATACTACAGTGGAAAAATGGAGAAGGGAAATCAAGGTTATGCATGGAATTACATAGATATTGGGTGATATTTTTTAGTTTATTTATGTTTTAACTTTCCTTTGTTTTCTGTTGTTTAGCTTAGATTGCATTAGATCTTAGATCACATTGAGTGTGTGCTTGTAACCTTTTTTCTGCATTTTCTAGATGTTACACTTACTCTTTCCCTTGTAGCTTTGACAAACTACTCAATTGGGTATAACTCCACTCTTACACTCTTTTCTGGCCACAACATGGCCTCACTTCAGGGACCCATTTAAACATTCAACAACATAGTCTTACATCACATTTGACTCCTTTGAACCAAATCACTCAAATCAAGGATTCTACACTTTTTAGAGCTCAAATTAGCCCTCTTTTACAAACGGAATACTCTATAGAATTTGTTATAATTTCTGAAACTTTGGGGAAGCAATTCAAATGCTTCAAAACAACAGATTCATCAATTAGATCTTAGAAATTCAAACATCCTGTAGCCAAATCTCAAAACCTTTTTCTTAGGCCTAGAAACCCTAGGGTTTATTGAAAGAAGCACTTCCCAATCAACCCAAAACCTATCAATTACTCAAAAAAGTCTAAAATACCCTACTCATACTTAATCCAACACAAAATTATGCTACCCAATTCAAATTCTCAACTTGACAAACTAAAACCTCCAATTTTTATAAGAAAACTCAAAATTTACTCTTAGGGCTTCACACCCAATTCATTTCCAGACCTCCCCTACTCTAGTTCATCATCCTTACACCTTATTACTATTAGTTCAAACCCATTCCTCAAGTTACAAAATCTACAAAAAGAGGAATGGGTCAAAAAGCCATATCATTGACTCAAAACCTTCAAATGTACAAGTTCAAGCGGGTTTTAGTAATTTGATGATAAAAGACATTAAACTCATTATAAAACCTTCAAAATGGATTCAAAAGAAATTTAAATCAATCTACTATGAAAATATCAACAAATCTATATCAAATAATTGATGTATAGGTTGTACAATCTGTTGTTATAACTAGAAATACAAAAAAATAAAGAAAATATGAGTTTTTATTGATCAAGTCTTCTTTCCAATACAAATATCAACCTTCCCTTTGAGTTCATGATGCTATTTAAGCTTTTTCCTACCAAAAAAAACTAGTTCAACTACCAAAACTAACATTTGAAAGAGGTGACCATAGGTATTCCTCTACAATGCATTTTTAAAACCTTACATCATTTCCACTTAACAACCTAGCATATTTTGCATATTTTGAAAACTTGACCAGTTATACATCTAAACCACATAACTAATGACTTAATACATAATAAAATGGTCCTATAGACCTAAAAATAAATAAAAAACTTCTAAATCCTAGACCTCAAAACTTTAAATGAACTAAACTTATTTAATGGTGCTCCTGCACCATACACCCTAGCTTGAAGCTTTTCCAAGTCTCTTGGAATGATAAATGTCACATGTCATCCTTTGTATTCTTCATGCTTCAATCCTCCATGCTTTTATTCATAGGTTTGTTATTTCCTTGATCTTCACCACCCTTAGCTTCCTTCTTGAGTTCACCTTCACTTGTTTCTTGTTCTAGCTGTCCTCACTGTGTTGTGGGATGTGTTTCTACTTTTCCATGATCAAACACTATTTTCCTAACTTCTTTTGTATCTACACTTTTACCTTCTTCAACTTCCATCACCTTGCTCTATCCCGCATGCTTTATCCATGGTCCTTCAGACTTCTTGTCTTCATTTTTATCATTGTCAAACTCATAAGCTTTTCTATCAATTATCTTTGTCAAACCTACACTTTCATCTTTATCAACTATTCCATCAAACTTTATTGCCTCTATTAGACTTGTACCTACTTTGTTCACTACATAGACATCATCACTCACCTTTATCTTCATGTCCTCTATGTTTTCAAACTTGTGATTCACTGTCCCATCAAAGTTCACTGTCCTTCTAACCTTACAAACCCCTGTACCAACTTCCTTGTTACTCTCTATCACATCAACAATACTAACTTTTGTCCTTTTGTATATTGTCCAATCAAACTTACCAACTTCATCAAGCTCTATTTTCTCTTGTACCATCTCTTCAATCACTATCACATCAACTTCACCAATGCTTAACTATCCCTTTACCTCATACCTTGTTATAGGGAGCACAACTACCCCAACCACAATACAATAACCCTTTCCATTCATTTCCAAAGGCTCTTCAACCTTATTCTCTACCTTACTATTCTGAAACTCATTCCTACAAGATTTCTCTTTCCACACAAGAACACTCTTTTTCCAACATCTGACTACAAATAATTCTCATGCTTTCTTCTTACTGTCCTATCTTCATCATACCTACTATTGGATTCCAAATCAATATTCTTTCCTTTCTCTACATTCACACATTCTTTTCTCCCAAACATAATGATCTCACCATATTCTTCTAGATTCTCAACCAATGGAGTTAAAACAAACTCTCTCCAATCTTTTTCTATGGTGTATGTGTTTTGTCTACCGTTATGCAAGTATAACCTATCAAACTCCCAGGGCCTTCCCAACAATAAATGAGAACAACTTAGGGGTAGTATATCACAAAGCACTTCATCTTTATATCAAACTATTTGAGACTCAACCCTTTCTTGTTCACTCACCATAAAAGATTGATTTTCACTAACCCATGACACCCTATATGGAATTTTCCTAGGTACTATTTGCAAATGCAATTTCTCTACCATCTCATGAGCCATAATAATATCTATACAACTTTAATCAGCAATGACTTTGTATACCTTATTTTACATCTATAGGTTATTCTAAACAAAGCTTTTCTTTGAAGCAACTCTTCCTCCTTTGTGGTCTTCAAGATTTGTTTCTTCATTATCAACATCTCTCCAACCTCATCCCTTGCAATAAGTTTACTTGAACTTGAACTACTCTTAGCTTCATCTTCTTGAACTATTTGGTCTCTTCTATCTGGTTTTCTTTCTCCTCCACTTGTTGAAGAACTAGCCTTCTTAGGGCACTTCCAAGTAGGATGTCCATACTCTTGACAATGATAAAATCTACTTGTAAAAGTGTTAGAATTTCTTCCACCACCAAATCTACCCCTTATGCCTCTATATCGACCTCTAAAATGTGTAACTTGTTTATCTCTTTTATTTGGTTCTTGATTTTTAGTTGCTTTCCTTGGAGTAGAGAAAGTTCCTCTTCCTCTCATGGTGCCACCTCTTCCTCTTATTTTTTTCTCTTGTCTTCTCTTAATCTTCTCTTCATCCTTCAATTCCATTTTATAACACTCCTCTACATTTTAGGATTAGTCAAAGCCAACTCATCCTATATATTCATTCTCAAGCCACCCAAGTACCTAGCTATTTTCTCATCTTCATTTTCATTGTGGTTAGACCTCATACTCAATCTATAAAATTATTTAGTATATTCTTTTACATCCATTTCCTTTTGTCTCAAATTTTGCAACTTCTTAAACATTTGAATTGAATAATATGAAGGGATAAAATTACCTTTTAACTTAGCCATGATCTTGTCTCAATCCACAATCTTGGACTTTCCTTGTTTCCTTCTCTTTGATTGTAGATAACCCCACCATACAAGTGTATGACCCTTAAGTTTTGTTTTGGAAATCTCCACTCTCTATTCTTCTGGAATCTCTTCACATTCAAAATAGTTATCCAAAGAAGCTATCCAATCTAACAATTCATCTTCATTCAAATTTCCACCAAAATTTTAAACATATATTTTTACCTTGTATTTGTCACCTTTTTCAGCCTTTATCAATTTGTACATTTTGTGATCTTTTGGATCAAGTTCTTCTTCAACATCTTCAAACTCTTCATCATCTTCTTCCTATGATTCACTGCTATCAACTGCTTCTCTTCTCTTATTGGTTTATAAGGCTACCAATCTCTCTTTCAATTCTTTGATCTCTTTAATGTACTGGTTCTTCAAATCATTCATCTCCTTTTCTATATTCTTTCCTTTTGGAGGCATCTTCACATTTTTGCCTCTTCACCTTCCAATATCTCTTTCACAATCTACAAATTTCTTCTACAAGAATCTAGTACCTTCACTCTGTTACCTCTTTGATGTAGTAGGGAATGTCTTGCAAACTCACTTGACACAATTCCAAACAAAAATAACAATTTTTAAATCACAAACTCATCCAAATCTCTTCAATTCACCAAAACTTACTCTTTCCCTTATAGCATTAACAAACTACTCAATCGAGTATAACTCCACTCTCACACCCTTTTAGGCCACAACATGGCTCACTACAGGGACCCATTTAGACATTCAACAACATACTCTCAAATCACACTTGACTCCTTTGAACCAAATCACTCAAATCAAGGATTCTATGCTTTTTAGGGCTCAATTTAGCCCTCTTCTACAAAGGAACTACTATCTAGACTTTTTCAAAAAATTTAAAACTTTTGGGAAGAAATTAAAATGTTTCAAAATCATAGATTCCTCAATTACATCTCAAAAACTGAAACATCCTATGCCCAAATCTCAAAACCCTTTTCCTAGGCCTAGAAACCCTAGGGTTAATTGAAAAAAGCACTTCCCAATCAACCCAAAACCTATCAATTGCTCAAAAAAATCTAAAATACCCTACTTATGCTTAATATAACACAAAATTAGTCTTCCCAATTCAAATTCTCAACTTGACACACTAAAACCTCCAATTTTCATAAGAAAACTCAAAATTTACTCTTATTAGGGCTTCACACCCAATTCATTTCCAGACCTCCCCTACTCTATTTCATCATCCTCACACCTTATTACTATTATTGTAGACCCATTTCTCAAGTTATAGAGGCTAAAAAAAAGGAATGGGTCAAAAAGCCATATTATTGACTTGAAACCTTCAAATGTACAAGTTCAAGCCGGTTTTAGTAATTTGATGATAAAAGACAAAAAACTCAATATAAAACCTTCAAAATGGATTCAAAGGAAAATTAATTCAATATACTATGCAAATATCAACAAATATAGATCAACTAATTGATGTACAAGTTGTGTAATCTGCTACTACAATTGGAAATAGAGAAAATCTAAGTTTTTATTGATCAAGTCTTCTTTCCAATACAAAGATAAACCTTCCCCTCAAGTTCATGATGATATTTAAGCTTTTTCCTACCAAAGAAAAAACTACTTCAACTTCCAAAACTAACATTTGAAAGAGGTGACCATTGGTCTTCCTCTACAATGCATTTTTAAGACCTTACATCATTTCCACTTAACAACCTAGAATATTTTGCACATTTTGAAAACTCAACCAAATAGACATCTAAAACACATCACTAATGATTTAATTCATCATCACATGGTCTTATAGACCTTATTTAAAAAAAAACTCAAAAACTTATAAATCCTAGACCTTAAAACTTTAAATGAACTAAACTTATTTAATGGTGTGCCTGCACTAGACGATGATCAAGAGGGTTGCTTAAGCCCCTAGGACCAAGGTCCTATGGAAAAAAAGCATAGGTAAAAAAAGAAGACACCTGAAAAATGATATAAAGAGAAATAACATGGCACAAGTGTACAATGCAAAAAAAATGAGAAAAGAGAAATAGAATAAGGGAGGGGTGGATATGGCTTCAACTATTTGTCCAACACGATGTGGATTAGATCAAGGCTATTTGTTCAAAAAATGCATGCTCACTCTAAGGCAATGAAACCCTAGGTTGTCCATTGGGTGAGAAATCCAAGAAGGTGAGACACATACACACATGACCATTATGCACTCACACACATGTGGGTGGCTAAGGGAAAGTCATGCCCTCATTTGGCTTGTTGTCAAACCATACCAAAGTTATACCTCCTGATAACTTTGATAAGGTGCCACACAAAAATGAACTTTGAGATTCATGAGGCAAATAAATCTTTGTATGCTTGGAACTCATGAACAAACAAGATGGCTCCACAGGAATGCAAGATGTGTTATGCAAGGCAGCCATATGACTCAAAATCAAAATGCAATAATAGGGAATGTTCAAAGGAGTCTTTCTTAATTCATGCAAGGTCTTTAGATTAGGGAACATTGTTCCTAATGTCTCCAAGAGAGGACCAATCAAAGAATAGAAGATTCACAACTTATGGGATAGATTATTAGCCATTATCAAAAACTAAGAGGGAATATAATATATGCTAAAGAGAGGTCAAGCTCTTAGGTGACATCACACCAATATCTACCACAAAGCAAAAAATGCATCAAATGAAATAAAGAAGACGTATTGTGAAACATGAAAAAGAAAATGCCAATGTATTACCCCCATTTCCTGAGAGTGCTAAACACCATGCTATGAAATTAATTTAAAGTAGCAAATGATAAATGAAATAACAATAAAAGAGACATAGGGGTCAACTTGGAAGCTATTTAGGGTCATATGTTTTATGTCACAAAGCTATGTCATGCAGAAAAGTTTCAAAATGAAATCAAACACATAAGGGATCTATGGATTTGGGAATTTGATGTATTCTTACTAATATTTTAAAGAGAACTTGGGCATTTAGATTCCCCAAAATACTCATAGAGACTAGAAGAATGACATAGGAGAGAGAAAACAAAAGAAAAAATCCTTTGGGTCAACATGGAAAGAGACATGAATGTACTCGACACCTTGTGTATCATCAAAAGAGGAAAACACGATGAGAAAGAGAAAAAGATAAAGGAGAAAATATTTTGGGTCAACATGGAAGAACATAGATCTCAATTCTTGCATCATTCTCAAAAGGAAAACACAAGAAAAATGAAAGAGATAAAGAAATAAAGGAAAAAGATAAAATATTTATGCCATATAGAAGAATGAAGCTACAAATAGAGGAATTTCATAGAGAGAGAGAGATACATCAAACAAGACATTATGGGAGATCACATTATGCACATGCAATCATTCAAAAGAAAGTTAAAAATGTAAAATAATAGTAAGGCACATGTGGGTCAACCTAGTTAAAGGGACGATGACAAATGGAACAGTAGGACAAGGCTATCTAATTCTTTCCCCCCACTTAGTTTATGACAATAATATGCCAAGGTGGGTGATGGGAGAGATCATGTAATGGTGAGAATTGAAGATTCTAGAACCACTACATGATGAGGGGTGAAAGGGTATGTTGTGCAATCATTGGATAACAATTATCATTATCAAAGTGATATTTACTCAAGATGATTTTGAATACAAGGCACTCATTAGTGTACTATGTCCAAGAGTTCTATGGTATCAGTAATGTGGAACATCTACACCTTTAAGATATAGTCTTACCTTTTCTTTTATAGGTGGAAATAGTATAAGTCCTTGGTTTAGAAGTATTTGTTATTTTCTTTCAATTTTAGGTGGTGGACAAGGGAATCTTAATTTATTTGATTTGTATGGCCTTTTAAATTTTCTATATTCATCAATTTCTTGAGTTGAATGTTTAGGTGTAGGGTGAAAGATGATATCTTCTTCCTTGAGAATTACCAGTTGTTCTTTAGGAAGGAGGATACTCATATTAGGAGGAGGATCTTGATATCATAGAAATTTTGTATTTTAAATTGGTATTTTCTCTAAGAGTTGATGAATTTCATGTTCACTTGTTGTATCACATCCTTGTTTACTCAAGATTGTGAATCCTTTTCCATTTGTCTCTTCTAGGTTGATGGGAGTGTCTATCACTTTGTTAACATAGAATGGTTGAGTGTTTTCTTGCTTAGAGGAACTAGGTTCACCTATTGTAGGGAACTTAGGTTTAATTATTGTCTTAGTTTTAGGATGTAAGTAACCAAACATCTCAAGAGGTTGTATTATAGGGGGTGTTGGTTGTTCCATTGATGGGTAAAAGGATGTATTAGATTCAAGGTTATTCAAGAAATTATTTAGGAACTTATTCATGTTTTCATCATCTTCTCCAATGATTTCAACATCATGAGGAGGACATGCATTAGGAGTTAAAGGAGAATGAGTCAATTCAATTTCATTAGGGTCATTTCCAAAATCAAAACTTGATACATCCACTAAGGACTTTAGGGACATCCAAATCTTACCAAAGCACATATCCATGATACAAATTTCAAATTCTAAACTATGCAACAATGTGAAATGAAATGTTCTAGATGAAATTTTGAATTTAATCAATGCATAAGATGAACTAATTTGGACTACATGAAATGAATTTAATGAAATGGAAAGGTATCAACAAAATAAAGGAGCACAATAACATAGATTTGAATTCTAAAAAATGTAGTGCAGAATTTGCACTGGGACTGATTTTCCAAGAGGGGTGTATGAGTCCCAGTGAGATTTTTTTTCAAGAATTTTAGAAATTTTCAATTTATTTTTATGCTTTTATGTTTTATGATCTACAACCTAAGTTAAAATGCAGATTTTGTATGATTTTCAATGATATGAGATGCAAAAATGCAAGCTATATGAAATTTCACTAATGTAAAATTTGAAAACCATAGAATGCCAATTAACTAATGCAAACCCTAATGCAATGTTAATACATGAAATATATTAGATGATGATTCAATCAAAATCAAAATTATAATGTTCTAAATATAGGTTCACCTAAATGAAATGACAAAAAATGGGATAGGATGTTTTTGTATGGTTTAGGACATAGAGCACACCCACTTTCCAATTATTTCATTCAAGGATAACCTTAGAGATCTCAATGCAAAGGAGAAAGAGATCTTGTAATAGGGATATCCTAGGATATGATCATAAGAAAATGTGGGGTTCACCATCAAGTTAATACTTGGAAAGAAAAATGTAAAGTAAGATGTAATACGTAGCCCTAAAATAATTCAACGCTTCACTAAATGACCTAGATAAGTATGTTAAACAAAGCAAAAAGCTACAAGATGAAATATGTCCACCTGGAAATCTAAAGATGACTAGGTGGAGCTATAAAATCCTAGAAATAGTGACTTTAATTTTGACTAGGACTCATACACTAGGTTGGGAAAATCAGTCCTAAATCTAGGTTTTTTTTACAAAAATAGGAATCTCGCAAATGGGTATCTAAATCTGTAAAAATTTGAATTTTGATGTAAACTAGAACTTATATGCTAGAACTAGAAAATCAATCTAGTTATGGTTTTCTGAAGCTTCAATGTCTAAATCTAGTTTTTAAGGTCTCCTTTGTTCATCCCATGTGATTTCTAGATTCAAAACCTTGATTTGCAGTCTATAGGAGTCTTCCAAGTATCTCCAATGCAAGGTGACAACTTTGAACACTTTGACAACTTTAAAAACTTTCTCCAATCCTGCTCTTCATTGTATCTTCAATATAAACCTATAAATAACACACTAATGAGAGGGAAAAATGTTTTTTTGTTAGTGGATAGGGGTTTTCCTTGGCCAAACCCCATTTTGGTAATCAAACCTTGAAATGGAATAAAATAGGAATGGAGAATGATGAATGAAAAAAATATTATGTTGAAACTCACCAAACCCTAGTAATAAGAGGTTGTAAACATGAGTGAGATGGATTCAATGGATGTAGATCTTGAATCTTGCTTGAATAGGATAGATATTGAATGAAATTATAGCTTGAATCATGAAACCCTACATCACAATTGTTAGCCAAAAAAGGAAGTGATGCATGAAGACTTTGACATGATGCTTGATGCTTGAAGAATTCTCTAAAATACTTGATAATTTGTCCTTGAATTCTCTTGTAAACACTTGAATGCTCATGTGAATTAAAAATTTTGTTTGTGAATTCTCTCACAAAAGTATTAGGTGAAAAATGAGTAAAAGGACCTTGTATTTATACTTAATTATGCAAAACTTCCCAAAATTACAACACTACAAGCCACCATCAAATCTAGGAGGATAAAAGCCTACCAAAAAAATGAATTAATTTTAATTTTGTGCCATATGGGACTCATATGCCCAAGGTGGTGAATGAGTCCCATTAGGCATAATTTAGGGTACCAAATTCAAATATGCTTAGAAAGATGTAAAACCAGGATTGGGACGCAAAAACCTACGAGGGACTCATACATCCAAGGTGGTG
This sequence comes from Sequoia sempervirens, assembly GCA_007258455.2. Taxonomy (NCBI): domain Eukaryota; kingdom Viridiplantae; phylum Streptophyta; class Pinopsida; order Cupressales; family Cupressaceae; genus Sequoia; species Sequoia sempervirens. The sequence goes on along the minus strand of VDFB02252616.1, from coordinate 77,530,096 downwards.
TATGAGTCCCAGATCACTAAATATGGGCCACACAACCTATAAACACTTGAATTATTATTGGATGTTAATTTGTGTTAGGATTATCCTAAAAAATATGCATTAAATGAGGCTTATGGATGCACAATAAGGCCAATTAAATTATAAAGAAGCCCAATTATTAAATAAAACCCTAGAAAAGTGTGAAAGTGTGTTACAAAACTTTACAATAGTCTAAATAAGGAATCAATAAGTGTATTTAGTCCATAAGGGCCCAAGAAATAATGTGAATATGGTAGACACATTGCAACACTAAATTGAGGCCATGTTGGTGGGGGGGCTTTTTCCGTTATTATAGATGTTTGCAATAAAATGAGATTTATTTGGCAGTCCTAATTCTTTTGTGTGTGCTAGAATTGTCTAATATGCTTCATACACCAATATGACACCCAAGTTCTTGTACTTTTGAGCACAATGCTTTATCAAAACTATCAAGTGGTAATACAAAATTATGATAAAAAAATCAACCTATGTGAATTCCAACACCCCAGTTAAATTAAATATTCAATCAATGTGCCCCATTTTCATGCACATAAACTCAACTTATAATATTCTCTTACAATACCTAAAAAATAGGATTCAAAGATTCCTTAGGTACTCCCTTCTCATAGATCTTTTACAATGTCACTCATACATTATACATGCTCTTATAATGTATACATCATAGGTGCTCATGATAAGCTTAACTTGAAATGAATAATTTAAAATTCCTTTTGTAAGCTTGACACACACTCATAATGTCTAAATCATAGGTGCTCATGCTGAGGCTAACTTCACATGAATAATTTAGTACCATCTTCTAGTTTTGGATTCAACATATACTTTATAACTTGATTTGGGTTTACTATCTCCCACCCAAAAAAAGAAAAGAGATTGTAAATATTAATAATTACATAATCTCATAATCAATTCAAATAAACATTTGATATGTCAATAATATAAAAATTGTGTGCTCAATTATGCAATATCTTATAACTTATCTCTAGTCAATATAGTTAATTGAAAATGTGTAAATACTTCACATACCTAAAAAATGGATATTTTAATGGAGGAGTTCTACCCAATTATGTAGTCTTTGCTTCTTCTTCCATCAAACTCCTCAACAATTTGAGTTTTTCAAAAAAAAAATCCTTTTCAATGTTCAATTGTATATCACTCTTGAATAGAATTGAGACTTGAATTGATATATATGAAATTCAACATGAAAAATTTGTTATTTCATGCAAAGGTGGTGGAAAGTTCATAAAAAGGTGGTAGAATGTGAAAAAACCTGCATGCAAACTTCAAAGTATCAAAAAGCTTTTTTTTCGTTAGAACATGAACATTTCCAAAAGAATATACAGAATGTGTGCCTGGGGATCATGGATATACTAAGTTTCTTACCTTTTTTAGAGCAAGAAAAAATGTGCTCATGATATAACATGAGTGTGTTATGTCTTGTTATACAAATGACTACATCTCAACTTCTTCAAAATTTGTTCGCGTTATGAGAATGTTGATTCTCTATATTTTTTTTCTCTCTTTCTATCCTTAGCCATCCATCCCTCTTATCCATCTAGGTCTCTCACTTATCCCTAAACCCTTAACCCTAGACATTATGCCTTAAACCCTAATCCCTCAACCTTGTACTTAAAAAACCATTGATACATCTACCCTTAATCCCTAAACCCTAATCTTTCTCTCCCTCTCTCTGACTCCATCTATCTCTCTCCCACTAATTCTCTCTCTCTCACTCCTTATATCTCTCTCCCACTCCCTCTCTCTCTCACTCCCTCTATCTCTCTCACACTCTCCATCTCTCCCTCTCTCTCAGGTCTCACCCTCCAAACCCATCTCCCTCTCTCTCTCCCTCTCCTAGCCCATCTCTCTCTCTCTCTATCTCTCTCTAACTCCCTCTCTCTTTCACTCCCTCTATCTCTCTCCCACACTCTCTCTCATCCCCTCTATCTCTTTTCCTCTCTCTCTCTCTCTCTCTCTCTCTCTCCCTCTCTTAAGTCTCTCCCTCCTACCCCTCTTCCTCTCTCTCATTCCCTCTATCTCTCTCCCTCCCTCTCTCTACATCACTCCCTCCTCTCTCTCCACTCCCTCTCTTTCTCCTCCCTCCATCTCTCTCCCACTCCCTCTCTCTCCCACTCCCTCTATCTCTCTCCCACTCTCTCTCTCCCTCTTTCTCAAGTCTCTCCCTCCCTCCCCCTTTCCCTCTCTCTCTCTCACTCCTAATCCCTCTCTTTGTCTCACTCCATCTATCTCTCTACCATCCCTCTTGTTGGACACTAGGAACTTTGAGAGGGGGGTGGATCAATGTTCCACAATATTTGACTTTCAAATCAGATCTTAAACTATCAACATCAATAATGAAAACCTTAATAGCATTCTCAACATATAAACAAAAGGAAATATGTAAAGACATTAAAGAACACCATAACACCAGGATTTTACATGGAAAACCTATTAGGGGAAAAACCATAGTGGAGATTAATCCACAAAGTATACTCTGTTAAAAGTATAATAAAAGGGAATGCACTTGCATTCATGCACACTGCTTGGAGCTCATTGCTCAAAAGAGAAGGATCACTGCCTTACAAAATATATTTGATATTACAACAAAATGTTGAATTGAGAATATAGAATCTACATATGCATGTATTTAGTTCCAATGAATCCATAATTAGATTTTGGATATCTTGTCCGATTTGTACTTCTGCTCTGCTCTACTTTGCATACAAAAACCCTTTATTGTAAGAACAATTTTTTTTGATATGACTGTTCTATACTTTTTTTCTCTTACACTTTCACTCTTCTTGATCCTCACGTTCTTCTATCTTCATCCATGTCAAAATAATTTTCTGATCTCCTTTATATATTCGCTCACAAGAATTTTATTATATGTCAGCTTCAATATAATATTCTTGCTCATGTTGGCTCTAATAATTAATTATAATCAATGTGCACAATCACAAGTTGGATAGAATATATTAGGGACCCAAACCAAAATTTGAAACATAAGAAATAGTTAAACACATACTCCTCATACATTCATGTCATGCCATACATGACAGGTTGGCCATAATGAGAAAATAGGTAATAAATCATTTCTACCAAATCTCTTAACTTGAACTCCGATTAATACAACACCAAAAAATGAACCAGTAGGATAACATACATTCTGAACAAGCTTCCCTAAGGATCCACAAAAAATAATAGTGATCTGGTGAAGTATTCAAATCAACTTATCAATCAAATGCCCTATGCTTCATACATTCTACTAGTAGATTATAGTCTATTACTTCTCTTGCCAATAGGAGCAACTTCAACATTGCAGACCATACTATTAAATCCAATTGCCATCAATGACACAACACAAGAGGCCAAAAATAATCTCTCAAAGCAATATGCCAAAAATCTCCCCCTTTGGCATTGATGGCAACACTTAATGAAAAATGACTAAGTGTCAAAATTCAGAAACCCATCATGACCAAAATTACTACTCCTTAGGATGTCAGGGCATTTTTCACTACATTTTCTCCCCTTTTGACATTAATGACAAATATTCCACTACTTTCACCCCCCTTTAATGTTTTACTTAACTTCTCTCCTTTTGTTAAAACAAAATTTTTCTAATCTCCCCTTTTTCAAAATTGAGAGTTTGATCAAAATTTGGAAAGCTGTTGCACAAATTAGAAGACTATTTTGTACTTAACATTCATTTCTGGAAGAAATTTCTTCTAAGAGTCCATCGAAATCCCTATAGCTATAGTCAATCTATTATTCTCTGATGTCCTATTGATAATCTAGACAAGGGATTTAGGAATGGTGATGTCATCATCCAAATTTTCTCCTTTCTTTATAATTTCAATCATTTTCTCCAACCTGCATTCAGTATGATCTTTTACTTTCTAGAAAGTGTCCATAAGAGTATTTCTGGTAGAGTGAACCTTTGCATGCTCAACCTGCAAATCATGAATCTTCTTCTTAGCTTCTTCTTCCTTGTCTAAAAGCTTATTGTAGTCCTGTCTGATCTTGATAAGCTCATTTTAAATTTCCTCTAATTTTTCCTCGTATTTTCCAACCACATGAGGCCACCTAAGATAGTAATTGAAGATCTTATTGGCTAATTCAATGCACTATCTTAGCACATTAATTTTCTTATTTAGTTTAGCAAGAGATAGTCTAAACTGCATCTTCAAATGGGAAATTATTTCCTCCTCTTTTCTGTCCAAAGGCACATAGTACATTCGGAAAACTCTCCAATTTAGTGTTGTTGTCAATAAAGTATCTTCATAGGGTTTCCTCAATGAGATCCTACTCATTGGATGGTACATTCAACCATATATCAGTTATCTTTTGCATTCCATCTTCATCCTAAATTATCTACAATAACTTTGCTTTAAACAGAGCACCTTCTTCATCACTATCTTCTACTATTATCACTTTCAGTTCACTTGGTTTTGGTTGATCTCTAGGTGTATATTCCTCGAATTCTTCATCCACTATATCCACAACCATTTATTATTTTCCTTTTTCCTCAAATTTTGTTGACTTGGGTGACGAAGGAGTGACACCAACCAATTCTCTTTCTCTCTTCTTCCTTTTCTCTACCTTACCGGAGGATGATCCAACTTCAACCATTTTTACTAGAAGAGGAATATCACTTGCGCAAAACTTTTCTAAAATATTTTTAAAGAAATTTTTATAAACTTGTTGACCATTTTCAAAAGAGTTGAAATGCTCAAAAATTTTCTTGTAAACTATTATATTTTTCTTCCATACCACATTGTCATTCAGAGGAAAACAATTCAGGAAATACATCATGATGCATGTAGCTAGTGTACCAAACCTGAAGGGGTAGCCTATATCCTTTGTCAATTGTACATTCTCCATCAATTGATCCTTCATCAAACCACATAGGTTAAAGTCTTGACCTTATATTATTATTTTGTGAGTGATATACACTACACCTATTGAGGTTGATCCTTCTCTATTTTTGAAGAAGATTTTATATGAAATTCCATGTGTAATATACCTTGTTAACAGATATTTAATTGTTCTAATCATCAGATCCCTCTAATATCATGTTATTCCATTTAGGGTTTTGACCTCAATATTTCAAATCAATTTCTTTTTCAGAACATCACCAACTTTGCAAAAACCTGTTAGATCTTTGATTGTAACCTTAGAAATTCAATAAAATTTATCCAAAGTAAGGATATCACCATCCAATCTATTTAGGATAAACCAAACTATCTTTGTACTAATGAAATGAGGGAATTCATTCTAGATGTCCAAATTTCTATGTTTTGCTCCTCCAAGATTCTTCAATTTGGTGGAAAACAATGAATTTCTTACATCCCTAATTTTTTTACTACTATATTCATCCAAAGTTGCTGATCCTTGGGTTTGCTTCATTTTTCATACTGAATAGGGTTCTATCAATCACTAAATAAGTATTAATTTAATAAGCAATAGAAATACCTAAAAAAATTTCCGCTAATTGACTTCTCACTCCTTTGAAATTTTGTTGAAAAGGCTCTCTGACTATTCTCCTTCAATGCACAATGACAAATGAGGGTTTCAAATTCCCTTTTATAACTTCACACACTTAACTTCTTGCCACATTAAATGCATTGCCCTAGAAGTTCTGATTACTTTACAAACTTAGATAGCAAGCGAAGAGTCTAACTGTGGACCTTTAGCATTTCATCTAACTTCAACAAATGATTGCAAATACATTTGATAGTGAATAACACAATGGCTGATGACATCCTACAATTTAGTGCCAACTATACACAAGGAGACAAATAATTTTCATGAAAAACTCCCCCTAGGCCACTAGCCTAAAATCAATTGCTAGAAGAATTACTAGAGGGAGCTTTCGATATAGCCTTACTGCCTTCATCTGATTCACTTTTATTTACCCAAATTTTCATCATTTGATCTCTTATCTCTACCACATATGCTTTTTCTTTTCCTTTTCTGTCTTTCTGTGAATTTCTTCCTTGATAAACTAGACCTCTTTTATTCATGTTTCTTTTCCTATAGAATCTTGTAGTGTGCCCAAGTTTGTTACAATTGTAGCATACCAGATTTTTCTATGTATACCATCCATTCCACTTATTTCCTCTTCATATGCATTGATTAGCAATATGTCCAAATCTTCCACAGGTATAGCATTTAATGTTACTTGCACTGAAATACATACTTTTGCATTCTAATGACTTATGACCAAACTTCTTGCATTTAAAACACTAACTAGAAAATGGAGTGCTAAAGTTTATCTTCTTCTACACTGAGAATCCATATGTCCAAATTTATTACAAACAAAGCAATATCCATTAAATTTCTGAGCATTGGGTTGCCTTACCTGATATCTTCTACCTTTGTTCTTCTTTTTGAAGTTCTTATGTTTAGATCCGGAGCACTCACTCTTCTCATAGCTAAGACCTCGCTTATCATTTGTATCCTTTTGACCTTTGGTTATCTCATCAAGCCTACTAGAACTTATCCTAAACTTCTCCTTGAATTCATTTGTAGTAGCAAGCTCATTTCCTAAAATAACTACCTATCTCAAGCTCTTGTTCATTGTTTCTAGATTGTTGCGATTCAATCTCCACCTGAATGAATCCACTATTAATTTTGCTACATTCTTTATATTTTTCTTTCAAGGACTGGGCCATATTCTCCTCATTATTCTTTCTTTCTTCAATCTCTTTGGTTAACTTCATCGCCATAGATTCCATCTCAAGTTTTAGAGCAACATTTTCCTTAACAAGCTTTCCACATTCTTCTACTATTTCTCTTAGGGTTTGATTTAGATGGACATCATCTAGACCTTTGCTTTATTTGTTATTCAATTGATCACATAGTTCCATCCTCTTTTCCCTTGACTCAGTTATTTTATCCTTCAGTGATTGAATGAATTTTTTTGCATCCACAAGATTCACTTTTAGTTGCATGACCTCTTCTTTAAACTGATCAAGATCATCAAGTGCCACCATAAGCTATAGTTGAAGACTTCCAGTGTCCATTGTAATTCAAGATCCACCTCAAGCTATTAAACTCCAAAAGAGGAACCTACTCTGATACCAATTGTTGGACACTAGGAACATTGAGAGGGGGGTGAATCAGTGTTCCACAATATTTTACTTTCAAATCAGATCTTAAACTATCAACAACAATAATTAAACTCTTAACAGAATTCTCAACATATAAGTAGAAGGAAACATGTAAACACATCAAATAACACCATAACACCAAGATTTTACATGGAAACCCTGTTAGGGGAAAAACCATGATGGAGATTAATCTACAAAATATGCTCTGTTAAATGTATAATAAAAGGGAATGCACTTGCATTCAAGCACACTACCTATAGGTCACTACTCAAAAGAGTAGACTCACTACCTTACAAAATATATTTGATATTACAACAAAATTTTGAATTGATAATATAGCATCTACATATGCCTAGATTCAGTTCCAATGAAGCACACAATTAGATTCTAGATCTCTTGTCCAGTTTGTACTCATGCTCTGCTCTGTTCTGCTCTGATCTACATACAAAAACCCTTTTGTTGTATGAACAATTTTTTTGATATGATTGTTCTATAATTTTTTGCTCTTACACTTTCACTCTTCTTGATCCTCATGCACTTCCATCTTCATCCATGTCAAAATTATTTTCTGATCTCCTTTATATATTTGCTAACAAGAATTTTATTATAGGTTGACTTCAATATAATATTCTTGCTCATGTCGGTTCAAATCATTAATTATAATTGATGTGTAGCCTCACAAGTTAGATAGACTATAGTAAGGACCCAAACCAAAATTCCAAACATAAGAAATAGTTAAACACATACTCCTCGTACATCCATGTAACACCATACACGATAGGTCGGCCATAATGAGAAAATAGGCAATAAATCATTTCTACCGAATCTCTTAACTAGAACTATGATTAATACAACACCACAAAACGCACTAGTAGGATGCAAAACATGCTAAACAAGCTTCCCTAATGATCCACACCATAAAATAGTGATCCAGTGAAGTATTCAGATCAACTTATCAGTTGGATTTTCTATTCTTCATACATTCTATTGGTAGATTACAGTCTCTTCTCTTGCCAATAGGAGAAAGTTCAACACTGCAAACCATATTGCTGACTCTAGTTGCCATCATTGACAACACAAGAGGCAAAAAACAATCTCTCAAAGCCATATTCCAACACCTCTATATGCGACCCCCTCTCTCTTCCACTCCCTCTCTCTACCTATATCACTAAAAAACTCTCTCTCCTCGCTCTCTCTCTACCATAATCCCTTCTCGCTATCTCTCTATCTCACTTCTCCCTCTATCTTTCCCTTCCTCTCTACCATAATGCCTCAACCTTGAACCCTTAGAAGATAAACCGTAAACCCATATATAGTCCTCTACCTTATACACTAGACACTCAACCCTAATCCCTCAACCCTATACCCTTAACCTTAAACCAAGTAAACCCTAAAATCTTAACCCCTAAAACCTTAAACCCTTTACCCTCTAGGCTTAACCTAATACCCTCTACCCTAAACCCTAATCCCTCAACCCTATACCCTCTAACCTTAAGCCATTAAACCTTAAAATTTGTACCCTCAACCCTCAACCCTTAAAACCTAATCCCTTAAACCTTCTACCCTCTACCTTTAACCCAATAACCTCTACCCTCAACCCTAATCCCTCAACCCTATACCCTCAACCCTCAAACCTCAACTTTTGAACCATCAACCTTATAGGTCATTGACCCTATACCCTCAATTCTCAACCCTATACCCTATACATTAGATCCTCAATCCTCATAGCTATATGTCCTTCCCTCCTCTTCTCTCCTCCTCTCTATATCACTTCTCCCTCCATCCCTCCCTGTCTACCCTAATCCCTCAACTATATACCCTCAACCCTCAATCCATAAACCCTCAACTAGCAACCCTTAATACCTCAACACTAATACCTCAACCCTCAACCCTTAAACCCTAATACTAAAACCCTTAATCCCTTACACCCTCAACCCTATACCCTCTACACTATAAATTAAACCCCAAAACCTCAATTCTCAACCATCTACCCTATACATTGGATTGTCAACCATATACCCTAAAACATATATACTAAACCCTATACCCTCAAACCTCAACCCTAATCCATAAACCCTAAACACTTAAACCCTAAACCTCATCCCTCAACTCTTAAACCCTTAAACCCTCAACCCTTAACCCTTCAGCCCTTAAATGCTTAAACCCTCAACCCTCTACTCTATACATTAAACCCTCTACCATATAGATTGGAACCTCAACCCTATAAGTCCTCAACCCCTATCCCTTTCTCTATCTATTTATCTCAACTCTTTCTCCCTACCTAAACCTTTAAAATATTTACCCTAATCCTTCAATCGTATGCCTTCAACTCTTAAACCCTTATATTCTCAGCCCTTAACCATCAACCCTCAACCCTCTACCCTCAACCCTCTACCCTCTACCCAATACCATAAAACCTCAACCCTAATCCCTCAAACCTAAGCCCTCAAACCTTAATCCTCTACCCTAAAACATAAACCCTAATCACTCAAATGTAAGCACTCAACCCTTAAACCTTCTACACTAAACTCTCAACCTGTAATCACTAAAACCTTACTCCCTCAACCCTATTCCATAAACCCTCAACCCTTAAACCCTAAACTCTAAATCCTTAATCACTCTACCCTATACATTGGACCCTCAACCATAATCCCTCAATCATCTACCCTCAATCTTAAACCCTCAATCCTCAACCCTCAATCCTCAACCTTTAAACCCTCAACTCTCAACCCTTAAACCCAAGTAAACTCTCTACCCTAATCCCTCAACCATAAACCCTTAATCCCTAAACCCTAATCCATCAAACCTTAAACTCTCTACCCTCTACACTCTACCCTATACATTGGACCCTCAATCCTAATCCCTCAACCATATACCCTCAAACCTATAACCTAAACCCTCTAACTTCAACCCTAAATTCTCAACCCTAAACCCTTAAACCTTCTACCCTCTACCCTCAACCCAATACCTTAAACCCTTAACCCTATAGGTCCCCAACCCTATACCCTCAATTATCAACCCTCTACCATATACATTAGATCCTCAACCCCATCTATCTTTGTCCCTCCCTCCTCTTCTCTACTCTTTATCTCACTTATCACTCCATCTCTCCCTCAATCCATTGCTCCCTCTCTAGCTTAATCCATCAAAACTATACCCTCAAGCCATAAACCCTTAAATACTAAACCCTAAATCCTAAACCCTCAAACCTTAAACCTAAACCATTTGTGCCATATAAAAATGGCCCCTTGTCATTTTCATGGCCTTTAGGTCTTGTTTCATGGTATTTGATACGTTTTGCTTTGATTTTATGTTGCAACATGGCTTGAACATGCATAATGATGTCTTGTGAAGTTTTGTAAGACATTTCCACATTATTCTAGACTCTATTCATTTCAATTCACCTAAAAATCACCTTTTTACGCATCATCAAGTCCTATTTTGAAGTTTTGTAAAGTTTTGAAACAAGATTTCACACTTTCCTAGGAACAACTTCACTATTTATCTCTTCTTATAACTTATTTGACTCCTTTATTCCCTCACATGATTTAATTAAGTGTATTTTTGGATATTATCTTGACAAACAGCATTAAATGCAACTTAATTCTTGACACTTATTTTTAGGTCCTAGGTGGAACCCATTCGCTTTGGGCGGCGAATGAGTCCCCCTTGGACCCAAATTCAAAATATTTTACATTTCCTTTCGGGATTTTATTAAAAATTACTTGATGTCACCCTATGATGAGGTATGAATGGGAAACTATGACACAAGATTATATAAATAAGTGTTTTTCATCTCATTTTACATCTCCAACACATCTTCTCATTCATATAAACAATCTCTTCTGCACATCTAAGCATTCAAGCATCTTACAACATCAATTCAAGCAATATTCAAGCACTTTGAAGCATCCATTGACATTACTTCAGACTTGCATTATCAAGGGTTTGGTAAGTTGATAGCATTTGCATGTTGTTAGTTTATCATTCCTTTGCATTTCATTATTTCATTGAGGGTGTGATTACCAAAAGTGAGGTTTGATCAAGGAAAACCCCTATTTGCTAAACATTAACCATTTTCCCTCTTGCATGTGTGTTTGTATACTTAGGTTTGCAAATTTAACAAGATTTTTGGTCTTGAAAAGTTGAAAGCAAAGTCAACTAGGTGTTTCAAGTCAACTCAAGTCTATTTCAAGCTTGACAAAGGTTTTCTATTTGTTTCCTATAGAATTGACTTGGGCAACCTGATAAGTAGATATTTCCAGATCTGGTGTTTCAAAGTTGTCTCTTGATTTTCCAAAAAATGGGAGAGGATTGATTCGCCACCAATGGTGAATGAGTCCCACCTTAGGACTAAAAAATATGAGTTTTGTTAAATTTTGGATACCGACTATTATAAACTAGTTTTCAACACTATTTTATCAAGAGGAGGACTAATTAACCACCCTGGGTGAATGAGTCCCATTGTAAAAAATTAGTGATTTCAACCAGCATCCACAACATTCTAGACTCATCATATTTCACCTAGGTGCACTCTGTTTTTGTCTATTTCTTTTTTTTGGCATACTTTCTTCATTTAGTTCATTATTGTGTTACACAATGTGTTTACAAACATAGCTTAAAATTCAACTTTGCATTCATTTTCATTCATTTAATTTATTCAATTGCATTTAGTTTAGACAACATCACACATAACATTAATTGAATGAACCCAATTGTATTTTTGGTTCCTACTTCTCTCCTTTTAGGTGAAAAACCCTAGAAGAGTTAGAGAAGACATAATGAGCCAAAAATTAATGGTTCATTTTGGTGAACCTAACTTTTGAACACTTTACATTTTTTATTTCATTCTCATATTGCATCTTATTTCATGATGGAGCTTGTGAAATTTTGAAGAATTTCAACTCAATCTTCTTGAATCTAGCCTCCATTCTAAACCCTTGTCCCCAAGGTGAGTAGGGTTTTTAATCAGAAAATGTGCCAACATTATTTTTTCATGTTGACTTGTTTATTTAGTCATTATTTTCTTAAGTGATTTTCTGAGCCACTTGTTATGTTTGTTCATAGGCCCCATTTTTTTGAGCAACTAGTCATCTTTTCTCTCCATGTCAAGGTTTTCTTAAAGTCGTGTTGTGAAATTTTTTAAGTTTGCTGACTTAGGCATTAAGTCATTAACCCTACCATCATGCCACCATAGGGTGAGATAATTCTTGTCCATTTAATGCTAACATCATGTGTTCTACAACTTGAAAGATTTGATGATCAAGGATGAAATATGAACCATACCTTGCTAGCTCATGAGAATAAATTGCATGCCAAATAAAAGCAACGAGGTTAGCGAGAAGCTAGCATGTGTCCTAGATACAATGCGAGACCCACTTCCCACTACTAATCCCATGCCTTGACACCTTCAATGAGCGGTTGAGATCAATTAGGAAAAATAATCCCCACTATTCCCCGCTAGCTCACTAAATAAAGATAAACAAAGAGTAAACCTAGCAAGACTAGTGAGATCTTGATATCTATCCCTCACTCACTTATATGATGGAGGCCAAAAGTGGTGACAGTTTCATTCAACACAAAAAGAATTGATTGGATGAAAGCACATTAGTGAGGCACCACTAGAATTCAAAGGAGGTCAAACACAAGCTAGTTGTTTGATCATCTACCAAGGTAGAGGATCAATTGATCTTATTCAAAATGGCAGGTAACACCTGATGGTTGATTCTACTCTACATGACAAGCTTGCATTAATGGATTACACTCTACAGAGTGATCAAGTTGATCTCAACTTGTTCCAAGAGGCAAATGCAAACAATCAAGGAGAATAATTAACAGATTTCCAAGCAAATGGGAATTAAATGGAATAGGTACATCTTCCAATGGGGTGCCGAAATTGTGCATGTGATATAAATGATGAATAAGAATGTTATGGTTTTACCTAGTAAATATAGCTAAGGTGATTGTTATTTGCGTCATTATCACAAAGTAGTTATACACTTTCAGGCATGAAAAATTATTAGGAGAGAAAGATGAGCCAACCAGCGAGAAGGTAAGTTCCCCTAAGTTCCCAAAGCTCTAGTCCTAGTGCGCATGAAGCCATTCTTACTATGGAAGTAGCTACCACTTCTAAATCCAAATTGGCACCAAGAAGATGCAGTCACCAACTGCAATTCGAGAGTGGTACTGCTAAGGTAGAGGGTGACAAAGGAGAACACCTGGTGTACTCTTTGATGGGGTCAAAGTGGAAGGTGAGGTATGGGCATGGCTCCTATGGGTACCAACACTCTCCCATAAAAATCATGAGCACATCTTCTAGAGATGGTGATTTAGAGGCTGATTCAACCTATGCTCAGTACCTATAAATTTTGAATGAGGGCTTGCCCTTAGATGAGGAGGTAGTATCCATGTTTCCGCTGGCTGTGAAGTCCCCAAGTGGGCGTAATATAAGTATAGTTGAAGAAGAAAAGATGGAAGAAGAAGCTGAAGTTTCCTCTCTTCCTCTTGTAATGACAAGGAGTGGTTGGGTTTACTGTGGACATGACTTGGGATGTGGTGATGTGATGGGTAAATAAATTACAAGTGATTGAAGTCTTCTTTTTCTTATGTTTTGTGGATTTTGTAGTGGTAGCTCTCTAGTTTGCCTTTGTGGCAAAATTTTGATGATTTGACATCAGTTGTGTGCACTCGTGGCATTTTGATTGCCTAGTTCATTGTGCTCAGGTGGTGATAGGGGAAGATTTGGCAGTACTTTGCATTTTCTTCCCTGGTGGTGGTTATATTTTAGGATCTTTCTTGTTATACTAGCTTTTGTGGTTTCAACATGGTTTTGAAATTCAAATCAAATGTAGCTGAAATTTTGATGAAATGATAATTCTACAATGTAACTACATTCGTGTCCAAAGCTTGTTGCTCCCTATTAGTATAAAGGGAATTCAAGACTTGAATGCAAAGGGAGGAAAAGAGAAAACGAAAAGAGACAGAGAAAAGAAAAAAAATAGATAATAGAAAGTATCAGGATAGGTCTAGGCTATTCATAGTGTGATTGTAGTGAAAGGAATGGAGAAGTATGCTTGTGCTGATTTATATGATGAATATATACATATTATCTTGAATTGTTGTATAGACTTGTTCCATGTATATGAATGAAAATTTACCTATGATGCATTTTCTCTCCTTATGTGGGTTTTGAGAAAATCTTAGATGGAATTTTCAATAACATTTTTATTCTTTTGAGTGTCAATTCAAAAGTATATATCTATTTTGTGCCTTGATTCAAGTAATCAATTAAATTCTTGAATAGGAGGTATGGATGTACAATTATTTTCTTATGATATGATAAGAAGTTGTACATCATAGACATTGAGTCTCATAATATAAATTTTTTATGCAGATATTCTTTCCATAAGAATTTCAGATCGCTTTTGTATCATTGGTAATATGCATATGACTCCCTCGCTCAATTACATAAGGTACTAATCTATTTCCTTAGGATTTTCCTAATGGGTTAATCAAATTATTCTATGGTGGCCAACCTAGAGGTAGAACTTAAATTCATTTTAGAATTTACAAAATCATTATACGAATCTTATATTCATTTGTCATACGTGAGGGCATTTATTGGAATGGTAGTAAGTAACTTAGAAACTAGCCAATTTCATAGTACGCTTTGCATATTTGGATTTCAGTTGAGAGATATATGAAAGAGATGTGTGTCACCAAATTCACCTTAAGTGAACACCAATAGGAATACCTTCCTTGGCCCCATAGAGCCTAAAGTGTAGAAGATCTTAGTATGTCACTAGATCTTGTCAATTGGCTAGTCATTTTTAGGAGTTTCGAGTATAGGAAATGGCAATTCCTTAGAGATTCCGTTAGGTGCATTGGAAAAAACACCAAAAAAATGGTGAACCTTCTAGGGAATGCACTCATAATTTTTGTTGTAGATTGTCTTATCAAAGAGTCATTCCAATCTTGAGTAAATTCTCATTGAAGAGTTTAGAAATTGAGTCATATCATTTGCAAAGAGTCGTTACATCTACTGTTCATAAGTTGGCGGATCTAAATATCTTTTTTTAGATAATTGAAAAGACCTTGAACCTAGAGAGGATCTATTGTAGCAAATATTAAAGGATGTGAGTGCAATTCCACTATTGAAGAAAACCCAAAATGAGATTTTATTCTAAAAGGAATTTCACATTTTTTAAATTCATTCCTCTATAAAAGGAGTGGCGACTCTATTTAAGGAACCAGTTAAATTATGAAGAAGCTTTCAAATATTTGTATAATTTGCAATTAGGAAGAAATATTAACAGCTACTACAAAATTCCTAGGTACTTTCATAAATCTAAAACAAGTATTTCTTTGTTGAAGATGGTTTATGAAAAATTTTCAAGGCTTAGGGGCATAAATGATTCCCTACTAGATGTATTTGCATTAAGACAAGGAATAGTGAGAGTTCTTTTCATACTTCTTGTTTGTAAAATATCTGATTATCCATGAAGTATCTTATTTTGTTGAGCATCACCTTTTGAAGAACATCTCTGTTAAGAATCAAACTAAAGTATGCAGGTTGAAGAAATCATGTCATCCCCTCAAAGGGATTTTTTCATTGAGATTTATATGACATTATTTTTTAGATGTATTGAAGGTTTCCCTAACCTAACTCCTAAGGATGTTAGGAAATACTTGTCCAAGTTCATAGGGCAAGGTTTTGAATCAGCCTCTAAGCATCTACAAATGTTCATAGATGCTATGGGGGATTTTGAGGTGAATTATGAAGATGTTTCCATGAAACTTTTTGTTCAAACTTTGAAGGATAATGCTAGAGATTGGTACTCATATTTTCCAACAAGTTCCATTACCTCATGGAGTCAATTTATGATAGTTTTTATGGACCAATTTGGTGAAATGGAAAATCCATGTGTGGTAAGGAAATCCTTTATGGAAATCCATATAAATCAAGAGGAATTGGTCCCTACTTTCAATCTCTGATTTGCAAAGGAAATCAAAGGAATCCCAAAAGATATAAGACCAAACAATGTGGAATACTTGGTAGTATACTTAGAATCATTTGATAAGAAGATGAGTTACTTGTTAAGAGATAAGGAACCCATGACTCTACACTAGGCTTATCATATTTCCATTGACATTGAGAACAATTTGAGATACTCAATGATGAAACGATTTGCAGTTGCTAGTAGTAGTTATAGCACTACCCCCAATTTTGAACTAGGTAACTCAAAGGGTAAAAGAATATGTCATGAAATGGAAATTATAGATTTTGTGTCTACTTTACTCCAAAAAAATTTAGAATACAAACATGTAGAGGCTTCACATCAGCCAAAGAGAGGAAAATTCGATATAATCCTCTCTATCAAGAAATTACATGAGATAAGGAGACATACAAATGAGTCACCATATGAATTATTTTCAAGATTTTTGGATATAATGATGGAGATTCTTGGGAGTTTTAGAGACACTAATCAAATGTGCATTAATGTGTTTTGTGTAGCATATATGTTAGGATCCAGTTAATGGTTTGAGGATCTAAAACATTGTAGCCTAGACCGAGTGGTAGATTGGATCAATATTCTGGAAAGAATGGAGCATGGTCATGTGCTTGTATTTGGTACTTGAGAGAGTAATAGTTAACATATAGCTAATGTTCAAGGGCTAAGGCCATAAAATCAAGAAGCATTAGAACTAGAACAAGTAATTGTTGAGTGTTGTCATCTAACTAATGATCTAGAAATAGAAGTAGACAATAATGATGAAGACGAAGACATAGAATGTTAGAATAAAGAAGTGATTCTTAATTATTCTCCTTGGAATGTCTCAAACTATGACAAAACACAAGAAATGCGAGATGTAACTTCCCATATTGATGCAGCTAGCAGTCATCAAGCTTCTGCTAATCAAGGGAATGTACTTAATTATGATGCCAAGACACACATGAGAGGTCAGGCTAATGAAACTAAACTTGAAGAATCAACTAGTGAATATGATTCCACATATGAAATGGAGTGTGAATCCCCTACTTCTTGTAGGGGATATGTTAATAGCCTTGCTAATGTGAATTTCCTAGGCAGTGAACAGTTCTCATCATGTGAAGAATGTTTTGACTTCGGATCAATTACTATAGACATAAGTGATGGATGTAATTGTGAAATTGCTTCTCTTTGTTCCTCAAGTGATTGTATTGATTTTGAGTACACTAGTTCTTTGAATTGCTTGTATCTTGATGCTTTAAATGATGAGATACATCTAATTAATGGATGGTAAAATATTTTATTTGATGAAGATGTTTGGGATGATGAAATTATAAATGATAGTCCTTATTGGGGTAGGGTTAGTCCTCTTTTTAGGATTATCACTGACAAGGACTAGGAAAATTCTGTGAGTAGTGATCAGAATAATGCTGAGATAGGTAGTATTGTCAATAAAGAGGGTATTCTTGATTTGTTGAGTGCTACACTGTATGAGAAGTGTGGAGGCACAAATATCAATGAAGAGACCCTCAGGTATGATAACAGTTGTAGATGTGATAAAGGAACTCGTGAAGATGAACATGCTTGCATTGATTTCCCTATGGATAAGAATTGTACACTCGAAGGAACAATTGAAAGGTCAGATATTCATGATTTATAGGATGGTTACATAAATAAGCTCACAACAATGCCTTATGTTGAGAAGATGGAATCAAATAGTGACCCTATTGAATATGTTGATGTTTTAGTCCCCTCTCATTTAAATGAAAAAACAATCAAGGGAAATGATGATTGTGAGGATCATATGAGACAATATGAAGCCACACTAATTTTTTTTGTAGATAGTCCATATCTGATGGATTTGATTATGGAACTTCTCTCACCCCAAAGGGTTAATAGTTATGGAGGGAAAATTGATAATAGACGTGGTTACTCTTTCTTTCTTGAATGCAGTGAGGAATGGCTTAGTCAAAGCTAGAGTACCTACAAGGCCTTCAAATTTGATGAACAAACTCCTGAGGATCATATATTTCATGTTGAGGTGGAATATGAAAGTTTCACTTTCTTGATTCAGTATGAGGAATCTTTAATAGAGAGGGAAAAAGCTAGCAATGATTCCCTGGATGGTATAAATATTGTTTTTCAAAGTAATGCTAATGGTCTAGAGTCACATACTACTCATATGCATTCATTACAAGGAAAACAGGCTAAATTTTTTGACAGAGGAAGATTTGTTCTTGAAGTTCTGGAGCTTGAAGGCTCTACTTTGTAAAATTATTTTTTGTACATTTTGTAAATTTTGTATATATGTGGGTCAGGCGTGTTTTCTTTCATATTGGGTCTGCTTTCCTAGTCTGTGTAAGTCCTTTTGTTTTTGGTCGTGCATCCTAGTCTACTTCAACTGAAGATCCTTTTTTCACCATACTCTTCAGGAATATGCATCCCTGAGCATGAGTCGATGATGGAGCTTGTGAAATTCTAAAGAATTTTAGCTCAATCTTCATGAATCTAGCCTCCATTCTAAACTCTTGTCCCCAAGGTGAGAAGAGTTTTTAATTAGAAAATGTGCCAACATTATATTTTCACATTGACTTGTTTAGTCGGTCATCAATTTCTTAAGTTATTTTTTGAGCCACTCATTATGTTTGTTCACTAGCCCCATTTGTTTAAGAAATCAATCATCTTTTCCCACCATGTCAAGGTTTTCTTAAAGTCAGGTTGTGAAATTTTTTAAGTCTAGTGACTTAGGCATTAATTTATTAACCTTGTGTCCAAGTCACCATCGGGTGAGCTAAGTCTTTTCCATTTAATGCTAACATCATGTGTTGTGTAGCTTGCAAGATTCGGTGATCAAGGATGAAATTTGGATAGTACCTTTGTAGCTCCCTAGAGTAAATTGCATGCTAGATAAAAGCAACAAGGTTAGTGAGAAGCTAACATGTGTCCCAAATATAGTGCGAGACCCACTTTCCACTACAGATCTCATGCCCTAGCACCTTCAATGAGTGGTCGATATCAACTGGGAAGAATGATCCTCACCATTCCCCATTGGCTCAATGAATGAAGATAAAAAAAGATTAAATCGAGTGAGATCAACAAGATCTCAACACTTGTTCCTCACTCACTCAGATGGTGGAGTACACAAGCAGTGATAGTGTCATTCGACAAGGAAAGAAGTGATTAGGTGAAATCACATCAACAAGGAACCATTGGAATTCAAAGGAGGTCAAACACGAGCTAGCTATTTGATCATCCACCAAGGTGAAGGATCAACAAATCTTATTCAAAATGGCAGGTGACACTTGATGGTCAATTCTACCCTGCATAATAAGCTTGCATTAATGGCTTACACTCTACAGAGTAATCAAGTCAGATAGAATTTGTTGGAGAATACATTCAGAATCAGGGCCTTAATCATAGAGTTTGAAATCTTGCATAGACTCTGCTAGGAATAAGAAATATCAAATATTTTCTGTGAGTGGCGACTCTGACACAAACATTGAAAACATGAATGGAAGATCTCAATACAGGGGAGGTCATACTAGAGCTCCTACTGGTAGTAGTAAGTGGACACACAAAGATGACAAGGTTGATAAGGGAAAAAGAATAAGTGAGGACATGTGCATGACAGATAAAGATAAAACAACAAGAGCACATTTTGAAACATATGATCGCTATGATACATGGAGAGATAATTCAAGTGTAGAACTTTGCACCCCCGAAGAGCAAATAAATCCATTTTATAATCCATAAAATCAACCTGAGTTTGATACCAGACTTGAAGCAAGAGGACTCATATATCAATAGGAATGTGAACAAGGGATGGAGGGTAACAAAAATGTGTTTATTGATCATGTGCTTCCTAAGGAAGTAAAAGCACAGTTTAAATTATAAAGGAAGAGGATAGAGGAATTAGAGGCTAAATTGCAAAAAACTCAAGTTACTGATCAGATGGCTGGTTTCCCAAAGTATGTTATGCCTCATAAGCAGGGTGATAATGGTGTAGGGCCCTCTGATAAATCAAATGATCCTCACAATCGGGTAGGGAATAAACACAGACAATCAAATCATCCACCTCACATTCCTATTCAGCATACAAATATGCAACCACCTCATGGTCAGCATTATACCCCACAACATAATATAAAATACAATAACCCTATGCACCACTATCAATATCCACCTATCCCTCCCCCTCACCAGTATACAACAACGATCAAAAAATTTGATTTAGCAAGGTTTCAATTATACCCTTACCCTATGGATGGTAGTTGGAGGGGTATGGTGCCCAAATTTATAGGGAGCAATGCAATTACTACTAAAAATAATTTAAGGAGTTTCAACGTTTTCATCCAAGACATAGATGCACCATATGAAGATTTACACATGAAGTTGTTTATGATGTCACTTATTGAAGATGTTAGGGATTGGTTCAACAGCCTGACAACATTCTCAATTAATTCTCTTAAAGTATTCTAGTACCAATTCCTAGAGCAATATGGGAATCTAAATGCACCAGATACTGCTCTTCATGAATTGATGAGAATTCAGAAAAATCAGAATGACTCAATTTATGATTTCAACCGAAGATTCAACAAGTTGTAGAATAAGCTACCTCTTGGATCAAGGCTACCAGATTCTATAGCTTTGATTTTTTATTTGAATGCATTTGATCCTAAAATGGGGTATGAACTGAGAAATAGATTCCCAAGAGATTTGGCTGAAGCACAAAAAATAGCACTAACAATTGAAAACAAAAGGAAGGCTGCTAGGATAGTCAATAAAAGAGACAACCCTAGGGCACTTCATCAAAGCAACAATTATCAGTACAGATAGGAGAATACATACAAAAATGAGAGGCTAAGGTTGCATGATATGCCCTATAATATAGACTAGAAGGATGGAAAACCTATAACAGCTAGGCCATGAAACAAAGAGACTCTTGATCCATTGAGGTAGAAGGGAACCTATATGGTGAGTAACAATTATTTCTGTGAGGCTTGTGATAAGCCACATTCCCTAGACTATTGTGTTGTAGCCCAAAGGATGCAAGAAGAGGGAATGCTGATGGAAAACAATGGAGAAGATCACACAGTGTATCTGAATTCAAATAATTTTCACCATATTGAGGAAAAGTGCTCATCTTCAGAGGATGAAGGATATGAGTATGATGTTTCAAATTAGCAATATAATGTCCATATGGCTGAACAATAGGTTCTTTATGATTCTGAAGAAGATTATACAGAACCACATTTTGTTGAGGTGCCTGATCAATGCAGTATGAGGAGACTCACCAAAGATGAAATAGAGAGACTAATTGTTGTTGCAGTTGAAGAAGCAAGGAGTAAGTATTGGTTGAGAAACATGACAATAAATGAGAAGGAAGGTGTTCCTAAGGGAATCTTTATGAAAGATCAGAAGGTGACTCAAGGAACTGTGAAGAAGCCAAAAAAGAGATAGCCTGATAAAGGTGAACAGAAGCCTGTCCAAAAGCAGGAAGTTGAGGAATTACACAAAGAGATGCAAAATCTTGATCAACCTAGTAAAAGAGAGAAGGAAGAAAACAAAGGAGAAATGCTAGAACAGAAGAAAATTTTTAAGGTGGAGGGCTCTTCTTTTGACTTCACTCAGGTGTTATCCCAGGTAAAAATGTCTATTCCACTACTTGAGATGATGAAAATTAAGGAATATAGGGATACTGTTGTTCAACTGATAACAAGTGGGAATGAAAAACATATGAATTCTAATTAACAAAGTAGTTATTAAAGCAGTCAATAGGCAGGAGAAAGTAAACATCCCAGAAGTCTACTTGAGTGATATATTAACAACTCCCCCTCATGTTGATCCTTTTTTCACTACATTACTCATAAATAAAAAATTGTTGAGGAATTTCATGATAGACTCTGGTGCTGCTATAAACATTATGCCAGTAGGAGTTATGAAACAACTTGGCATGTGGGTGGATACCAATGGAGGAAAGTGCTATGCAATGGATAACTGACCTATTCCTGTGGTGGCATTATGAGAGATGTTGAAGTCAAGATGGCTACTTATCCACAGGTGGCATACAATATAGATATAACTGTGATTGACACTCCTCCTTAGTTTGGGATGCTTCTATCAAGACAATGGACAACATCTGTTGGTGGAAATGTCTAGTTTGATCTCTCTTATGGAACAATTCAGGTGAATGGCCAAGAAGTGAAGTTATAAAGGGAGCCAAGAATGAACCAGCTTGTTGACTGTGTACTACAAGATCAGATCAATTTTTTTTTATATGTTGATCTTGGGAATTTTGAAATAGAACCAGCCTAGCCAGAGTTGGTTAGTACTGACCCAATTGAAAAACTTGCTCGCAATGGCATATGGAAGATGCATTTTGATGGAGCCTGTAGCCAGGAAGGTAATGGAGCTAGGATTGTATTTGTTTCACCTGAAGGTACTACATTTAAATATTCATTTTTGTTAGCATTTGAATGAGCAAACAATGTGGCAGAGTATGAAGCTTTATTGACAGGCTTGAACATAGCTGTGAAATGTAAAATCAAGTTAAGGTGGTCAGACATACAAGTTTTTTATATATTTTTAAATTTGTAATAAAAAATTCATAATAAATTATTTACTTGGAAAAAAATTAAAAAAAAATATGCATCACATTGGTACATGAGTTCTCTACTTATATCTAAAATCTTATAAAAATTACTATCATTTTATTGTGGTTAGGATGGTCAAACAGACACCTACTTATTTTTTCCTTGAAATTTAAGTACTACTGCTTTGAAATTTTAAATTTTCATAAAATAGATTTTTTTTCTTTTTAAAATAAACCTAGTAGTTTAGAAACTACATTCAATTTTCTATAGATTCTATTCTTACATTATTTTGAAATAATATAGATAACTTATTCAAATTTTTATGTTAAGTTGCCTAATGCTGATTTTTTTTGAATTTTTTGCCACTTAAGGACCTATTTTTTCCATGATGATCCTGCACATACCCAGAAGATGAGCTTGGAAAAAATTTCATTCTATAGTA
The DNA here is from genome assembly GCA_007258455.2 of Sequoia sempervirens. Taxonomy (NCBI): domain Eukaryota; kingdom Viridiplantae; phylum Streptophyta; class Pinopsida; order Cupressales; family Cupressaceae; genus Sequoia; species Sequoia sempervirens. Next base: position 77,506,923 of record VDFB02252616.1, on the reverse strand, counting down.
TACAAATGCATACAGACCCAATAATTATTGTCTACCATAGTAACTTCATGTAAATATAATACAATGAAATTTGACTCTTTTACTTTCTCCTTTAAATGTTCCTTTTCAACTACAGCAAGACATTTTTCCCATTCCCATTCAACGTTTACTGACCAATGAGAGAAGATATAGTGAGGAACACAAAAATAAGATAGTAAATTAGAATATTTTGGGTAGTTTTTCATAAGACACCCTTTGGAAAAAATATGAAAAACAACACTCATCTGAATAGTTCTTGATAGATTTGTTGCTTCCATTGCTTTTCCAAATTGAGCCTCAACTATACCTTTACATGCAAAAAGCTTCGACATTATTTGTTCATACTCTTCATAATCCACAACGTACCTAACATGAAGACATTCTTCCTTTAATTTCCATCCTACAATTGATTGTTCCTTTCCATCTATGATTTTCTTTTCATAAAATTTATTGATATGTTTTCTATAGTGTCAATCTTTAGCTGCAATGTTTTATCTCTTTGACATTTCCAACTACAAATCGTGCATTTTTCCAATGTTGCACTTTCAATATCATTTTCTTTCCCCACTAGTACAATGAATGGGTACTTTGACAACCAACCAAGTTCAAAATTCCTTGCCATTTCCCACTCACACCCCATTTTTTATTTTCTTTTACTTTTCTTGCTACCAACATTATCCTCATCCAAGTAAATTATCTCATTTTGGCTAACCACGGTATCCCTTGGAGCATCTTTTGTAGTATGGCCATCCTCATTTGATACATTTTGATTTAACTCAATGAAAATATCAACTTGAACTTCTAGTGGCAGTGAGGTATTGTGAATGCCTTCTTCATTAATATTTGGTGGAAGAGTTGATGATATAGCTCCATCTTGATTTGATGGATCAAAGATTTGGAAATTCAAAGTAAATGGTGCCTCTTGAACTTCACTCTAGTGAGCACCCTTTTGCTCGACATATTGATCTCTCACTTCAAATAAAAACTAGAAAAAATATCTTCTTGTTTAAGGATAGAGAATATGTATTCCATTCCCTACTCAATATCACCTTTAACTTTAAGACTGAAGCAAGAATAGAAAAGAGATAAATAAAACTTATTATTATAACTAATAACACTATGAAAAATGATCACTCACCTTTAAATTAGAACCTCAGAATAGAAAAAAATGTGTAAGAATAAATGAAAGCTTTGATTGCATTTATATCAATCCATATTTGGAAAATTTTGTTGGATTTTTAAATGGTATATTAAAAATTTAGTGAATCTTGCGTACTTATACAATGATACATTGTAATTTTCAGGGTGAAATGTGTCCTCAAATGTAATTATTTTTAATGTTATTGGTCAAATAGGTCCTCATAAGCAACTATATATAAATTTTAATTGGTGAAATGGGTCTTTAGAAGCAACTATTTGTAAATTTTAATTGGTAAAATGGGTCCTAATACAATGTTGTTTTAATAGTATTTGCGAATATGTAGGTGTTTTATTACATGCTTTTGGGATTCTAGGCAAAAATACTAGTCGGTCCATTTGAAATGCATAGTTTGTTATGGCGAATTTGTTGCTTAAATATGCCCCATAAAAAAAAAATTGGTGAATGGACATGCATTGGACCTATAGTTCATAAAATCTTGGCAATTTGGACACCTATTGGGTGTGATTAATTCACCAATTTTGACTTGGCCGATTTGTAGAATTCGTTAATTGGTAAAGATTTGCCACTAAAGTTTTCCTTAGGAGGATGGAGGGAGAAGTGAGAGATAAGGAAAGAAGAGGGAAGGATAGAGATAGATGAGGCTTGAGGATCAAATGTATAGGGTTGAGGACCTATAGGGTTGATGGTTTAGGGTATTGGGTTAAGGGTAGAGGGTAGAGGGTAGAGGGTAGAGAGTAGACAATTTATAGGTTTAGGGTTGAGGGTTTAGAGTTGATGGTAGATAGTTTATGGTATAGTTTTGAAGGTATATGGTTGATGGATTATGGTTGAGGATCTAATGTATAGGGTAGAGGGTATAGGGGTTGAGGGTTTAGGGTTTAAATGCGGAGGGTTGAGGGATTAAGGGTTGAGGGTTGAGAATTGAGGATTGAAGGTTTAATGTATAGGGTAGAGGGTAGAGGGTTGAGGATTTAAGGGTTAAGGGATTAAGGGTTGAGGGTTGAAGGATTAAGGTAGATATTTTACTTTGGTTTAAGTCTTGAGGGAATAGGTTTGAGGGATTAGGTTTGAGGGTAGAGGGTATTGGGTTGATGGTAGAGGGTAGAGGGTTTAAGGGTCGAGGTTTGAGGGTTTAACGTTGAGGGTAGAGCATTGAGGTTATATGGTTGAGGGTCCAATGTATATGGTAGAGTCTATAGGGGTTGAGGGTTTTGGGTTTAAGCATTGGGGGTTGATGGTTTAGGGTAGAGGGTTTAAGGGTTTAACAGTTTAAGGCTTACATTTGAGGGGTTAGGGTTTAGGTTTTAGGATTTAGGGTTTAGGGTTGAGGATTGAGGGTTGAGGGTTTAAGGGTTTAAGATTTGAGGTCTTAGGTTTGAGGGATTAGGGTTGAGGGTTTAGGGTATTGGGTTGAGGGTAGAGGGTAAAGGGTCAAGGTTTGAGGGTTAAGGGTTGATAATATAAGGGTTTACAGGTTGATGGTATAGGGTTGAGGGATTAGGCTAGAGATTTTAAAGGTTTAGGGAGCAAGAAAGAGGTGAGATGGATAGATAGAGAGAGACAGATAGGGGTTGAGGGTATAGGGTTGAGGGATTAGGGTTGAGGTTCCAATGTATTAGGTAGAGGGTTTAATGTATATGGTAGAGAGTTGAGGGTTGAAGGGTTTAATAGTTGAGGGATGGGTTTTAGGGTTTAAGGGTCGAGGGTTGAGGGTATATGGTTGAGTATATAGGTTTTACGGTATATGGTTGAGGGATTATGGTTAAGGATCCAATGTATAGGGTATATGGTTGAGAATTGAGGGTTTTGCATTTAATGTATATTATATATGGTAGATGGTTAAGGATTTAAGGGTTTAAGGGTTAAGGGATTAGGTTTTAAGGGTTGAGGGTTGATGGATTAGGGTTTAGGGGTTGAGGGTTGAGGGATTAAAGGTTGATAGTTGATGGTTTAGGGAGTAAGGGTTGAGGGATTAAGGGTTGGGGTTGTAGGGTTTAAGGTTTGAGGTATTGAGGGTTGAGGGTTGATCATTTAGGGTATTGGGTTTAGGGTATAGGGTAGAGGGTTTAAAAGTGAACCATTGATTTTTGGCTCACTATGTCTTCTCTAACTCTTCTAGGGTTTTTCACCTAAAAGGAGAGTAGGAACCAAAAATTTAATGGGGTTCATTCAATTAATGTTATGTGTGGTGTTGTCTAAGCTAAATGAAGTAAACTAAATGCAATTGACTGAATTAAATGGATGAAAATGAATGCAATGGTGAATTTTAAGCTATGTTTCAAAGCACATTGTGTAATGCAATAATGAACTAAACGAAGAAAGTATGTAGAACAGAAAGAAATAGACAAAAATAGAGTGCACTTGGTTGAAACATGATGAATCTAGAATGTTGTTCACTTCCATCTGCCATTGTAATCATATTTTATCCCTCAACCCTTAATCCCTAAACCATCAACTATCAACCTTTAATCCCTCAACCCTCAACCCCTAAACCCTAATCCATCAACCCTCAACCCTTTAAATATAATCTCTTAACCCTTAAACCCTTAAATCCTTAACCCTCTACCATATACAATATACATTAAATGAAAAACCCTCAATTCTTAACCATCTACCCTATACATTGGATCCTTAACCATAATCCCTCAACCATATACTGTAAAACCTATATACTCAACCATATACCCTCAACCCTCAACCCTTAAACCCTAAAAGTCATCCCTCAACTATTAAACCCTTCAACCCTCAACTCTCTACCATATACATTAAACCCTCTACCTAATACATTGGAACCTCAACCCTAATCCCTCAACCCTATACCCTCAACCCCTATCTGTCTCTCTCTATCTATCCATCTCACCTCTTTCTCGCTCCATAAAACTTTAAACTCTCTAGCCTAAACCCTCAACCCTATACCATCAACCTATAAACCCTTATATTATCAACCCTTAACCCTCAAGCCTCAACCCTTTACCCTCTACCCTCAACCCTAATCCCTCAAACCTAAGACCTCAAATCTTAAACCCTTAAACCCTCAACCCTAAACCCTAAATTCTAAAACCTAAACCCTAATCCCTCAAATGTAATCCTTCAACCCTTAAACACTTAAACCCTATACCCTTAACCCTCAACCCCCAATGCTTAAACCCCAAACCCTCAACCCCTATAGACTCTACCATATACATTAGACCCTCAACCATATACCCTCAACCCTCTACCCTCTACCATCAACCCAATACCCTCTACCCTCAACCCTAATCCCTCAAACCTATTCCCTCAAGACTTAAACCCTAGTAAAATCTCTATCTTAATCCTTCAACCCTCAACCCTTAATCCCTCAACCCTCTACCCTCTATCCTATACATTAAACCTTCAATCCTCAATTCTCAACCCTCAACCCTTAATCCCTCAACCCTCAACATTTAAACCCTACACCCTCAACCCCGATACCCTCTACCATATACATTGGACCCTCAACCATAATCCATCAACCATATACCTTCAAAACTATACCCTAAACTATCTACCATCAACTCTAAACCCTCAACCCTAAACCTATAAACTGTCTACCCTCTACCCTCTACCCTCTACCCAATACCCTAAACCATCAACCCTATAGGTCCTCAACCCTATACCATCAATTCTCAACCCTCTATCCTATAAATTTGATCCTCAAACCTCATCCATCTCTATCCTTCCCTCTTCTTTCCTTCTCTCTCACTTCTCCCTCCATCCCCCCTAAGGAAAACTTTAGTGGAAAGTATTTACCAATTAGCGAATTCTACAAATCAGCCAAGTCAAAATTGGTGAATTAATCACACCCAATAGGTGTCCAAATTGCCTAGATTTTATGAACTATAGGTCCAATGCATGTCCATTCACCAATGATTTTTTTTTATGGGGCATATTTAAGCAACAAATTCACCATAACAAACTACACATTTCAAATGGACCAACTAGTATTTTTGCCTAGAATCCCATAAGCATGTAATAAAACACCTACATATTCGCAAATACTATTAAAAAAACATTGTATCAAGACCCATTTTACCAATTAAAATTTACAAATAGTTGCTTCTAAAGACTCATTTCACCAATTAAAATTTATATAGAGTTGCTTATGAGGACTTATTTCACCAATAACATTAAAAATAATTACATTTGAGGACACATTTCACCCTGAAAATTACAACGTATCATTGTATAAGCATGCTAGATTCACCAAATTTTTAATATACCATTTAAAAATCCAAAAAAAATTTCCAAATATGGATTGATATAAATGCAATCAAATCTTTCATTTATTCTTACACATTTTTTTCTATTTTGAGGTTCTACTTCTCAATTCAAAATTCAACAAAAGTTGAAAATGTAGACTTAAAGGTGAGTGATCATTTTTTCATAGTGTTATTATTTATAATAATAAGTTTTCTTTATCTCTTTTCTATTCTTGCTTCAGTCTTAAAGTTAAAGGTGATATTGAGTAGGGAATGGAATATATATTCTCTATCCTTAAACAAGAAGATATTTTTTCTAGTTTTTATTCAAAGTGAGAGATCAATATGTTGAGAAAAAAGGGTGAGGCTCCTACGACTCCTCAGGGTAGTGAAGAGACTAGGAGGTCATCAAACACCGAAAACATAAAAATAGAGGCACCATAAAGTCTTACTTTGAAATTTCCATATCTTCTGATCCATTAGATCAAGATGGAGCTATATCATCAACTCTTCCACCAAATATTGATGAAGAAGGCATTCACAATACCTCACTGCCACTAGAAGTTCAAGTTGATATTTTCATTGAGTTAAATAAAAATGTATCAAATTAGGATGGCCATACTACAAAAGATGCTCCAGGGGATACTATGGTTAGCAAAAATACGATAATTTACTTGGATGAGGATAATGTTGGTAGCAAGAAAAGTAAAAGAAAATAAAAAATGGGGTGTGAGTGGGAAATGACAAGGAATTTTGAACTTGGTTGGTTGTCAAAGTACCCATTCATTGTACCAGTGGGGAAAGAAAATGATATTGAAAGTGCAACATTGGCCAAATGCACAATTTGTAGTTGGAAATGTCAAAGAGATAAGACATTGCAGCTAAAGATTGACACTATAGAAAACATATCAATAAATTTTATGAAAAGAAAATCATAGATGGAAAGGAACAATCAGTTGTAGGATGGAAATTAAAGGAAGAATGTCTTCATGTTAGGTATGTTGTGGATTATGAAGAGTATGAACAAATAATGTCAAAGCTTGCTGCATGTAAAGGTACACTTGAGGCTCAATTTGGAAAAACAATGGAAGCAACAAATCTATTAAGAACTATTCAGATGAGTGTTATTTTTCATATTTTGTCCAAAGGGTTTCTTATGACAAACTGCCCAAAATATTCTAATTTATTATCTTATTTTTTTGTTCCTCACTATCCCTTCTCTCGTTGGTCAGTAAACGTTGAATGGGAATGGGAAAACTATCTTGTTGTAGTGGAAAAGGAACATTTAAAGGAGAAAGTAAAAGAGTCAAATTTCATTGTATTATATTTACATGAAGTTACTACGATAGACAATAATTCTTGGGCTGTATCCATTTGTATACTGTAGAATGACATTTTTTCCAAGCTCATCTTCTGGGTATGTGCAGGATCATCATGGAAAAAATAGGCCCTTAGTGGCAAAAAATTCAAAAAAAATCAGAGTTAGGCAACTTAACATAAAAATTTGAATATGTTATCTATGTTATTTCAAAAATATGTAAGAATAGAATCTATAGAAAATTGAATGTAGTTTCTAAACTACTAGGTTTATTTTAAAAAGAAAAAAAATCTATTTTGTGAAAATTTAAATTTTCAATGCAGTAGTACTTAAATTTCAGGGAAAAAATAAGAAGTAGGTGTTTGTCTGACCATCCTAACCACAATAAAATGATAGTAATTTTTATAAGATTTTAGATATAAGTAGAGAACTCATGTACCAATGTGATGCATATTTTTTTAATTTTTTTTCCAAGTAAATAATTAATTATGAATTTTTTATTACAATTTTTAAAAAATATAAAAAACTTGTATGTCTGACCACCTTCACTTGGTCAAAACTTCATGATTTTTTTTAATCCTATAGTATGTGAAGCATAGAATGAGATGCATGTTTCAAATTCAAAAAATGTGATACCGTTTGAAAGCTATAGATGTTTTTCAATCAGCCTATCAATTAGGACTTTAGTCATAATTCAAATAAAAAATGAATAATAATTATTTATTAAATTCAAATTAAAGCATAAGTTATATTGGTGGAAATCTGAGAATCTCCTTTGAAAACCTTTTTGTTTCATCAATTTTGGGTTAAAAAAGTCATCAGCCACATACCCTACACATACCCATCATATCACCACTTTTGGCCCATCATGATCTTGCACATACCCAATATCAAGAGAGCCAAAGTAAAGAAAATAACATAAAAACTAAAAAATAAATAGTAGTCCCAACACTGACTCCTCTTTTAATTATTTCCACCTCCTACTCCTTCAACAACACCTCATGTGCCTTTACTCTTTGCCTATATTCCTGGTACTTGGTGAAAATTGTAGTGATGTTTTTGCTTCTTGGAGTAGTGGTAATTTTCATCCTTGTCCTCCATCTTGAAAGTGCACAGTCTAACTCAGCTAGCATCTCATAGATATTGTCACTTTCTAACTTAAATGCACTCATATAGGTTTGTAACTTACTCAATTTTTTGAAGGAGTTCATAGTGGTTGTCTCAAGATCAACTACTTCTCTATGATACACCTCTTTAAATTCCCTTATTATGTCTACAAGATCCAATACATTTTCGTTGAACCCATTCATGAGGTCCACTTCAAGAGCATTGAAGTTTTCCTTGATCTACACTAATATGTCAAAGTATTAAATATAACATTTTATTAATTTCCTTGACATAATCTTGATATATTGTCAATTTCCACTCCAATGAATCATACCAACTAGGATCAATTTCTTTAGGGTCATCCACAAATTTTTCTCTTATTAGCAAAGATTGCTCCATTGAGACTAATTCTTGAATTTCCTTTGAAAATAACAATGTGCTACTATGTTCTCTCTTAATTTGTTGGAGATCAACTACTAGTTCCTTTCTTTTATCAGACACATTAACACATAATTACCTAAATTTAGTAAGGTGGAAAACACCTTCCTAATAAATCCCTTTTATCCATTCACTGGAAGCTTTATCATAGCCTAAATTTTTCCTAACCCAATGCACAGTGTTAGAATAAATACCTTGAACATTTGAGCTTGAGGCTTCGTTAGTGGTTGAAGTCACAATTGATGAAATAAAATTTCTTAAAGAAAGATTATGAGATTGCAACTGAAGGTTCTCCTTTTCCAATTCTTTTTCTCTTTTTATCAATGGATTAACAAAGTAATCAACATGATATACATCACCTTCTAAAGTAGATGGCACCATATCAACATGACTAACCTTGTAGTTAGCTTCTGTTATCTCATTTTTGTTTAGGTCCTTTTCTAGATCAGAAATCTCTAATAGTTGATGCCCAATAGTGGAATAAGTGACAATTCGTGACATCCTCTTAGCCTTTTTGGGCTTCTAGTGACCCTGTAGTAGCATGACAATTGCATCTATTCAATTTTCATTGTGGGAATATTCTTTCTTTTCTTCTCAACTACTTTGTTTAACCATGTGGGGGAAGATGCCACTAGTCTAGTGTCTCTACTTTCAACACTTACATTTTCTTTTTTTTTAGATGATTGAATAGAAACATAAATATCTCATATTGGAGAAGAGGGAACTTCAAATAATGTGGAAAAATAATTATCATCAATTATTTGTTGAAAAATGCCCTCAGATTCTGTAGGAACTAGCTTTTCTTGGCTAGCCTTTTTCTTAGGTACCGAGGGTACACTATCCTATTCACAAATTGATTTTAGCTTGGACCCAATGTCTTCTAGCATCTCACCATATTCTCTTGATTGTGAGCCAGTTCCATATGGCCTAACTGACTACTTTCCAACTAATATATTTATTCTAGAGGCCTGTATAGTCCCTTCCTCTTTTCTCTATGAAACTCTTTTCTCATGGGGAGAACCCAAAATTTGGTGCCATTTTTCATTCAATTAGTCTAATTTTTTTCTCAAAACAAGGGCATAAAGCACCATTAATTTTGAAATTTCATCCTCTAACCAATTAATTATGTACAAGGGCTTACTAGCAGGGGCTTGATATTTGGGATCAATGATCATCAAGTCTTCTTGTGCATCTTCTAGAATATTGAAAGAAATACCAAAAGCTTGTATTTTACTCAGGGTCAATCTCATGAAAATTATTCTATACACCCTGCCTTCATCTATATATTCTTCCCAAAAATCTTTAATATTAGGGTGATTTTCATAGCTACTAGCTCCATACAATTTTTTCTTAACACACTAGTCCACAAACAACAATATATGACTAAATAAACTACTAAAACTTGCATAGTAATGACTAAATTTAGTCATATATAACACCACCAAATTTATGACTAAATTATTTGTCATTTATTTAGTCATTGATTTTGTCATTGATTTGGCCATTGATTTAGTCATTGATCTAGTCATTGATTTAGTCATTAATTTAGTTATTTATTTAGTCATGGTAGTGATTTATTTAGTCATATATTTAGTCATCTATTTATCCATTAATTTAGTCATTGATTATTGTTAACTATTCATTTATTTAGTTATTGTAGTCATTTATTTAGTCATATATTCAGTCATTACTTTAGTGATATATTTAGCCATTAATTTAGTCATTACTTTAGTCATTAATTTAGTCATATATTTAGTCATGTATTTAGTCATTAAGTTAGTCATGTATTTATTCATTAATGTAGTCACTACTTTAGTCATATATTTAGTCATTACAAATAAAATCTAACTTAATTAATCCTCACAAATTTATGCATATAAACTTCAAGTATCATAGATATTCAAATGTTGAAGAAGCATCATGAAATGAAGACTAAAATGCTTGAACAAGTATGATTGATCAGACATAAACACAAAAATATTACAATTAAAGAGGAGCCACAACATATTATTTATGAGTGGAGAAAAAACCACTCTAAAAATTTACTTCATTAAGCCTCATTCGCAAATCAAAATCTCATTGGTTACATTTAATGTTTCAGTGACATTGTACAACTTACAAAAACTATATAAACATAATACTCCTATTTTCATATACTTATACTATTTTCCCCTTTCTTAACTACAATCCTTTTGGAATGGAAGTGACCTCCTATAGGGGCTCGACCCATTTAATCCCCTTGCAAAACCATAGCTTTCTCATTGCTATTGATTTTAGCTTCTCCAAAATCTTCCTCACTAGTATTCACCTTTCACTTCTCCAATTTGGAGCTGCGGCTTGAAAATAAGGTTTCAAAATTTGCACATCAAAAACTCATAAAAGACAAATAATACAGAGGATAAAATTCAAACATTTTATTTTCCTTTTCCTACTACGTAACCTTAAACTTAGGCACTAGATATAATATTTCCTAGTTATCTCTTACAATTTTTAAAAAAGATGAATTCATGCAAGACAACAAGCAAATAGACAATATTGAATTAGTGATATACAACTACCTTATTCCTGAATAGCTAATCAATAGCTTGATTATTGATTGTAAATTTGTAATTGATACACTTGAAAGTGTCCTTCTTGCCTATGTATGAATTGGAGCTTTGGACGAGGATATGAAAATCCATCAAAATCCTATTTGGAAGTAGATTTTTATTAGATATTGTACTTGCAAGTACCACTAATTATAATAAAGTTAAATAGTTTTACCTTTCTGCATCAACTAATGCAATTCTGATAAATTTTAGAGGATTGACAATGCTAACCTTTATCATATCGACATACTCACCTGCAAGTTGCAACACAACATTAAACTTATTAATTAGGCTCAACATCTAAGAAAGAAAAAAAAACTTCAAACATAATCAATTTAGTAAAAGAATTATCAATTTAAAAGATCAAAGTAGCCAATGCTTCACTCTCTACATCCTCTACTACAATCAAAAGAGACCTTTGTTTATGTCATAATTGTAATAAGAAAATATATTATTTGTCAAAAATTATCACTATGTACTTATGAACTCAAGATCATTCAAATTGTCAAACTAATAAACATGACTACCTGATTTCTTTCTATCACATACAATTTGGGTATACAAGATCATTGATAATCCCAATTATTTAATTATGAAATTCAACAATGCAAAAAAATTATATCTTAAGTAAAATGTAAATCAAATCAACATTACATGTCTCAACTTATCAATTGATCTCAAATTGTATATACACCTTTGTCATAGAGCTTAAGGAAATTTACAATAGATATGCCCAAAATGAATTTGGTGGAAAGGATTTACAAACTTTCAAGTGAATACAATTTGCAAGTGTAAATCCAAATTCCCTAATCTTTTCCAACATCCTCCCTGCCTGTGCCAAAATGGGAGCTTTGAAACAAGATATGAATATCCATCAATGCATAGACAATACACAACAATATCCCTATAAGAAATGTGGTATATATGGATTGCAATATTGTAGGATATGCATAAAATGGATTGTTGAAAAGGCTTTAGAAACTTTCAATCAAATGCAATTGGTAGGTGTAAAGCCAAATTCCACAACCTTTGCCAGCATAATCCCTACTTGTAATAAAATGGGAGCTTTGGATAGGGTATGTACATCCATCAAAGCATAAAAGAAGGTGAATTTCTATCAAAGATTATGATTGGGAATGCTTTGGTAGATATGCATGCAAAGTGTGGAACCACAGGCAAGGCACACGAATTTTTCGATAGAATGCCTCAAAGAGATATCATCTCATGGAATACAATGATTGCAGGTTTTGCAAAAAAATGTTTGTTGAAAAGGATTTCAGAACTTTCAAATGAATGCAATTGGTAGGTACAAAGCCAATTTTTTTTCTAGAGTCCTCCTTTCCTATGCTAAAATTGGAGCTTTGGGATGGGCTATGAGCATGCACCAAAGCATAATGGTAGGGGAATTTTTTCTAGATGTTATAGTTGGATATGCTCTAGTAGACATATATGCAATATGTAGAATCGTAGACAAAACACCTGAATCTTTTGTCATAATTCCTCAAAGAGATGTCATCTCATGGAATGAAATGATTGATTACAGAATGTGTACAAAATAGATTTTGTAAGGAACCTCTCAAAATATTTGAATTAATGAAGCACTCTGGAAAAACTAGAAAAGGATCAGACTTGGAAAACCAATTTGTAAACAATGGTGGATCTCATGTATTTTGTGGTTGATAGGCTGACTAGGTATGTTTTAAAAAAAATTCTATAGGTTTCATAGATTACTCCTCCCAATTCACCATGCAATATGTGTTAGCTATATATAGGTGAGAGACCAAGATTTAAAAAAATTCAGCAACTTCTAGAAAGAACTAATTGAACTTGGTAGTACCTTTTTGACTCCAAAGTACAAGTTATTTCCCTCCAATGGGTAGGAAGGAAAAAATAGTGAATAGATATCTGTAGGGATTTAACAAAATGTTATTTCCATTAAGTCTCATTTCAGAGAGAGCAATAATGTGGATGTATAGAATTTGGGCCTTTAAATCCTAGGAAAAAGTGAACGACAAAGGGGATGATTGTACCAAAAAAAAAAAAAGAAAAAAAAAGGAAAACTTACAAACTAGATAATTTTAACAGTAATAGGTTTGATGTAATACTAATCACTTAGTTGATCATTAATAGAATTTTCTACTCAATGTTTGGATTTTTATCTAATGGTTTTACTTTTGGCCATTGAAGATGAAAATTGAATGGATTAATTTGTTGACATATGTTTAAAAATAAGTTGTCTCAGTACCCTCCCTATTTGTAAATTTCTATACAATTTAATGCTTGTAACAAATTAATTAGCCTTATATGTGAGCTTCCCAATTAATAATCTCACTTTACTTTTAATACTACATAAAGCTCTTTAAAAAATATTTTTTTTTATTCATCTAAAATCTTACAATGTTCTATTATTATTACCAAACTTCTTTTCTATGATAATGTGTGAGATAGCTCACTCAGACATAGGGAAGAAGCTTCTAAAGTGTTCACATAGTACATCCATAAAATATTTAGCAAACCCATTTGTTAGTGCTTGTCTCTGCTTTGACAACTACAATGGTTCATGGAACCAATTTTATAGAATAATCAAAATAAAGCAAGCTCAAAAACTCAAGTTTTATTAACTATGTGGAGTGTGGATGCACTTTGTTTGAGTTGCTCATTAATATTATTGTTCATCTTTAATGAAGTGTCTTGTGCTCATACTTTTCACTGCCTTAGGTCATTATATAGCTACTAATATCAAGTCTCTCTTATGACATCCATGAATTTGATTGTTGTAATAAATTCTCAAATGCCAACTAGTTCAAGTATGGACATAATCTAGAACTTAACATTTGATTAATGGATGAGCTTGCAATAAAAGATATCTTTTTGAATGAATCTTTTGAAAACATATATAGTTAAGAGTCTTGGCATGGATGGGTATATGTACTATCCATTAAAATAATTATTTCACTTTTGCAGAGTGCATTTTGAAGTGCCATTTCTGCTTGGGTTTGGAAAGTTGGTAGATTTTTTGTAATGTATAATGTAGCTATATTGAGCACACACGAACATCGGCCTGTTGTTAGAACCACCACCCAAGTCCTAATGACTGTCACAAACTCCAACAATGACATCCCTATCAGATCATGATAGGAACATGATACCTTGTCTTGTCAATGGCCCAATGAAGCATATCAGGGAGAAAATTGATATGGGTGGGAGTGAAGCATTAGTTTTTCTGATCATTCGATAACCCTTATTGCATTACAATTTGCATATATAGTTGGTCATTAGGTGTGCATGGTTGACCTTTGTGCCCATGCAAGCTATATTGAGGACACCCTAAACATTATTACTAAGATGCTAGTTAAATCTATGGTACATGTGGATCATATATGCATATAAGCTAAGTATTTCTAGCAACACTTCTTTTTTAGTTGGATCCTAAAAATGCTGCAACTTATGTTCTTCTCTAAAATTTTTATGTGAGGTTCAAATAGTAAAGAGATTGATGAAAGATAGAGGAATTAAAAAGATACCTAGATGTAGTTGGATTGAAGGCCATAAACTGGTACATGTTTTTTTGTGTAGGAGATAGATCAAATCCAAAAACATGGCATAGCTATGCAAAGTAGGAGAAATTGGCTTGGAAAATAAAGGTAATAGGGTATAAAGAATCATTTATCTGCCACCATAGCGAAAGGTTAGCTATTTCCTTTGGTTTGTTAAACATGGACCCTAGTACAACTATAAGTAGAAACAACCAAATGGATGAATATGCATTGAATCAATAATACAACTAAAGTTGTTTCTACTTACTATTTTCCTATCAGAACCAACTCTTCGTGAAGGAAAAATAAATTTTAAAGTCACCATCCTCGCTATCATCTGGTGGGCAAGAACATGCAAACATGACATACATTTTCCATGGATCAATCTTGTTCTTAGTATCATGTGACTGCACTACCTTTCCACCCAAATCTAATGGAGTTATTTGTCTAAGATGTTGTGTCACCTCCAACCTATGAAAGTAGTTATAAGAGAAATACTATATATATGTGACTCATATCAGTGTATTATTGTAGAAGATGACCAATTGATTAGTCTATTTGAGCCTTTGGCTCTACTTAATATGTACCATTTTCAATACAATCTTCATTTTTTGAGGAGTAAAAAAACCAACATATTTTTAGTGCAATTTTCAATTGCACCTCTTATGTTTCTTATAATTAATCTACCTACATCATCTAATGTCAATGATGACAATAATTCTCTTTATGAAGACCCATATGATGTTGACATTCAAGTTTGAAAATTTGACATGAAGTATTTTTAAAAAATTTATGGTACCTTTGTTTACTAAATGCATGTTATGTGGCATTCTGAACATTTTTCCTATTTTTTGGCTACAAATATGTGTATATTTATAATTTTTGTATGTTTTTTGTATAGTCATACCCAAAATGAACCCAAACCCACCCCACAAAAAATGTCATACTAGCATACCCAAAACCCTATAACCTATCCTAAACCAATAACGTAATATAATACATGAACCAATCTAATATGGCATGAAATATATATCAAATCAAGAACATTGAATTAAGGCTTCAAGTTGTCACAAAAAATAAAAAAATTGGAACTTCAAGCATAAAAATTTCAAATTGACATGCAAATCCACTCATGTAGTTGTACTAAATTATTTATGAATATCCTACAACCGTAAGTGTACAAAACTTGATTAACTTACCATCCAAAATAAAAATAAATTCAACGGCCTTCAAAAGAATGCTTACCTATGAAGACATAGTTCAATCTTTGGATATGTTTTTGATAACCCTTCTAAATATTGCACACATACTCTACGTGAATGTACATATTTCTTAAGATGTTGAAATATTTTTAGGCCAAGAATACAAACCCATTCACCAGATATGATAATCCTAGGTTTTACACCTGGTGAACTTTCAACCAATGGCACAGAAGGAAGCTATATTTTAAGAGGAACATGATGTACACCTACAAATTCAGTTGCCATTTTGTTATCAGCATATTCCAACAAATTTCCCATCTTTCACTTATAAAAAAAATACATTTCAAGTACTATTTGTGAAATGAAATGTTGATATTCCCTTGTTTATCATCATTAAATCTTCCTATAGCTAAACATAAGAATAAAAAAGAATGACAAATAGCTAACCAGCTGGAAGGAAGAAATTTATAGAAAAAAATAACACAACTATGTCAAAATTGAAAGGAGTCATTTGAAAGAATCCATTCAAAGCAAAGTGTTATTACCCATGCTCCAAAAAATAGCTTAATGCTATGTCAAGGCAACTGCTAATAAAGATGCTCCTTTGGTAGCTTAAGAAATCATTCATATCAGAACAAAAAAAATACATAACTAACATGTATGTTTTGTTGAAGGTATAGTTTCAAAATTAAATTGCATAGTAATAGTTGTAAAAATATATAACCAGGCACCAAATTTGGCCAATTTAAATAAACACATTATCCTAGACTTTTACATATATACCAAAAACTTGCATTGTATATGAAGAACATAAATGATTGTTTTTCATTGTTCTATGATAAATCAACATGTCAGAAGACTTCCTAATGCATCTAGATAAGCTAGCTATTCAAAAGAAAATGTTAATTCCAATCACAACAAAAATGTTATTGAGTACAATATTTCTAAACAAATGAATTGAATGCCCAATTTGACAAATAAGATTCCCTTCCTAAGATTTGATAATCTTGACACATCTTTTCCTACGAATCTTGTTATGACCATTTTACTCAAATATGTTTATGTTGTATTTTACAAGCTCAAAAAAGTTCCATTGTTTCTCTAGAACCTCCATTCACTTAATATGTGTACAATTGATTGGCAGGTATTATGATTGTGGCATTATGTATATTTTTTTAAGAAATCTCCTCACAAATCAAGAAGGAAAACTATTTATATCCTTTGTTTTTCACCTACCCTAGATTGCAAATAAAAAGGCTAAAGTTATAGTTCTTGCTAATTTCCTGAAGCTAGCATTAAATAAAAACCATAATGTTCTTGAAGTGGAAAGGGAATCCTTTTCATTATCCATGTAATGTGATCTAAAGACATTTCAAGCTAGAAATCATGGAGAATTATTAAAAAGGACTTTATTATTATCCAAGATATCAAAATATAACCTTTCAATATTGTTATATAGGTAGGGGAAATCATTAGTAAACCATGTTCCAAAATTTAGTGTTTTAAAAGCCCCCGAGGATGACTATGTTATCTCTTGTGATCATGCCAAGAACTAAGATAGGCTTGCCCCCTACATTAATGAAATATATCCTAATGATCCCCATAGGGATATTTAAGGTGCATTGGATCCTCCCCTACTATGAGCTCTCTTCTTTGAAAATAAACTAGTGAAAGTCATGGTCTCTATAATTCTCAAATGAAAATATCTTATTACATCCTTGATTCTATTGATTTTGCTTATAGCTACTAGGCAGCTTGATTTCAAAAAAATGAGGTAGCTTCTCTCTATGGGGACAATGATCATTCAAACAACTATGATGCACATGTACATTCGCATAGAGCTTCAATGTGCCAAAGATTTTTTTCATTGTTCTTTGGTAGGAATTACTTTTTTGAAAGGCTAAATGCTAAGACTCAACAAAACTATTAGGAAATGGAAATGATCAAGCTAAGAATATGATGTAGTACAAGGAGGATATACAAAAACTTCTCAACTCAACTAGGCAGTGTTCACATGATTCATGATTTCTTGGCTCATTCAGAACATTCTTGGCAATAACACAATTGAGGAATCAAACAATATAATACTTAAACTAGATCTTTATGGACCCTTCAAAAGGTGATACCAACCTATTCAAACTCGCATAACCCCACTAGCAACTTAGATCCTTCATCAATCAATTTTTCCCTTGTTGATTGTCCTAGGTTAGTAGCCTTGCAATAAGCTCTATCAGACCATATATCTTGAACTAGATCATCAAACTAAATTCCACACATAGATTTAGATTCCCCTTAATATGTTTAAACACATATCAAAAGATATGATAACTTTCTTTTGTAACAACACTCATAAAAATTGATTAGTGCTTTGTAATTTAGGCTTGTTTAGACTTCTTGAGATTAATTAAACTTGTCAACATTGACACCCACAAATAAAAGGGACTCTCTATCCTTCCCCATAGTCTCAATAGCATGGAATACACTTCAAAAAATTATTATTGAAGGATTTTGTAATCATTAACCAAAGGAACTCAAAAATACTATTATGAAAAAACTTGCACAATAGAAGAATATGATATGAAATATGTTGCAAATACTTGATCATAAATGAGAAAAAAAAGCCACTTCAAGGGGGAAAACCTCCAAATATATCTAATGAGAACACACTTCACAACTTGATGATGAAATAAGACTCACAACCTCCTATATATACCTATTTATGCCTAGGATATCACCTAGGCCAACTTAGACACACCTATATAAGTCTTAGGCTGACCTAAACAACTAAATAACAATATAATAATGATAATATTACTTAATAGAGAGTTAAGATAGCCACAAGCCAACTATTCATAACCTGATGTACACTAATATTAAGGATGTAGCATGCCCCCTTCTTCAAAGAAGCATTGTCCGCAATGCTAATCAATTTTGGATTCTTTTGAATGAACTCCTCATCCTCCAATGAGGCATCTTCAACTAGTAAATTCTTCCATTGGATGAGATACTCAGTGAGAGTTATATTCCTCAGCTTCTTTTTGCATGTTTGAAAAATTCACTCTAGTTCCAAAATTATTCTTCCTTCTTCATCGAGCTCTGGTAGTGTTGTTTGAGTGGAAATATAATGCCCAATTACCTTCTTCAAATATGAAACATGAAAAAGTAGATGTATCTTTGTTGTTGGTGGAAACTCCAGCTTGTAGGAGAAACTACCGATCTTTTGCATGATTTGGTAGGGACCATAATACCTTGGAGACAACTTATTATTCTTTTTTTGCTGCTTAAGTGATATTTTCTTATAAGGCTACAATCTCAAGAAGACCCAACCTCCAACTTCAAAACTTCTTTCACTACGATGTTGGTCTACCTGTTGTTTCATTCAATTTTGTGCCATGGCTAAATTCTCCTTGAGTCCTAAAAGTACTTGTTGTTGATGAAGCAAGTGGTTTTCTACTATTTGAACTCTTTGTGACACCTTTACTGATGATGTGATGGAAGGAGTATGATATCCATAAAGTTCAAAAAATGGAGAAATTTTCAATGAGCTATGAAAAAAAGTGTTATACCACCATTTTGCAAGTGGTAGCCAATCTACCCATTGAGACTATTTCTCTGAAGTGAAACGACATAGATATCATTCCAAACACTTATTAACAACCTCAGTTTTCCCATGTAATTGAGGGTGGTATGAAGATCTATGAGCCAACTAGGTACCCAAACATGAGAACAAATCTTTCCAAAAGCAACTAGTGAAGATAGCATCACGATCACTAACAATAACCTTAGGTGTACCATGTAGCTTTTGGATATTATCCAAAAAATATTTTTCCACTACACTTGTTGTAAAAGGATGTGATAATGCAATGAAATGTGCATATTTAGTGAGGCGATCAACTACTACTATGATGACAGTATGACCTTTATATTTAGGAAGCCATGTGATGAAGTCAATGGATACCTCTTCCCAATGTTGGCTAGGAATAGATAAGGGTTGCAAGAGACCTAGTGTCTTAATTGTCTCCCCTTTATTCCTTTGACAAACCAAACATTCAAACAAAAAAATTTGAACATCACCTTTTAGCCCTTCCCAAAAAAAATCTTGCTTGACTCGATGATGTCTTCAAAAATATTGAATGATCACCCATTGGAGACTCATGAAACTCTATAATAATCTTGTGTTTAAGAGTGGAATTCTTGCAAAGATACAAAATCTCTTTATACCAAAGAGTATCTCCCTTCCAACAAAACTTATCCGAACTGCTACGATATATTTTTAATTGTTTGATGAGATTACTTGTCACAACATCATTTTTCCACTCTGCTTTGGCTTCCTCCACCCAATTTTCTTGTAATATTGAAAGGGAACACAATAAGGCTTCATGTTTCTCATCCTTCCTTGAAAGTGCATCTGCTACAACATTTTATTTCCCTTTCTTATATACAATCTCAAAGTAATACCCTAACATCTTAGTGACCCTTTTTTGTTGCTCCTTAGAAGATAGTCTTTTTTTCCAAAAAATATTTTAGGCTATCATGATTTGTCTTAACCTTGAAGTGTCTACCCAATAGATAAGGCCTCCATTATTTAACTACATGGAGGATTGTTATAATTTCTTTCTCATAAATAGGTTTTAGTTGATTCTTCCCCTTAAATTGACAACTCTCAAAAGCAATTGGTTGACCTTCTTGCATGAGCACTACTCCTGTCCCATTTCTAGAAGCATCACATTCCACAATGAATTCCTTGGTGAAGTTAGGAGTGAAAAGCACTAGAGATGTACACATAGCCTCCTTCAATCTCTCAAATTTTGTATTGGTAGAATCCTTCTTCAATAGAGTGGTGAGAGGTACTACTATATGACCATAATTCTTCACAAATATTCTATAGTACCCTATCAATCCCAAGAAATCCCTTTGTTTCTTAATGGTTTTTAGAATAGGCCATTCCATGGTAGCCTTAATTTTGTTAGGGTCCACCTTTACTCCTTCATGTGAAACTATGTGTTGCAAATACTCCACCTCCTTAAGAACAAAAGAACACTTAGATGGCTTAGCATAGAGTTTATGATCTTCAAGTATTTTTAATTCTTGATCCACATGTTGCAAATTTTCTTCTCAAGTCTTTGTCTAAATCAATATATCATCAAATAATACTAACACAAAATTTCTCAAGAACTTCATAAAAATGAAATTCATCAAACTTTGGAATGTAGATGGTGCACTGGTAGGACCAAATAGCATCACCAAAAATTCATAATGACCCTCATGAGTTTGAAATATTGTCTTACAAATATATTCCTCCTTAATCTGAATTTGGTGATAACCAGATCTAAGATCTAACTTGGTAAAATACATAGCTCCATTCTATTCATCTAGAAAATCATCAATGAATGGAATAGGAAACTTATCTTTAATGGTGTACATGTTTAACACTCTATAATATGGACACATGCACCAAGTTTCATCCTTCTTACGTACCATCACCATAGGTGAGGAGTAAGCACTTTGGCTATGCCTGATAATTCCTGCCTCTAGCATCTCAACATTTTTTTCTATCTCTCTTTTGTATATGTGGATACCTATAAGGCCTGATGTTCGGTGGTTGGATCCCTAGAACTAATTATATGGAATGATCATGATCCCTCTTAGGAGGAATTCCTTTAGGAATATCTCTAAGAATAATTGAGTGATGATCAATTGTAGCTTGCAAATATGGATGAGTAGGAGCATTAGATTGAGAGACTTCTAATGAACATAGTTGGGCCACAAATCCATCCACTCCTTTCTTAAGAAAATTTTGTATTTTATGAGAGCTTACCATTTGTGGGGATTTTTCCTTCAACCCCCTTAGCTCTACTACCCTTCCTTCTGATTGAAATCTCATGTATAGTTCTTGGAAGTTCATCTCAATCGTTCCCAATGTAGTAAGCCATTGTACTCCCAAAACAATATCTGTTGCACCCATGAATATCACATACATTGGGGTATCAAGTTGATAATATCCCATGGATAATATAATGCTATGACATTTCCCTGAACAACTAACTATATCACCATCTACAATCAAAACTTGAAACTATGGAGTTGGATATATAAAATAATTTAGAGTAGCTAACTTTTTGTTGATGAAATTATGAGTACTACCTGAGTCAATCAACACTGTTACCTTCTGCTTCTTTAAGAACCCCACCACCTTGAGAGTTTGGGGAGCACTGAAACCTGAGAGTGAATGACAAGAAATTATTGGTTTATAATCATGGTATTCCTCATTTTAATCCTTTTCATCCTCTAGTATGGGTTCCTCCTCTTCTTCCTCACTTGGACCTTCAATATAGAACAATTTCTTTTCACTGCATTGATGTCCTCGACTATATTTGCTATCATAATTGAAACACAACCATTTTTCTCTTTTCTCCTCAATTTTTTGTGGAGTCAACCTAGTAGGTTGTGTTTAATATCCTTTCTCTCTTGTCAAATTAACCCCTTGCTTCTTAGGAATCAAATACTTCTCCTCTACCCTACGTGCTAAGATAAAAGACTCATTTATGGAGCTAGGGATAAACATGTGTACCTCATGTTGAATGTGATCCTTGAGACCCCCCAAGAATAAATCATTCAATTTTTCCTCTATAATTGTATCCACTCTTAAGGATAGATTTTGGAATTTCTAAATATAATCATTAACTGATCCTATTTGTTGAAGTTTAGCCAGTTGGTTGATGAAGTTGTCTATCATGCTATTGTTGTATTGTACTTGGAGTTCCTTCATACAAATTGACCATGAGACAATGAGCCCCTTTTTCCTTCAATGAGTGCAAAGACAATGATACCAAATTAATTGATCTAGTTCTAGATATAGGGAAGTCATCATGACCTTTTGTCCATTTTGGATTTGGTGTACTTCAAAAAGATTCTCCAATTGGTTTATCCATGTTAGAGGATACTTGCCATCAAACTTTTGACACCTTTGGAAATAAATTCCTAGATCCCATAGGAGTGCTAAAGCTTGTGTCAATGTTAGGTGACCTATAATTTTCACCTTGGTTGCTTGAGAACTCCTTTCTCGGTTCAACCATGTAGGTGCTTAACATGTTTTGTATGTTTGATATATCTCCTATTGGGTCAAAAATATCCATATTAATTGAGGAAATTTCTTCCTTGACCTTACTGATTTCCTCATTAGGAGTAATATCCTCTATTGTTACCCCATCCTTATCAAGAGTCTTCCCCAGAGTGACAACATTCTTTTTTCCCCTTGTTGTAGGCCCCTTCATCATGGGAACCACTAATTTTGAAATAAATCACACAAATGAAACTTAAATTCTCTAAATTTTTTACTGTAACTTACTAGGGCCAAAATAACTCTCACCTAGAAAAATATCCAAGAAATAAGCAAATTTTTAGAGTGGAGAGTGATAATTGTGAAAAAAAATAATTTTTTAATAAATTTCTTATTTTTGCTCCAATTCCTACAAACTTTTTACTATAATATCCTTTAGTATTTCTTAAACATCCCAATAAAAATCAGACTCCAATTTGACAACATGTCTAGGATATGCAAATTCCAAAAAAAATGTGTAGAAAGCCTAATTCTACAATAATTCATATAATTCCGCTCCAATTCTTCTAAAATATAGAATGTAGCTTCTTTAATATGTTCTTCAAAAACCCTTTAAAAATCAGAAAAAAATTCACCAAAATCTGAAAGATATGCTCCTCCCAAAATTGCCTCCAAAATTGAGAAAAAACCTTGCCTCTATGGTGCCAAGATCATGCTCTAATACCACTTGTTATGAAATAACTTGCACAATAGAAGAATATGATATGAAATATGTTGAAAATACTTGATCATAACTAAGAATAACAAGCCCTTTGAGGGGGGAAACCTCCAAATATCTCTAATGAGAACACACTTCACAACTTTATGATGAAATAAGACTCACAACCTCCTATATATACCTATTTATGCCTATGATATCACCTAGGCCAACTTAGACACACCTATATAAGTCTTAGGCCAACCTAAAAAACTAAATAACAATATACTAATGATAATATGAGTTAATAGAGAGTTAATATAGCCACAAGTTGACTATTCATAACACGATGTACACTAATATTAAGGGCATAGCAAATACACTCTACCTCAACCTTGACTATGACAGTCACAATCTACCATGATAGTAAGGTGATTATAAACACTCAATTTTTTTATTTCAAAAAACCCCACTTTGAAGAGGGAAAAAATCACATCTAAAACCCTTCCCAAATGTTTACTACCTATAATGAGCCTTTGATTCACTAGCAAAGCATAGTAAAACCATCAAATTTGTCTTTACTAGTCTACTGCACCTAAGAATACAAAACTAGGGCGTCATGATTTCAATAGAAAACCATAACTCCATAACCTAAAAAACTTATGACATGTAATTATACCCATTGAAGAACCATTTCACTTATTCCCAACAATTTCCACTAAATAAAATCATAGAAACACAATTAAATTTGTCCATTGTTTACCCTAATGCGGGGTTTCAGGCATCTTTCACAAAAACCACACATCTTACATTACTTAATAAAAAATAATAAAACTGGTTGTAAAATAAAGAAAAATCAAACCACTAACACATCCAATTAGTCTCAGGCCATGATCATGTCCATATCTTCTGTACAAAGCATCAAAACAGGGATGAAGGCATGGAAAATAAAGAAAATAAGGGTTTCTTCATTTCAAACTTCAAATTCTTCTTCCACCACCCCATTATAATGATGCATTGAGGCTATTTATGCCTTTTACAACTTTTTTCAAATTCCTACAACCAACTCAAAAACTTCTACATGATTCTTGACCCTTCATATTCTTATTGTTGCAATTTTTGCAATTTTTCAATTTTGCAACATTTGACAATTTTACAAGTCTATGCAACTTTTACAAAATGAACCCAATAGGATCAATGAACATCATAAGTGGTCTACTATGACCTTATTTTCATGAAAAAAGACTAAAAAACTCTACATCCTATCCTAAGACTAAAATTTGCATACATAGCAAGGTGCTCCTACACCAAAATACACTCTCATCTCTACAAGTATCCTCTTGAATATTTCTAAATCTCTAATTTCCTTACTGGCTTTAATTTTTATTGCAGCAATAGAATTTGTAACCTAGGATGATCCTATTTTCTATAATTACAATGTTAATCGATGGGTCAATAGTTATATTCAGGTTGCTAGAGAACAGGCTAAAAATTATCTAACAAATAAAATAATTGGTATTATGAGTGAAGACTTTGCATATGAAAGAACTATGTTGAATTATAATTAACATTATCAGCCTAACATTACTACATTGGGGGAACTCCCCTCATAGCTCCATCAATAGATCGATAAGGTGGGGGTAGTCAATTCCATTTTCTGTAATGTGGTAAGTCATATAGGTAATGCTATGTCAAGCTAGGGAACTCTTCTTTCTAGGTTCTAAATGATTTTCCTCTTTTATATAAGACTGTGTTGGCAGTTCCACCTAGATCACAGTTGTTTGGTGGGATTCCAAACATAGACAATGAGGTGTAGTTGTGGAAATCTCATAGAGAGAAGCTACAAGATACCATGATGATTTTTTTGAGTGAATTTATATCAAATTCTTTCTTAGCATGGCTTAAGACATGTGCAGATGATATTCTCTCTATAGATAGGCTTGGGAGAAAGTATTTGCTTGATCTTGTGAAAAGTGGCAAGGAACTTGCATAGAATGAGACATTGATCAGAGAAACATTGTACAGTCTTGATGAATTTGAAGGGAGCTTGGAATGGTTAAAAATGGCTTTTGGTTCAAATTTTGAGTTTCCATGGAAATGTTTGTGTGCGATTGTTTTGAAGCACTCAAACAGTCTATGGGATGAACTTTTTGAAAGCCTATTTGTTATTAGGATGAAACAAATAATAGCTGATGGATTTGCAGATTTGCATGATAGAGTTAAGGTTGGTAAATTCCTTGAAGGCATACTTACATCTCTGGAAAGTTACAAAGATGTTGCAACCCATTTGCACAAATTAACTACTAGTGAGAGTTGGATTGTCAAGAGAGGAGACCTAAAAAGTGTCAATTTACTTGGGTTGAGTTTTAGATTTATGACGAAAAATGATGAAGACTAGTTTTGTCACCTTAACACTTATTTTGGAACTGATGTTAGTCAAATAAGAGATACCATAGATGAGGGTCCAAGAATATTCTAGAAGACCTCCTAAGTTTTCTTCATGCACATAAATCTCCTTCAAGGATAAATGATTTAGCACCTTATTTGCAAGAGAAATGCTTCAATTTTATCTCAAAATTGATTGTTGAGATTGAAGAACATCTTGAACATCTTTCAGAAGCTCTCTATCAAGAAATGAAAAATGAGGAGATGCTAGAAAAAATGAACAAGGAGACACTAGAACTGACAATTATATTGGAAAGGGCACTTTTCTTAGGAAGGATTGTAGTTGCTCTCAGTTTTCATACAACTTCCCTTCCCCTAGTTCTTGGCTCATCTTAGCTCTAGTTTGTCAACAAAAAAGCTTTAGTCTTTGACTTTCAAATATTCCAGTACTGATTTTGATTACCCTCTTCTAGATAGTTCTAGAAGAAAAATACTAATGAGATGGGCTAGTTTGAAGCCTGAATCACAGGATAAAAATAATAGCACCAAATTGAATAAAATGAGACAAACTATGCACAATATTTGTATCAAAGCTCATAGCATTTGGATATTGTGGATAACAGAAGAGATTTTAGGCATTCTCACAAGAGATCTAATGGAGGATGATTCTTTATCCATGACAACTCCTTTGAAGGTCAGTATTCTCATTTGCTTTGCATATTTTGTTTGTTGTAGCTTATGAAGTTGGTTTCATTTCCATGATTCATCTAATCACTAATCTCTTCTTGTAGTTTTCATGAGATTTCTTCTAGTTCTGATTTAAGTCATCATGGTTTATATTTGCATATATTAATAACCAAACGAAAATAAAGCATCTAGAGTAAAGAGATACATTTGATTCTTTCAGTCACTTTAGACTCTTTATTGCGCAATAAATGGAAAAGACTAACACGTGCCCTTTCAACCCTTCCAATCCATATTAATTATGGAGATGTAATCTGTAAGTATGCATAAAAGTATCAAAGGGGATCCAAAAAGTTAGAGATTTTCACAGGGCCTATGAATCAGCTCTTGTTGCTTTTATATGAAAATATTGCTTTTTGTTTTGTATTTATAATATCTATTGGCGTCATTTGGGAACTCCTATTTTTGGGAATTTAGTAAGAGTTCTCAAACAAATTAGGATGACATCTACTGTACAATTGAACATTTAAATGGAATTTGAAGCATGATTTTATTTAATTTTTAATTTGCTTCCTTAAGGTAGCCTCATAAAATGCCCTTTTCTGATTGTATATCAAACTGCCTACTACTTCTTTTCTTTTACTACTACAAGTCACAATTTTAATGTTGTATTCTTGCTCTATCTCTTGTAGTTTTTTTTTCCATGATTTCAAGGCTTACCATTTATTAGTCTTTGATTTGCAAGGTTGGGAAGAAATTGAATTGAAACGAGAGCATGAGGGTGGAGGTCAACTAGAGACTAAGATATCCCTGCTAGCTATGCCTTCTCTATATATTATTGCATTTCTTTTTCCGGGATGTCAAGATATTTATAGAAAAACTTAACATTGCAATTGAAAAAGTAAGGCTACTTAAGGACATGATAGGACCTCTGTTGCAAGTGTGTTGATAGTAGTTTCATTGACATCCCTTAAAAAGTGCTCTACACCTGCAACAAAACAAGTTCTAATTTGTATTTATAGGTAATTTAACTCCTAAAGTGGTTTACTTAAGAGATGGTTATTTCTTTCTTTTTGTACTTATTAATAAATAAAATTCTAACAAGAAAATACAAAACATATAGCTCCCAAAGTGGTTTCCTTAATAGATAGTTATTTATTTTCTTTCATACTTATTAATAAATCAAATTATAAAAAAATAAAAATAAATAGAAATTCAAATAATCTAATCTATAACATAAAATATAAGAGCTAGGAAATGATAAGTGTAAATGTGTTAAGCTACAACAATGAAAAGGGAAAATGGGGTAGATACACTTGCAACTGACTTTTTTGATGCCACAAATAGATGCAGGAGACCAAGAGAGCAGTATTGGGTAATTCCCAAACCAAATGAAGAACTTTCAAATGTGTGTGCTACTGTAAGAGAAACTAAGCACTTCTACAAAAAAAATTGTGCATTTATGTAAGTCAAGCCAGGATAATATTGTCTAGGTGTCCAATGCCTAAAAATTTCAAGATCTACTAGCCAAAACTCTATGATCTTCCTACCGATTGTAGAATGTGAACATCATATATCAAATTTGAGATATCCTAGGCCAAGGTTGACAACAAGGGGTAAAAGGATGTGGTTCTATCAAAGAAATTGTGTCAATAGTCCCCTAGATGGTGTGTTTCAACCTCAATAGTAGTGTAATAGAAAAATTTGAGTGTTTTCTAACATAGTTATGGTGGATGTATTGTGTGCAAAGATTTAGTGATAAAAAAATAAACCCATGAAGAAAAAATATGTAATAGTGGTAGTGGTATGTTAATCATGGAGGTAAAATAGAGTGATGATGATCACAAAAAGAAAGAAATGGAGAATGTAGGGATAGGAAAAATTCAAAAAGGTCTTACATCCACATAGGGAAAGATATGGAAATGGTTTTTAGCTATGGCTTTGAGAGGGGAAGAGGAAATGGCAATCTATGGCTTCCAATGGAGTGAATGAGAGATTCGATAAGAAAATATATGAGATTATCAGATTACTAAGAGTCCATGGTTATTATGGCTCTAGGGACTTCAAAAAACTTTAGTCCTCACATATCTTGCTTGTTTCCCTACTATGTAATGGAGTCATGTTGATCAATTGGGAACATTGAAGAGAGACTATAAATGCTTGCTACATTTTCTATTTTCTTTGTGTGTAACCCAAAAAATGGAGGCTAAAACTAGATTTATAGTTTCGAGATAAAAGGATATTGGAAACAAAGTAATGATTAGGGAACAAACAAGTGGTAACTATTTCAAATTTGAACATGCACACTAGCACCCTTCTAGCACAAGTGTCCAGACATTAGCACACAACCTAGTAAGTATTTCTAAATCTAGATATCCATACATTATCCATCTATAATTAGGGAAAAGGCCAAAAAAATTCAAATGGAACTAAAAAATTTCTACCAAATGAAATCCAAAATGAGTACAAAAACATAATGCAAAAGCTACCAAGTAGGCAATTTATGACCTTTCACATTTATAAAAGAAGAAGATGCTTCATTCAATCTTCTTGTGCATATACATTTTCCTTAGAGAGAAGAAGGTGATTTAGGGATAATAATAGCTTACACCAAGGGGAAAAGGTTAGTATTTAAGTTTTTTAGGTTTAATGAATGGTAGTTGTACCAATGAAGTATACCAATTATTTGAAATCCCTAATTTTGGTATACTTAGGTCCAATTCTATCTATCTTGACTTCACCTACAACCATCTCTCACAAAGTGGTGCAAGCCAAGGGGGAGATTAATAAATTGATGAATCAACCCAAGGTAAGTATCTCTAAACCTAATCTCTTCCTTTTGTACTTTGTTTGATATTGTGAATGTTGTATGCTTCATGTATTAGGTAGCATGGTAGTCCACATTACTCTACTTCTATCTTCTACATTGTTGTTATCTTTAGCTCATGCTTCAACATCTGATGACACCTTGAATCTATTAAGGATATCCAATTCTTTATATGATGCATGTATATCTCCTCATCTAAACTCATTCTAACCCCCTTCTACAAATAGCTAATTGTCACAGCCCAAACCATTTTGTGGATTTCCATCTAATATTGTGTTCCATCTAGAATGGTCTTCTACATCTTTCCTATTTAGAGAATATTATATTCTAAAGGACTATTTTAGGCCCAACCAAATGACCTTAAGGTAAGTGATGCTTAAATCATGGGAAGGCCAAACTATAGATTGCTAACACAATCAAGGAGGTAGTAGAGATGAAGGGACCTTCCAATGTTATACAAGTCATCACACACAATCCCAAAGCATTCACATTAGTAGACCCAAGTGTTGAAGAATTATAAGATCAAAATTTTGTGACCTATTGTAAGATCAATTTTTAGTGATCCTATGTGTCTATCTCATTTTTAACTGTAGGATTAAAATAAATTGGAGCTGTATTTCCCTAGAGGCAAATGTATGTGATATAGGTAAAGAAATAAAAATTCATATAAAATTTTTGTGACCCCCTTTTTTCTATCTCATTTACATGGATGTTTTATGTGGCTATTGAATGAGTAGGGCATGCTCAATATGGGTGCCATGGGAGTGACAAAGCCAACAATGAAATGTAATGTTCTTCTAATAATTATGTTGCTCCTATTCAAGACCACCTACTTTCAAGATTTTAACACATACAAGCCTTGTTATGAATCCTTGGTTTCAAAATAAGCTTGGAGAATAAAGTAAATTCACCTATGAAATGAGAAATCATTCTTAACACAATAAAAAATGGTCTAACCACATACAGATTTGAAAAGTAAAATTAATTGAAACCATGGAAAGTGACTTACCACAAGATTCTGCACAAATCATGTTCAATGTGGAAAAATGGGTAGAGGTTGCAACCCTAAATCAGGAATTGCACTTTCAATTCTCCATTTTGGCAAGGTACCTTGAAAATAAGGTTTCGACTTTCACTTCTCCATTTTAGCAGGATATGCCTGAAAATAAGTTTGCAACTCACTTCTCCATTTTGGTGGGCTACAATTGAAAATAAGGTCTTGATGAAGGTTGTAGTGTTTATTAAAATGGAAATTATGGCCAAGATTTTAATCATGAGCACATTTTGACATGTTAAATACATATATAAAATTATTACTAGCAATTGCACCTTGGTGTGCAATAGGTATGCTAAAGAGGTATGAAAGGTCAATTAGAGAAAATTTTGGTGTATTTTTTTAGACATGTGTAGTACATGAGGTCAATTGGTAGGTCATTTAGAAAATGATGTTGTTTATGTAACAAAGGTCTCAATTAGCATTCACTCAATAAATATATATTTTAAATATAAATTTTGATTAGACAAAATTATATATTTGTAATAGTAAATTTATTACAAGAGTTTAGTTTATTTTTTCTCTATCCACCTCTCTATATCTTATCTATATCTCCATCTCCATTTTATGTCTTTCACTATATATCTTATCTCTATCTCCCTCTCTCTTTTATGTCTTTCTCTCTCTATAATTTTGTCTATCTATATCAAATGTCATGCTACCTTGAGCATAACTCCCCAATGACACATACCATTCTTGGATTTTTGGCATGAAACAAGTAATCAAAAGTTAGTTTTTCATTTCTCTATCTCTCTTTCCCTTTCTATCTCTTATATTTCTATCTCTTGTATTATCTCTCTTTTTTCTATTCCTTTCTCTTTCAATCTCACTCCATCTATATCTCTCTACCTCTATATTTCTTTGTCTCTATCTCTTATTTTTCTTATCTCCATCTTTATCTCTTCTATTATAATTTAACTAATTTATATAATCATACTCGTAAAATATTTGTAATATCATTATTTTCATTTAGTAAATGTAGAGTATGTAAACTTATAAGTAGTTTAATATATATTTGAGAATTGTATGCATATTTATCTTCCATGCCACATAGTTGGGCCCTTTGAGGAGTTGGGAATTCAATTTAGAAGAAAATTTGGTGTTTATATGATGATACCACAAAACAAAATATTTATTCCACAAAAAATATTTATTAGTAATTTTATTTGTAATATTTTATTATTAATTATGGCAGGCTACAATTGAAAATAAGGTCTTGACGAAGGTTTTAGAGTATGTTTAGTAAAATAAAAATTATGGACAAGATTTTAATAATGAGCACATTTATTTAGTTATTTATTTAGTCATTTTTATTTGTCTAATATTAGTCATTTAGTTGTGATTTTACCTGATGAAAAAATTAGTCACTTATAAATGACCAAATTAGTCATTTATTTACCAAATTCTACTAGTGTTAGTCATGTGACTAAAATTTTTAGTCACATAGTCATTTATTTTCCAAATTCTACTACTGACACAACCCTTGCTATAAAAAGTAGTTCTCATGGGAAAACATTGAAAATTGAATTCATTCAGGGCTCTCTACACACCCCTAGCAATATTATTACTTTTGCAAGAAAATGAAGGCATGGATAATGGAAAAGCATACCCCTTCTTTCCCATGTTTGAATATTTAACATTTACAATAGCCATCTATCAAAAAACTTCAAGAAAAACTAGGAAATCACTTGGGTAATGGGGAAATTTCAATGGAGCCTTCTCAAAACCTACAATTCTAAGATAAGTAAATCTATTGAACTAAATGTAGAAACTTCTAAACCTCAATAACGAGAAAAAAATTACTCATTCCAACCTCCTTAGTGAGTTGTGGAAAAGTTCTATACACCGGCGTGTTCAATGTCAGAGACCTTTGCAATTCCAACCCTAACTAGACAACCTCTTGACTAGCTAGGATTTAAACTAGGTATGAGCACATGTGGAAGGAAATTTTTTTCCATAAATTTATCAATTGATCATTTAAATGATAACTAATAATCTTAGCCCAGTCAATGAATTTATTCTCACTACAAATCAATAGAATAAAATAACACATCCAAAATTCAAGAAGTCTAAATATGAATTACCAACCACACAATGTAGCATGGTGACAGTATCTAAAATTTCATCCTTAAAATAAACCCTTTTAAGCTTTGAGGGAAACAAAGACTTTCCCTTTTTCTCATACTTCAACCAATTCCTCACAATGGAATTTTTGCACCATTCCTCATTCATTATGAAAAACTTGTCACCAAGAACTACAAACATTTCATCTACTGTTTGCCTCTTTGGAATGCCTGATGCATGAGAAATCACTACAGGAGTAATTCTTGCAATGACTAACACATCCAAAACTCTAATTTCCTAAGTATTTGGAATGTAGCCCCTTGTGCATGCAATCACCAGGTCGATGCTTTGTACAACCTCAGGAAAAATTCTTGCATGTGCCAAACCACTTTGAAAAAATTTATCTTCTAGTGTTGTTCTCTTCCCTTTCTCTAGGTGCACTAGAAACTCCTCCAAATTGATGTTCCCAATTTTAGTGTCCCTTACACTAGACTAGTGATTTTGAATTCCACTCTGCATGAGCACAAATTCGCGGAGATAGAATTTTTTCACTTAAGAAGTATTGGCATTGGAAAAGAATGAGAATGCAGGCTAAATAACTAAGTAAAACTTCACCACCCACTTATGTCATTATTTTGATAGGACGTACATTAAATGTGGCATTCAATTTCATTCCTTAAAAAGATAGCCTTTAAACCTACATTCCTTTTGAAATTCCTGAAAAGACAACTCAAGGTTAGTCTACATAGAATTTAATGAGATGATGACAACTTTGAAAGCCAAGATAAGTCCATAACATCACATGGTTGTTGAAACTTGGAACCTTAGAACCAAAGTCTGAAGTTTCAAATATTTTGAAACATTGAACTCACTGACTACAAAGATGACCAACAAAGATTTGCAACTCAACAAAGTGAAGCAAAATAGGGAATCGGGAAGTTATAAAAATTTAGAACTTCATGACAAGGTTATAAAACTTTGAGGACTAGCGACTATGGTTAGGAAAAGCACCAACACTGCAACTTTGAGTGATAGTAACCATAGTAATGAAACTAACCAAAAACCTATCATTCCAATTACAATAATAGATAAACCACTACAAACTACTCAACAAAATATGAATAAATCCACACACCATAACTCAAAGATTATGTATGCATGAACTTCATGATTGTCTAAGTATTTCTATATTGAAATTACTCTCTCATCCTCCACCGACTACAAAGATGACCAACAAAGACTTGCAACTCAACAAAGTGAACCAAGTTGGGGAATCAAGAAGTTATGAAAATTTAGAACTTTGTGACAAGGTTATAAAACTTTGAGGACTAGTGAATAAGGTTAGGAAAAGCACCAAAACCATGACTTTGAGTGATAGCAACCACAACAATGAAACTAACCAAAAATATATCATTCCAATAACAATAATAGATAATCCACTACAAACTATTGAGCAAAAGAAGAATAAATCCACACACCATAACTTAAAGATTATGTATGCATGAATTCATATAAATGTTTAGTGGATATGATAAGTATTCATGGAGATTGAGTATTGATGTGTGAATTGTAATGCAATTTCACTAAGATTATGGATTCCCATAATTAAAATCAGCTTATAGTTCATATTTTAATTGTGTTAAAAGTAAAACATGAACATGTAATTAGTGATTCATCACTCAACTCAATGGTTGATAACATATTAACAATAGTATTAGTAACATATACAACAATGAACATAAAAAATCATTTAATGTGTATCTAGTAGTTGAAACCACTACCAAACTTTTTCTTCAAATGATAAAATAATAATATAGATAATTGAACATCAACACATTACTGAAGTCTGAATTTGAGCTTTTGTATTGATTATCACATGGAGTACATAGAAGCATTGGAAATGAAAATCTTGTGCAAAGAAAACTTTGCATAGAGCTGAGTTGGAACTTGGAAACTCATATTATCAAAAATAAAATCACTGCATCACCTAAATTTCTAGCAACTTCCACTGTTTAGGTGGTGGAATTGTCATTTGTTCTAACTGATGTTGTTTGACTTTAAGATTTGTTAACAATTCATGATTCAAATTGGAACCTATCTTGGATTCTTCATTCAATTTTTCATTCAAGGTTAGCATTGGTTTGATTGAATCCAAAGATTTCACCACATCTAGGTTCTAAGGAAACTGTTCCAAATCAATCTTCCTTGCATCCTCCATCTTCTTTCTAAAATATTTCTTTACAATGAATCACTCATTTGTGTCAAAAACCTCTGGAAAACTAAGCTATATGATGTTCCTTACCTTTTCATCCACCTTCTTCATCTTGTCTGCAGCCAAATACAAATATTCCTTTGTTTCATGCATTCTCAAACACTTTTCAATGATAGATGACAATGTCATTGATGTAGCAAACCAATTAGTAATCCCTTTTGATTTTGAAACATTGTCACTAGCTTTGTAGATTGTTTTTTGAATTTGATTTGTGGATTTCTCTAATTCCAACACATTTTTATTGTCCACTAAATATTTGTTGAGATTCTTCAAATGTTGTCTAATAGCATCAAGCAATTGAAACATGTCACACAAATGATCAATCCTTTGAATTATTTCATCCCAGATCTTTTGTTTCATATACTTCATTGTTTCTATACAAAATGAAGATAACTTATTTTGACATGACTTAATTTCATTTTTTGCTTCCATTAACTTTGCTTCCAATATTTCATTTATTTTTCTCTCCTCCAATTTTTGTTCCCATTGTGCATTTCCATTCATAATGCTTAGTCTTAATTTTTCTGACTTGGATTTTTCCTCATCATATTTCTTGTTGTTCTAATCTATCCTTTGCTTCAGTTAATTCACTTCAGTCCCCTTCTTCTTATCCTCTTTTCTTTTTCATGTAGAGGCAAAAATTTTGTATTCTTTTTTCTAATTCATTGCTCTTGTTATCTATTGCTTTCCTCTTTGCTTTCTCATTTTCTTGGTCTTCTTGTAACTTTTCAATTTGAGTTTGCAACCTTTTTCTCTCTCTATCTTTCTTTAGTAATGATGTGTACACCAATTCATTTTTCTTCTTTGATACATTAATTTTGTCAGTATTTATGAGTCTAAAAAATCCAATTGAATATTGTTTACTTGGAATTTAGATCAAGCCATCTGATTTGCTAGTTTATTTTGAACTGTGCAAACAAGAATTGTGTACTCCATGATTTCTTTATTTGTGTCAAATGTGGGTAATACAATTGTTGTTGTAGGCTTTGAAGTTATAGCAAATACACTTTCCATTAGTTGCTTCTTTTCTTTTTTATTCAATTCTAGTTTCTTTTTAAACTCTTCAATGTTATCAAAACCTAGAGAGGTAGGAATAATGGAATGCTTGAATGGTGAAGGAAGAGGATTACTTGCAATTGCTAATGATGTTGCATAAATAATAACTAGCAATGAGGGATTTTTTGGAAATAAATCCTTTGTGGTGGATCCACTAGTAGTGTGACTTGGACCTGTCAAAATCCTTTGCCTCTTCTATATGCCTTGATCACCTAGTGTTTATGTGGTATATCGTATTATTGTTCTCTTGTGTATAATTTTTTGTTGTAGCACATGTTGACCACTACTATTACTACTACCCATACCATCACCACCAGAGGTAGTGCCAGTTGCACTAAGCTCTCCACCATGGGCATGTCCTAGTTGTGATTGTATCTAATCATGAGGATGAGGATTTGAAGCTCTAACAAATTCAATTGTTTTAGATCTACTTGTATTCCATTGGTTTACTTTATCAGCTCCAAGGCTAGATTCATCAATTGGTTTTCTATGTTGTACATATATTACTATAGGAATTCCTTGTCCTTGGGACCCCAAACCATCACCTTCATAAGCCATTTTTTCATCCTTGGCTACTCCTGAAGTATATGCTTCATTTGTGGCCTCACTTAAACCAACTTTGACATGGCTTTGCCCTTGGTACCCCAAAGGACCACCTTCATAACATATTTTTTTTACTATGACTGCTCTTGAAGTATATGCTTATTTTGTGGCTTCACTTAAACTAGCTTTGAAATGGATTTGTTCTACTTCTTCCCTATCATCATTAGAGTCATCATCAATTTCTTTGTCTCCAAGTCCATTGGGATGCTCTATATTCCACAATTTGCTAAACTCATGATATTCTTTATTATCTCCATACTCTACAAGAGCTCATGGATCACCTGGCTCCTTCCTCATAGACCAAAAGGAAGTAATTTTTTATTGTGACCAATTTTTATCTACAACTTGGCTATGTGCAGGATCATGATGGGCCAAAAAATGGCAATATGATGGGTATGTGGCTGACAACTACTTTTTTACCCAAAATTGATGAAATGAAAAGGGTTTTTAAAGGAGATTCTCATCTTTCCAATGTATAAATTATGCTTTATTTTGAATTGAATAAGTAGTTATTATTCATTTTCTATTCAAATTATGATAAAAGTCTTGATTGATAGGCTAATTGAAAAAAATCTATAGCTTTCAAACAGTATCACATTTTTTAAATCCAAAACATGCACCACATTCTATGCTTCACATACTATAGGATTAAAAAAGAAAAAATGAATTTCATGAAGTTTTGACCAAGTTAAGGTGGTCAGAGATACACGTTTTTATATTTAAAAAAAAATTGTAATAAAAAATTCATAATTAAATATTTACTTGGAAAAATATTACAAAAAAATATGCATCACATCGGGGCATGAGACCTCTACTTATATCTAAAATCTTATAAAAAATAATTATCATTTTATTGTGTTTAGGGTGGTCAGATAGACACCTACTTCTTATTTTTTTAAGTACCATTTCATTAAAATTTCAAATTTTCAGCAAATAGATTTTTTCTTTTTTTCAACAAACCTAGTAGTTTAGAAACTACATTCAATTTTCTACAGATTCTATTTTTACATATTTTTGAAATAATATAGATAACTTATTCAAATTTTTACGTCAAGTTGTCTAACTCTGATTTTTTTGAATTTTTTGCCACTTAAGGGCCTGTGTTTTCCATCATGATCCTACACATACCCACTTCCTTGTCTAGGGAATCTAGTATTTTTACTCTACTAGATGGTTTATGACTTTTTTAATTAAAATATTGTACCTCCTAATTGCCTTTTGATTTAATGCCATAATTTTTGTTAACAATTTTTCAAAAGAAATACCATTCTAAGTAGCACTTTTCTCCATTGCTATTTTTACCTCATCCCAAGAATCCTTGTTTCTCAAATTTTCAAGCAAGGGTTTGCTTTGATTTTGAATTCTACTTGAAACATTCTTATTGAGCACAATCATTGATTTAATTGTGTTACATGGATCATACTGCCAGTGACAAATAACATCAAATCAAAAAATTCAAAAGATTATGTGCCATACTAAATGCTTTTCTCTCGAATGTGAACCCTCTACATGGAAAATGTAAAGAAGGAAATACAATCTTCTTTTGCTAATCGACAAAATTTAGTTCATTAGTAGTTTGCATCTGCCTTACATATTCCAATGCAAAAACCCTTTCTATCACATGTATTGGAAGTTTGTATGGCTATACTCCCGATCCATAAAATCTTAGCACAGTATATTCTTCCACTAAGTACCAATCAACCAATTGTATTTCTTTCCTATTT
This sequence comes from Sequoia sempervirens, assembly GCA_007258455.2. NCBI lineage: Eukaryota > Viridiplantae > Streptophyta > Pinopsida > Cupressales > Cupressaceae > Sequoia > Sequoia sempervirens. The sequence goes on along the minus strand of VDFB02252616.1, from coordinate 77,468,911 downwards.
GAATGCAATTTCTATGACATAGGAAATCTAGGAATTGGAGTATTTGTATTTTTTTGATGCAATGGAGCCAAAAAATAGTCTACAAAATGACTGTAGTTCCTTTGAAAATAATTCATCCTTATCTTAGTGGTCCATTCATATACTAGAGCCATTTTCTTTTCTTCAACATTACTATTATAGGGTTGAATCTGAATCTTGTTGTTTTGAAACATTCCTCTAAATTTGAATAGAAAAGGATAGAACAAGTAGGTTGTGAACCTAAACGTCTTGGTGGAACCTCCTTTAATCATTAAAAATGTTTATGCATGGATTCTACAATGCGCTCAATAAAATTATATTTGACATGTGGAACACCATGATGGATATTATACACCATTTCAAGGAGGCTTGCACCCACATCCAAAATGCTATCTAGTCCAAGAAAAAATGCTAGCATGGAAATAGTATCCTGAACCCATTTTTTAAAAATATCCAAATTATAAGGAGGATTACATGATCACCTTTCAATTTGTTTCTATGCTAAACTATTTTGTTTAAGATTTTTTCTCCATTTCATCCACTACTTCATAATCACTAGCAAGCTTTTCTATGTCAATGTGGACATTTCCAAATTCTTTGATTATAAACCCCAACACTTTTCTAAGTTCTTCTACATTAATGGATAAAAATTCTTCTTTTCTATCTTTATTAACAATTTCTCTTTTGTTATCATCATAATTTTGTGCACAGACCATGAGAAATTTTGGGCAAGGGAAAAACTCAAGTAACATCAGGCTCCCTAATCCAGTTACCCATGGTGCACTGATACTATTAACTTGAATTTTCTTTGAATCCTTATTCTAAGATGAAATCTAGGGTTTTAAGCAATTTTGCATAATATATTTTTTTATCCAACATTGTTCTAGTGGTACTACTGGTATACATGCTTATACAATGTGAAACTATGAATTTCCTATTAGTCCTTAATTTTTCTTAATTCTTAAGTCTCTTAACCCTAAACCCAAAATTCAAAGTTTGACAAAATAAGATTTTAAGAAACATCAAACCATGAAATTTAGCCATAGGAATTCTTTCACTTACCTAGATTTTTATTCTTGAAAAGATTAATGTTGATAGTCATGGAAACTAGGTTACTGGAATGGCTTTGTTGGAAGTGGAACTATGGAACCTAGAACAAGGTGGTGCACTACAATGAGCAAACTGAAGACTAAAATATCCTCGTGTGCTAACCCTCTTAAAAATAAAATCACTTAGCAGTAAAGAGTGCTTTTTTTTTCAAACATTAAAGTGAATGAAACCGAAATGTTTACATGTTGCTTCTAGACTACATAATTAGTACATTTTTAATAGTATTTAAAACAAGCCATTTAGTTCTACATTGATAAAAAATTCTAAATCATTGATCTTTGTAAACCTAATGGTTATAGGGTGATTCTGGAAGTTTAAGTTCACAACCCTAGTGCTCCATCCTTTTCATTCCAGAATGCAACTACAACCATACATCAAATGTTCATCAAATGGTTAATTTATGATATAAATAATAAGAATGTGTTTTAAAGTTGTTTTAAAGTTTAATGCGTTAGGATTGACATCAAGGCCAAGAGGTCGGTAACTTAACATTGCAAAGGACTTAATAAAATGAATTGCGATGTCATATTAATAGCACAACTATTTATTTTATTATAGCTAAATTAGAATGTCACATTATTACATAGTAAAAATATAAATGTAAGTGCCAAGCTTTCGTTGAACCATTGGTGACAATGTAAATGTAATACAAATTTTTGTCTAAAATAAATGCATGGGACTTGTCAAGTCAACCATGCACTCTGAAAAATAAACACATGGGACTTGCTGAGTCAACCATGGGCATTGAAAATAAATGCATGGGGAATGGGGGGCCAATTAAACTAGGGAAAGGGGATCTGCGAAGATATAAAATGTACTTATCCCCTTTGAGAACCAGAGTCATTGAAAAGATGAGGGGGTTGTAAAATTTCTTCCATCTTCTACTTGTAGCTTCCATGCACTAGGAGAGCACTTATCTCCATCAAAGCTCCTCATCTTGGTTCAAAACCTATCTAAGAAGTTAGGTGAACCAAATCAACTTCTTTCCAATTCCACCCATTCTGAACTTGAAGGAAATTGGTCTTTTACTCTATAACTAAATAATTGGAGGTAGGAGAATTTAGAGCATCCCCAATAATACCACATCTTCTTCTTGAATCCTTATTAACCCTACAAAATGAAAACCATTATGAAAATTCAAGCATTGCATTATCACTCAATAGTATAGCCTTTAAACTTCAACAAATGATTTTATTTGTGCTCACTATCATTATTTATGGGCCAATAGTGCCCCCAATAGTGCCACTACTATCCTGGTCCCTATGTACACCTCACACATAACTTAATTGATTCATGTAACTTAATTGATTCATGTAACTTAATCCTTACATTTACAATTTAAATGTTTAATTTAGTTGATGTATGGACTTTGACAGCTTGGCTACATGCAAACTATACCTTAAGCTAACAAGCTATCAATCAAGTCAAAATCACTAGTGCCACTCAAATGATATGAAATCATTACAAATCTTGTTTCACTAGATCACTATATTATTGACATCATCATCTACAATTCTACAATACATCCTTTAATTTCAATATAAAGCTATCCAATCAATCCCTTTGGATGTTCATATGACATTAATCCTCATGACCACCCATAGTATCATAGCCACACTTTCTCCAAAAACAAGATATGGAATTAATGAGCGATGAGCCTTGATCTTATCATGTGTCTGCATCAAACGGTTCTAGTGTAATTCCGGAGGTTTCAATTTGCAAATCTAGTGCTTCAGAGATTTACTTCTAGAATGCAACTATAGTTGTCCATTGAAAATTCATCCAATGGTTGTGGTTATATTGATTTGTGCTAACATCTGGCTAAAAATATGGAATATCCTTTGTACGTATGGAAGATTAAGTTTTTAAGCCCTGGTCCTACATTCTTCCTAGGCAGTCCCTCTTTTAAAAAAATTTTTTTGCATGTGCATATTTTTTCCACTTAAGTTCTTCTATCGCTCATCACCAAAATCCTTCAACCCATCTAGTTCATTACTAGGATGAGCAATGATATTTGATCTCGCCACGTGTCTACATCTAATGGTTCTAGTATTATACCAAAGGTTTCAATTTGTAAATCTAGTGCTTCATAGATTTACTTCCAGAACACAACTAAAGTCCATAACAAATCCATCAAATAGTCATGGTAATATTGATTTGTGTAGATATTTCACCACTAAGCTTTTTTATTAGTTTGAGATTATGATAATTTGCCAAAAAAAATTCTTATTCATTTGAAAATAGGTTTAATTCACCAACGAAAATATTATTTTGGTTTGAAAAAATAATTAATTGCTAACAAATTTTTTTCTCTGTTTTGAAAACAAGTTTAATTTTCCATGAAAATATTTTATTGGTTTGAAAATATGGTTTTAATTGCCAATGGAAATATTTTACTAGTTTAAAAAACATTGCAATTTTCTAGGATTTACCATAGTCTTCGAGTGATTAGAAACAAGATTATTATTTTTCCCAAAAAAAGAGAAAATTTTCCACTAAAATTAATATTTTTATTGGGAAGTATACAAGATTCACCAAGATTTTACACATTTGTTGAGGGGGGGGTTTCTTACAGTTATCACTGATCCCTCCCTACCTCCATCCCTCCATCCCTCCCTCTCTACCCTAATACCTCAACCCTTAAACCTTTAAACACTCAACCCTAAACCCTAAACCCTCAACCCTTAAACCCTAAACCATTAATCCCTCTACCCTCAACCAAATACATAAAACCCTAAACCTTAATCCCTCAACCCTAATCCCTCAAACCTTAAACCCTACAACCTCAACCATTAATCCCTCAACCTTCAACCCTCAACCCTCAATCCCTAAGCCCTCAACTATCAACCCTTAATCCCTCAACCCTAATCCCTCAACCCTCAACCCTCAACCCTAATCCCTCAAACTTCAACCCTTAAACCATAATCCCTTAACCCTAAAACCATTAGACCCTCAACACTCTACTCTCTACAATATACATTAAACCTTGAACCCTCAATTCTCAACCATCTAACCTATACATTGGATCCTCAATCATAATCCCTCAACCATATACACTAAATCCTATATACTCAACCCTATACCCTCAACCCTCAACCCTAATCCCTCAACCCTAAACCCTTAAACCCTAAACCTCATCCCTCAACTTTTAAACCCTTAAAACCTCAACCATTAACCCCTTAACCCTTAAATTCTTAAACCATCAACCCCCTACTCTACATATTAAACATTATACCCTATACATTGGAACCTCAACCCTAATCCCTCAACCCTATACCCTCAACCCATATCCCTCTCTCTCTATCTATCCATCTCACCTCTCTCTACCTCACTCTCTTCTACCCTCTCCAATTGTCCCTATCTACCCTCTCCCTCTTTGTTCTTATCTCTTTCTTAATCAATCCATACCACTCTCTCTCTATCTCCCTCCCACTCCCTCTCCATCACTCCCTCTCTCTCTCTCTCCCACTCCCTCTCTCTCACTATCTCTCAATTCTCTCCCTCCCACCCCCTCTCTCTCTCAAGTCTCTCCCTCTGGTACCCTACCTAGGTAACTCTCTCTCTCTCTTCCCCCTCTCTCTCTATCCCTCCACCCTACCTAGATAATCCCCTCTCACTCTACCCCCTCCCTCACATTCCCTCTCTCTCTACCTCTCTCTCAGGTTACTCCATTCCACACCCTCTCCCTCTCTCAGGTCTCTCTCTCACACTCCCTCTATCTCACCCCCTCTTTCTCCCACTCCCTCTCTCTCACACTCCTCTCTCCCTATCTCTCAAGTCTCTCCTTCTCACCCCCCCTCACACTCTCAAGTCTCTCCCTCTTGCACCCTACTTACATAGCTCTCTTTTTCTCTCCCTCTCTCTCTCTCCCCAATCTCTCTTCTTCTATCTCAGGTCTCTCCCTCCCTCCCCCTCTCTCTATCCCTCTCTCTCCATCCCTCCCACCCTATGTAGCTAAGTCCCTCTCACTCCAACCCCTTCTCTTCTACTCCCTCTCTCTTAGGTCTCTCCCTTCCACCCCCTCTCCCTCTCTCAAGTCTCTCTCTCTCTCTCCCTCCCACCCTACCTAGAAAACTCTCTCTCTCTCTTAAAATTCTCCCTCCCTCTAAAGACATATATACATAAATATAAGAAAACATACATAAATAGAGGTATACATACATACATACATACAATAATATATACATATGTATACACAATCTTACAAACATACAAGCATACAAATATATGTACATATAATCTTACATACACACATGCATACATATAAGCAGACATAGATACATACATGCATACATACATGTACTTACATACATACATACATTGATAGATACAGACATACAAACATACAAATATATACATACATTTGATAGAATAGCATTTAACACAAAGCAAGACATAATGTGAGCACATTATAACATGTCATGGGAACAAATGGGAAAAAATGTCAAAAATAAGAAATAATGCAAGTGCATTATAATGCGCTCACGTTATTTCTTGCTTTGGGAATCCCCAAGCCTTGGGATTTGTATTTTCTTTGGAAGATGAACCCAAAGGCTTGGAGTGTCTTCCCAACATCCAAAAATGTGTTTTTGCAAATTCTATAATATTTCACATAATTGCATTCGTGCTAAGCATCAGGTTTGCATGTGTTTCAAGGTCAAACAAATCAAACGCTTGGGTAATGTTGGGCTCTCAGCTATCTAATGATGTAACTTTTTTTACATTTTAACAATGTTAAGCCTTTGATCCATAATTTCTTTTGTTTGTGTGTTTTTTTTTTTGGTAAAAACTAGTTTTTGGTATCTTTTTCATTATAAATTAACCATCATCAAAATTTCAAATAAATTACATTTTAAAAAACTAGACTCCATTCTACACATATTAAATAAAAAAATGATATTGAATTAGTTTTCAAAATTTATAGGGGTAGCATGGCCAAAATTCTTTTTTTTTCAAGAAGTGTCCACTTTGAAAATTAGTAAAAAATCAAATATTCATTAAAAAATATCAAAAAATTCAGTCATAAACTACATACTATTAGCTAATTTCTCACTAAGCAATTTTAAAAATACTTAAAAAATGTTAGCCTCTTGAGGGAGCCACAAAAGTTGCTATGTTATGTTTTTTTGAAAAAAAAACAACACCAAATTTTTTGGCCCCCTCTTTTGAACCCTTTAATCTCTACCATTTAAAAAAAAAATAGTAGCTTAGAAAGTAGACTCAGAGAACTATGATCCTTGTTTTGGTTGCTTATCAAAATTTTAAGTGTAACTATCCTCAATTTCATGTCTAAGGTCAATATTTCTTGATTTCAGAAAAAAAAAGTGGCCACTTAAGCCCCCTTTTTGGCCCCCCATTTTTTTGCACTTACCCATGCATCATGTGTATCTAATGTTTGTACCTCACATACTACCATTATCTGTATATAAGTTAGATGGGTTCATAGCCATTGTTTAACAGAAATGCCAACATTTTCTAGATGTTTATTTTTAGTATATTAATAAATATATAATTTATGGTTTCATAAAATAAATATTGAAAAAATGAAATTATATTAAAGAGTTTTTAACCAATTAACATGAATTTGGATTCTTCCTTAATAAATAAATTTTATATAAATATATTATATTATATTAAATAATAACATATATTATATATTTTCTTTTATATTATAGTATAATACATATTAGCTATTACAGATTGGGAGTGCTCTACATAACTATGAAAGTGATTTTATATTAAATAAACTATCATGAGAAAGAAGAAAAAATGTTTATGACCGTAGGCGATCATTAATTGTTGAGGTTGATGATGCAAACCATGCATGGTATTTGGGTAGAAAATGAATTTTTCCACTCATTGCCTCCTCTTTCTTCCTATGAATCTCCCATAAATCTTGAGCATATATTGTTCTTTTAACTACCATTAGTAGAGCTTGTATTCTCTTCCTGTTAACAGTCTGAAACAAATTATTTTTGTTAAAAAACTTTCATGGGGTATGAAGGTCAAGGCTATAAACTTGGAAAATGTAGGTTTGTGCTTTGATAATGGGTATGTGCAGGATCATCATAGAAAAAACATGCCCTTAAGTTGCACAAAAAAATCAAAGTTAGGCAACTTGACATAAAAAATTGAATAAGTTATCTATATTGTTTCAAAAATAAGTAAGAATAGAATCTGTAGCAAATTAAATATAGTTTCTAAACTACTATGTTTGTTTAAAGAAAAAAAAATCTATTTAGTGAAAATTTGAAATTTCAATGGAGTAGTACTTAAATTTTAGGGACAAAATAAGTAGGTGTCTGTCTAACCATCCTAACTACAATAAAATGATAATATTTTTTAATAATATTTTAGATATAATTAGAGGACTCATGTCCCGATGTGATGAATATTTTTTGTAATTTTTTTCCAAGTAAATAATTAATTATGAATTTTTTATTACAACTTTTAAAAATATAAAAAACGTGTATGTCTAACCACCTTAACTTTGTCAAAACTTCATTAAATTAATTTTTTCTTTTTTAATCCTAGAGTAAGTAAAGCATAGAATGTGACACATGTTTTGGATTCAAAAAATGTGATACCGTTTGAAAGCTATAGATGCTTTTCAATCGGCCTATCTATCAAGACTTTAGTTGTAATTCAAATAGAAAATGAATAATAATTACTTATTAAATTCAAAGTAAAGCATAATTTATATTGGTAGAAATCTGAGAATCTCCTTTAAAAAGCCTTTTTGTTTCATCAATTTTGGGTAAAATTAAAGTTGTCAGCCACATACCCATCATATTGCCACTTTTTGGCCCATCATGATCCTGCACATACCCTAATCCTTCTTCAACTTTTAATCTGTTATTCAGATGCACAACAACCAAATGGGAATAGCACTAATTTTTTCTTTGCCTAATTTGGCCAGAACAATAGCTAACAACTGATATATATGGGGAATGCTTCCTTTTCACTTATGCATGATTATATCAATCTCACACCCGATGCATACAACAATATAAATATTTCTTCTTCAAATGAAACTGTTGCATTGAAAAATGACATTAGAAGGGTTCTCTACCACCAATAGCTCATGATGTGGCCAAAAAGTTTCACCACCATATTCACCATCTTTGTGAAAACATCACAACCAACGAAATGGGCACACAAAGGAATTATAACAATGATGATATTTCCTTCATCATAGCTTCAAACAAGGTAAAAGTACAAATTTGTGTCAGACTTTTAGCCAACTAAATAGCTCCGAGAGAAAATATTTTGACCTAAACTGTAGCACCCTTCCGCTTTTGGCCTTTGTGACAATTGAGTGAGTTTTTAGTTGAATGTTGGTATCATATGTTTATTACTATTGAGTTCATTTGTTGTTAATAACCGTATTGCACATTATCTGGGAATGCACTGAGCTCATTTATTTATAGTAACTGACAGGCCATATGTCTAATTAGATAATATTTAAATGAGTAGATGATTGAATCTACTAAGAATGCACAAGAGAAAAGTTAATAAGTGAATCACTTGAATAAAATTGATTTGTTTATGCTCTTTTGGAGAGCAATTCCAGTGAATAAGAAACTAAATAATGTTTTAAGATTTGATTCTTCCAAATGTGACATATTTTATAAACCTTGTTGCTCCCTATAAGACTACTTATATAGTCTGGTTTATGTATAAATATTGGCTTAGGTATATTAGTATACTCATGTGAGAACCGTATTATATTCAGTTAGTTTGAAAGTTGTATTCTATCTTAAATATATGCATAGCTATCTAAATCACCTTATAGGTTGAGTTAAGATATTGAATTAAAATATTTAGTGAATTTTGAGCATAATATCAATAAGGTTATATGGGTGTTTACTTATGTGCGTTTAATATATATATATCTACATACATATGACCGAATTATCACATGGAGCTTAATAGGTGGAAAAGTAAAATACTATATGAATACACAAGTAGCTATGATAGTATTAAATTTGTATAATAAAATGATTATACTAGAGGGTAAATTTGGAAATATTAAGTGAGAATAAATAAAATAATAAGAAGAAATATATTATGATGATAGATGTAGCACTTAAACTAAAAAGTTAGAATTCTGAAATTTACTTTCTATCAAATGCATATGAGAAATGTATTTGTATTTAGACTCCATCTTTAGAATATTCAAGTCAAAATAATATATTAAAAGAATCAAACTATATTTAAAATACACTTATTACTCAACATTCAACATAAAACATATATAGGAGAACAAAATAAATGTCTAGAAAAATAAAATAAAATGGATATTCTCTTCCTTACTTTAAATTCCTTTTAAATTTAATATATAAATATATGGTTATTATTTTAAATTACATCTTATGGTAAATATATGGTTATTATTTTAATTAAGCATGTAAATAGCTTTATTTAAAGAAAGAAAAGAGAAATATAAAATTGTGCTTCTAAAAGATTTACACTTGTCTTTGCTGGTACCCTCCACCATGCTTCAAGAAATTCTTTCATGTCTTCCACGTGCTTGGTCTGGGGTTTCCACTTTGAGGCATGCCCTTTACGTGGAATGTGGGAAAAGACAGTGGAATGTTGCACTGGGGAGAAGGCTTTCAGAAAAGAGAAAAGGTTGGGCTTCTTGGAGGGGGAGAGGCGCCTTGTCACTGCTTCCTTCCTTCTGCATACCGGTCTGCCAAGAACACCAAGGGGGAGAACTCTTTCCACGGAATTTTATTTTTGCCCTCTCTCTATCCTATAGGTGTGATTTACTGAGGTAAGTTATTGTCATGATCTCTTGCATTCTTTACAGTTGCCTTGTTGTTTCTTTGATTGGATACCTTCGACATTTCTTGAGATCACATTCATTGAGGCATTTTAATTAGCAGTTCAAACATTTCATCTGTATACTGGCATAGTTAAAGTCCCTTAAAAATTTATGCTGGTTCTCTCCATGGTAAGGCTAATGATGTGCAGACCCATATGAAGTCTTTGTTTTTTTTTCAATATCTTTTCTTTTTACAAAGCTCATGGCAACTTTTTCTTTGGCCATCAAGAAAATTCCCTTCCGTCTCCATATCCTATCCAATCGCCCATTTTGGCCCATTTGGGCATAAGCAAGTTAGAAAATTGGCAAAAGTGGTGGGGGTTTGGCCTCATACCTATCAATTCCATTTGCTGGAAAATTCCTAAAGCCTTTTTATCAAATGCATTATGTGCATATTCTCCAACCATGACAGTTCATGAGACCACATTTCTTTGAAGCATTTTGTCAAACGGTTCGCGCGCCTATCTATGCCCCTGCATTTTACAACCTGTCACATTTGTTGTACCTAAAATTAGAATGTTGTAGAGTTTTAAATAATCTCTCTGATCCCATTGTCAGCCTATCTTGGCCACCACACTTGAACATAATAGGAAGTTTAAAGGTTTAAATCACCCTTCTTTGTTGGTGTAGGCAAAGAGAGGGTGCTGGTAAAGGTTGTGGAAATTGGCTTTACATCTGCCAATTGCATTTGCTTGAAAGTTTCTAAAGCCTTTTTTTTTAACCTTGGACAGCCCTTTCTGGCAACTTAACGCTGCTGTAGAGTTTAGACTGTGGGGGGGGGGTGTATAAATCTTAAATAATCTCCCTAAAACCATTGGCAATCTCTCCCTGCTGTTGCTGTCTCGGGGCTCCTCCAAACTTCCTCTCGTTGGTAATGACCTTTCACTTCTCCAATTTGGCGAATTTGCAGCCTAAAAATAAGGCTTTGTTGGAGGTTTTGGAGTATGTTTATTTAATTAAAAATTACTGCCAAGATCTTAACACTGTGCACATTTAGGTTTTAACATTTCAACATCCTTTACCCTACATACTCAAGTGTATTTCAGCATAAAAATAAAAAAATAAAATAAAATAAAATAAAATAAACCAGAAGAAAATATAAATAAAGAATAATTAATTAGAGTTTTCTTGTCCAACGCCTAGCATTTAAGGCAAGAAATAAATTATTACTCTTACTTCCAAACATTAGGTGGCACTTGGGAGTTTTAAAATGGACGTGGAAAATTCGTGTTAACTGGATTATAATATGTTCTTATCTTATGTTAACGGAATGTATAATCATTGCACCACAAACCTTACCAATTGAATAAACACAAATAAAAGCTTAAATGAATAAAAGATATTTTGTTACCGCTAGAAGTGAGGGTTAGTAAAGTATGATCATTTTTTTTAACACCAAAGATGCGTTGGTAATGCTACCGCAAGAGGAGACTTAGCTAAACTAAGGGAAAACAAATGCAATTTAAAATGGACATGTAAGTTTGTTTAATTAAAGCATATTCCCTATTCTTTAGCAAAATTGCAATCATCGTATTTGTACGTGGTAGGGTTAAGCATTTAACTTGGAGTATATAATATTGAAATTAAAAAGATATGTAAAAGTGTGAAATGATGTAAAGATTCTTACCTCTAAGAATCTACTTAATATAAAATAAACTAATAGAAGCTTATACTTTATAATTATTTTACAGTATCCTTGTTAAAGGACATAATTAATAAGACTACAAAAAGTTCTAAATTTAGGTTTCATAAAAATTCCACGTGGAGATTTTATTTTGATTTATTTAAAAGAAAACAAAATTCCTTGAGATATTCATGGAAAATGGGGGAAGTTTATTGATTTTTATATTTTGAAAAGTAATAAAAAGAAATATAATAGGTAAGTTCTAATAGTAAAAAGGTTTTCTTTAATTAGTATTTTGGCATCTAATGATCACATATATATATATATATATATTAAAGAGAATAAATAAATGCTTTATTAAATAATAATTAAATATAAATAATATATATATACAAATATTTGTGAAAGTAGGCATATGTTGGAATATAATTTTGAATTCAATATTTTGTTATTTGCGAATATTATACTCTTTTATTTTGAGTAAGTTGTTAAAGTGATTGGTAGGTTGTTTAACTTTAATTATTTCGATTTATTTCTTAAATTGTCAATAACCTCTTAATTGAAATATGGATTAAATGGGAATTAAAAGCCTCAGTTAGTATAAAAGAAATATATTGGCATGTGAATAGGGACTTCTTCTTTTTAATTATCTCTTGGTTGGATTAGTTGTAAGCGTTTCCTTTATGATGCGATGTTTATTCTTTTCTTATCGTAAATATTGTGGTTGCATAATTGATTTAAGTGTTGAGTCGTGGGGGTACTTATGGAGATGTTCACAATGGCATGATTATTGTAAGTTGCTTTAAAATAGTGTATTTCAAGTTTGCAGAGTTTGATGTTTTCCTTGTGTGGAATTATGTGCGTGTTTTGGAATTTAAGATGATTGAGTGTTGTGTTTAGTGGATATTGAGTTGAGTTTGGAATGTTATTTACGAAATATGTCATGATTGAATTAGCTATATTTAAAATGATTGAATATTTGATATACATGGAAACATGACTATTGTTTGTTGTATTGGACTTCTTGATTGTAATGTAATGTTGAATTGTAAGTCTATTGGGTAATTAGTCGCTAGGTAAGGAGAATATTGAGGGTTCCCTTGGATACCTATCAGCTAATTTTTTGTTGATAAATTGAGGTTGATTTTGTATTAAATCATTTATGTTAGCTTTGAGTGAGTTTGAGGATCTCGTCATGATATTGCCTCCTTTGCTCTGCACTGCACTTGTTGTTGGGTGAATTATAGAATTTATATAATCATTTTGTGGGTTCCTTGATGTGAGTCTTCCTTTTTGTGTTAATTTTGATTGAGGAGACTTTGTTGCATTATCTTTCTTGTGGTCATATTTGAGATGGTTGGGAACCTGATATACTTGAATTACCTTCAATAGAAGGTTGTGGATTTATGATGTTTTTGGCTTCCAGAGGCAATGGAGGAACTTGACTTATGTTGATTTTTGCACAGTTGATTTGTTGTGATTTATTGCTCTTATTTTAGATTTTGAGCTCATGAGTAGTACTTTGTACTATGGTGTTGACTTTTGATGTGGTGGGTGGTACCTCCTTTATTCTTGTTTCAGTGATATGGAATGGGTTTGCGAGATGGTTCATGCCTCGCATGTTTTGTGTTATATTCACCTTGATTTCTATGTGAGATAAGGTACACCCCTTGCATGTTTTGGTTTGGGTACCCATAGGGAGAGTGGCTCTTCATGGGGGCCGGCGCACAAAGGGGCTGTTAGGGTAACCCATGGAAGAGTTTCCTTAAAAAGTGATAATTTAATTAATGAACTGGTGGGTTTTGGGTAAATAAACATTAAACAAGATTAATTATGTTCCTCACCCATATCGTTAGTGCTATCATAGGCTAAGGATGGGATGAGAAGACCTGGTTGGTAAGATCACTGCCTTGTCCTCATGGAAGGTAAGTGGTTCCGCATGAGTCACCCTATGGAGCGGTGCCTTGAGATAGGTTGCTTGGATAACCATAGATGGAGGTGGTACCTTGTGATAGGTTGCCTAGATAATCCATGTAAGGCCATGCGATGACACTCTCCTACAGTACCCGTTTATGTTCCCTTGTTTGGTTGCCTCTAGGAGTGTTGATTGAATTGTTGATGTTGTTGAAGCAATTGGTTCTTGGTGATTATTTTTGAAGTCTTTAATGTTGCACACATGCCTCATGGGAACTTGATTGATGTTAATGAAAGGTGCCCTTGATATTTATTGTTGGTTGATATTGCAATTTTATTTCAAGGCTTGGATCCTATTGTTGTTGGCACCTCATATGGTTATTTAGTGTTGAGCTATAATCTTGACATTTGGTTATGTTGAACTTTTCATTATCTTGTTTTGGAAAAGTGATGACAATGTTGTGTTTGTTATCTTATGTTGATGATATCCTTGTTATGGAGTCTAGTTTTCTATTGGTTTGTTTGATTGTTTTGGATTGCGGTAAAGGGATCTTTCTTGTCAACTCCTAGCACGGGGGGTGGACTTTCGGGTCCACATGGTCGGGTGGAACGTGCTATGCACCCCATTGGGTCCCCAGCCAAGGACCGAGCTGTGCAGATATGTGCCTCTTGTGGTGACTCCAAGATTGTACCCGATTTTGAGCCGATCTTGTTACTTTGTATTCACCTTTTTAGTTGTATTAATCCATCTTATTGTATTGTTTCTGTATATGTTGATGAACACATCTGTATCACTGTATCTCTTATACGATGTAACTTTTATTATCGTTGTAATCATTGCAACCCTTGGCCTTAATTTATGATCTCTGATGAATGTTTGTCGTTCATGAAATGTATATAAATACTTGGTACTTTTATGCATTAACATTTCATAGTATGTAATTCTAAATGGTGTTGTATCTGTGGAAATATACTCCACAATTGGCATATTGAACTATTAATAAAATGTTATATGTATCTTTTTCATCTCTTTTGATCATGGATGGTTGGATGTTATCTTTATGTAATATTGATTCATTTCTTATCATTATGGTATTAGTTTTAGTTCTTCGTGATGTCATCTCGTGTACCCCAGAGGACAAAATGGTCATTGTGATTGTATAATTGCTTTATACGCAATATATGTTCATGTTTATCTTATGAATTGTTCTTCTTTCAAAAAAAAATTGTGTGGTAATTTGTTGTTTTTGTTGTCCTTTGGGGTTTGCATGGCAGGGCGTTACATAAATAGTTTTGATTGAACTAGTTTTGCAAGAAACCACATGGCCTTTACATGGAACATAGAGTTTCGAGCAAAACCCTTTTGCCCAAAAGTTAAAAATTTGAAATTTTTGCTTTTCCACATTGAAATGTGGCTTATTTTATGTGTGGGGTTTTAGTAGAAAGGGTTTCGATCAAAATCCTTTCTACTAAAACTATCTATGCGGCATCCTAGTTGGCAACCATCTCAACTTTTTTTATAATTTTCTAAAATTTCATTGGAGTGGCAAATCCTAATATATATTTTGCTTAATATTTAGATTAGTTTTAATATATTTTATTTTTAAAATAACGCTAGTAGGATGTTAAAGTTAAAAAAGAGGCTAATTGGAAATTGAAAAAAAATAGTAAAACATTTTTTGTTTTTGAAAAATATATGGTGCACTAGAGGAGAGAGCCTCTTCAAAAGGGTGTAATTTTTTTTTTTTAATAATTAAAAAAATAGACAATAGTTGATGTCCAATGAAAACTGCCAAATTCTAACAAGTTTGACTTAAAAATGTTATTACAAGATAAATATATATCAAATTTCAATTTTTTTTGCATGCACTATATATTGAAGTTACCTATTTGGAGAAAAAAAAAGGGGGGGAAATGAATTTTTTTCTATTTGTTTCTTGACATCAAGTGAACATCACTTTTTCCTAAAATTTTCAACATTCCAAAATATTCTCTTAAATGGATAAAAGAATAATGAAAACAATTTTTAAAAAATCTGAAAAATTATTGGATTAAATTCATCAATACTTCTATCTTTCATTATTTTACATCATTTTGAAATTCAAAAAATAAAGACCACCTTTATGTGGTTCAAGTTCATAATATTTTTTTACTATTGGTTGATTCCTCTATAAAGCATGAAATAGATTTGTTCTTTTACCCAACAAAATAAGCTTCTTAGCCAAGAGTTATGTGGGATTCCTTGGCCTCTTCAATCCCTCCACAAATAGAAACATGACTGAGTAGCTTGCCATCAAATTCCACACATTATAGAACAAATTCAATATAGACAACAATCATATGGGCATCAACATCCAGAGCATCACATCTAACACAATGACCAATATTGGAAACCATGGAATGGACATTAAGGCCAGGTGACCTATACAAGTGTGGGTCCACTATGATGAGTGGAAAAAACCCCTACAAATCTATGTGTGGAATGCAAACAATACTTCAGCCTATGTGAGCCTTATGAACCACATAGTGGAGCTTGAAAACATTGTTCAAAGATTGATGTACATGGGATTTTATACAGCAATAGGGAATTCATACAAGATACACAAAATTTGAGACTGGAATTTTAGTTCTATGATGTTATTAGAGTCTTCTCTAAGTTTTATGTGAGAATTTCAAGAATACTAGTTGAGTTACAAATTGAATTAAAAAAAATTAAGAAGAAAGAATAAACTCTAAATAATTGCATTCATTATTAACTTGATAGTAGCTTAAGAATGAGTATAATATATATAACAAGAGATGAACGTTATAAAATGACAACTACAAACTAGAAAATAGGTATGCAACTCCATGCAAGATTGTACAACTAAACAATCATTATCCTAATAATCTAACAACTAGAAAACTTATATAGAGGAATATTTTAGGAAAAATATTCTACATTAACACCCCCCTTAATTTTAGCTAGCTGAAAGAGAGATATGCAAAAAATACAAGGATGGATGCATGAAAACATCAATGGGTCATGACTAGAAGGCCGTGTTAGGTACCCAATTACAAATAGGAAAGGAGAAAACTAGTGGAAAAAAACTCCTAACTACAAGATACATTATTGATATCCATCACAAATCCAATCAATCTTGGTCCACACAAAGGATGATAAGAAAAGACATACAACCCCCTATATAATGAAATAATCTGCTAGAAAGAAGCACCGGAAGCACACTTGTGAAGTAACATTGGGATCCTTAATTCGATAAGAAAGGAAAGATATATTTTTTGCTAGAAACCATATTAGAGTCATTGAATGACTTAGGTTGGAATCATGATAAAGCAACAGTAGACCCGATGTCAAGGAACACTTGAAAACTTGTAAATTGGCACAAATTTGGAATCTGTGAAGCAACGGTTGATTGAAAAATGATCTAGAACTAAAATGATGTGCAAATATCAAAAAGAAAATGCAAACATAATACATGAAAAAGGTAGTGCATGCACAAATGAATGTTCACATCTACCTCCATGATATCCAGCCCTATAATATAAAATAATTTTGTAGTCAAACTAAGCTAGATGCTTTGATACCATTATAGATAGTCCTCTTACAACACCTTGTCACAAAATTACATCATTTAGACATCTTGTAGTATGTTTTTCCCTAGGTACCCATGTCATCATCTAATTCATTAAATCAATTTTATTTATTTGACTAATTTCATTTATTCCCTTTCTATTCATAATCCCTTCTTTCTTCTAATGTTAATTAAATAATTTGGATTATTTAATTAATAAAATCCTAAAAATATATATTCTTTCTTTCTTTCCAAAATTAGAACTCATGTGTATCTAATTAAGTTATTTAATTAGATAATTTATCAATTGTCCCTCTCATCTTTTTTAGGATTTATTTCCTTTAAAACAAAAAACCAAATCTTTCTATATTTTTAAATCTTATCTTATCTTGTTTAATTTCCTCTTTTGTCAAATAAAGAAAAAATCAAATCCTTATCAAATCTTATCTCCAAAATCAAATCTTCTTCCCTCCACATCAAAACTCTATAAATATGGCCTCTCACAAGCCATTTGGGGGAATCTTCTTCTAGTATCCACACTCTACCAATATTTCCTCCAATCTTCTCATCTATCTATCTATTTTTCCTCTATCATCTCTATCTTATCGTTATGCTACAAAAATGAGCAATCAACATCAACATATCAAATAATTCAATCCTTCAAAATATTGCATGCTTATGTGAGGTGGAGAAGAGCAATGGAGATAAATCAAATCTAGCTTGGAGATTGATTATTTTCTTTCTTTCTTTTATTTCATGCTAGTTTATACTCTATTGTGCTTGTTACGGTTTCATTATAATTTGTTTATGCATTTAACCTAACTACATTTTTCAACCCAATGTGAACTCCTTTGATCTAGCTTTCTTTTTGTAGGTTTTATTGACTTTTTGTTGTAGATCTACCATTTTTTGGAAGAAACACTAGGTTTTAAAGATTTTGTCATATCCTCCAAACGCCTACAAAAATTTTCTACAAGAAATTCATAGAATCTTGTACATCATCTCAAGAGGCTATATTAGAAAATTTGTAGGTTTATCACGATTTTTATTTGATTTTGAGGTCAAATAAGGTGCTAAATGATTTGATCTTTGTTTTCTCTAGGGTTTTCATAAATCCACATTTTTTGGCACAAAATAGGGAATTTTTCTGGCTTCTTCACATTTTTGGAAAGCTCTCAGAAAATTAGTAAGGTTCTCTTATTTAATTTTTTAGTTTTCAGATCAAAAATGTCTTGAAATAATCAAATATAATTCAACTATGTATTTGAATTTACAAATTTCCTTGTCTGATTAGCTTTTTTTATGACTGCATTATAATATCATTTTATAATTTTGTAGGTGAATCTAAGGAGATAGAAAAACATTGGCATCATAATGTATAGTAGACTTAAGGATGAAAACAATTAGGTGCACACATTCCCTCTTTCATCTCTAATCATTGCTTGTCAACACACTTCAATTTAGGGATTAAAAAGAACAACTTGTTTGATCACACACTTCGATTTTGGGATTAAAAATAATATCTTGTTTGTTGTCACATCATTGAAATTGGGTTAAAATAAACAACTTTCTTCCTAAAAATTTATCTTTGGGATCTAAAAAGAATGAGTGCTTGAACTATTTTACACACATTTTGATTTTATAAAGGGAATTTAATAACTTTGAGTGTGAATCAAGTGCGTATGTGATAAAAAATACCTCACTTGGTTCACTTTTTTCATACCCTTATTAGGAGTCCTACTTGGAGAACACGCCACTCCAAGGGACAACCTCAATTGAGAGGTGAATCAAAAGAAACCCTCGTTTTGGAGTTGAAATCTTGTCACTCTTGGCTAAGCCCCAAAGAACTTTATACCTTTGGGAAGTGAAGGTGAAGGGGGAGTTACCCCTTTCTCTTGACTGTGTGGTAGGATTTTTCTTTCAATTCATCCCTAGTTAAACTTGTGCATCCTAGCTTAAGACCTAATTGGCCATACCCACTTGACTAGTTCTAGAGCTTGTTGATGTGTCTTCTTCAAGTGTTTCCTAAATCATCACATTCATAATTTCAAATTCAAACTTGCTTATGTGTCTTGTGTGTGTGATTCATGTGTGTACATGTGTAATCATTTGTTTGCAAATTGCCATATCAAGCTATAAAAACCAACACATAAACATATCATCCTAATCATCCTAATCATCCTCTTC
This sequence comes from Sequoia sempervirens, assembly GCA_007258455.2. Classification (NCBI taxonomy): domain Eukaryota; kingdom Viridiplantae; phylum Streptophyta; class Pinopsida; order Cupressales; family Cupressaceae; genus Sequoia; species Sequoia sempervirens. Next base: position 77,449,656 of record VDFB02252616.1, on the reverse strand, counting down.
TTAATCACATTCCAATTGATTTCATCCAAATCAATCCAAGTCATCCAATCTAATCATTCCACATCATCATTATCACCCTAATCCTAGTCAAGCACTTGCTAAAATGGTCCTAATCCTTAACAATCCTAGTCACAAGCCAAAGGTCATACTTCGAGGAGCCCCTTCACCTAAACATGAAGATAATCCAAAACCATATATCCTCTAAGGTGGGTCAAACTTTTCTCCTAGTGATTATGAGAACTTTGTAGAAATCTTAGGTCATCTTAATGATACTATTGACAAGGTAAATACCACCTTAATTTTGCAATAATACACTACTCCATCTACTAGTCATCCATCACCATCTAATAAAATTCCTATCTCAAAGCATACTAGTACTACACCAACACCACCATCCAACTTCACAATCTCTAATCCATCAGCAAAAGAATCCTTTGATGATTTTCTCCAAAGATTTCTAGCAAGGAAAAGACCATTCCCATGTCAAGCACCCATTAATGAGCTTACCAAAGAACCTTTGAATGTCATGCCTATTCCTCCAACTCCATCATGTGGTCAACAACCTATTGATCTTATATGTCGAAGTCAAAGTCCATCATAACCTCATGTTGTTGATCACATAGAGCATACCAAGCCTCTTCTAGAGCCTTCCACTTCCATTTCCACTCAAATCCAAGAGCTATGTCAAGAGAATTATCCTAAGCCTAAGGAAAAATTAACCTTTCATTATAATCAAGATCTAGGCCATTCCAGTGATACAACTCATAACATACTTGGTCCTATTCATAATCAAGCTTCCCTCTATGATCTAGATCCTACCTATGATCAAGACAGCCATGATGATCCTCTTAGCCAACTCTATGCATTCCATGGTCAAGAGCCTATCACTTCATCTATCCATGAGCAAGAAGCCTCCATTGCTCCTATACACCCCCAACCTAGTCCTATCTATGATCCCACATTATCTAGTTGTCATGTTGAGACACATGCATCACAAGAAAATGTAGAAGATCAAACCAATAATGTGGATCTAAATAAACATAATCCCGATCCTAATGATCCTTTCACATCCACTATCAACTCCATTTCAAATCCACCAAAATTTCCTATTGGTCTATCCACCTTTATTCATGAATTTTCCTCCTTAGGACAACAAAAACCTTTATCCACTTTACCTTCTTCATCTAATGATGAACTCAAGTCTAGTTTCCAAAACACACCTAGTCCCATTTTCCATTGCATGCTTCAGAACATGAACTATCAAGGTAAAGGCTTAGGCCTTTATGAACAAGGTATTTTGGATCCAATCCATGGCAATGTCCCTCCACACTTTTATGGACTTGGATATACATCCCAAGGACATCAATCTCAAGATGTTGGTACTTTCTCCATGCATCCTAAGCCCACCTCCTTCCATCATAAGCCCTATTGATCATACACCCAAAACAGATGTTTACATTCCACCTCCATCATCATAAAAATCACAAAAGCATGTGACCATACACCTTCAACCATATAATCTACCAAAATTGCTTCCAACTCCTAATATCCCTCCATATAATCTACATCCACTACTCCCAACACCTAATATCCCTATCCTCCAATCCACTTATAACAAAGATTTCATGCTTTTCTAGGCTTAATTTCACTATTTACACCTTTCTTATGCTTTAATTGACCCTTTTATACCCTTATAAGGCTTTATTAAGTGTGTTTTTGAATGTGAACTTGACAAATAACATTAAATGAAAGATAATTCCTAACACCCACTTTCAAGTCCAAGGTGGGACTCATTTTCCATGGGTGGCGAATGAGTCCCCCTTGGCTCCAAATTCAGAATATTTCAAATTTTCTTTTAGGTTTTTACTTAAAATCACCTTATGTTGGCCTATAATGAGGTATCATTAGGTTACTAAGGTACAAGTGTGTATAAATATGTGTTTTTCTCCTCGTTTACATCTCCTAACTCATTCAATCAATCTTTTCATTCACTAAGTGTTCAATTAGCATTTGAGCACTTTGTATCTTTCAATCAAGCATCAATCAAGTATCTTGGAGCAACCATCAATTGATATATCTTCATATTTTCTTCAACAAGGGTTTGGTAAATTGATACCATTTTCATGTTATTTTTTTATCATTCTCTTCCATTTGATTATTTCACTAAGGGTTTGATTACCAAAGTGGAATTTGACCAAGGAAAATCCCTAAAACCTAACCCTTAACCATTTGTCCCCTTTTGCATGTATGTTTCCAAACTTTTGTATACATATTTGTCAAGCATTTAGGTGTTGAAAAGTGGAAAAAAAGTAATAAAAAGCGTTTCAAGTCAACTATAACCTATTTCAAGCTTGGAGAAGACATTTTGTCTATTTTCTATAGATTTGACTTCATCAACTCGACAAGTAGACAACCTCAGATCTGGTGCTATAGAATTGGTCCTTGATTTCATAGAATTTTGGGAGAGGACTAATTCACCATCAGTGGCGAATGAGTCCCACTTTAAGGATGGAAATATAGATTCTTTTAGATTCCAAATCTTGACACTCAAAAACCAATTTCCAGAAGTTTTCATCAGAAGCAGGACTAATTCGCCATCAGTGGAGAATGAGTCCCACTGGTGATTTTCAATGATTTTTGTCAGCATTCAGAACACTCCAAAATCTTCATCAAACTTCCAAGTACACTTTGATTCAACCTTCTTCATTTATATTTTGCATGTATTCATGTTTAGTTCATGTTTGCATATCACATAATGTTTTCCAACATTGCACATAACTTAGATTTTTCATTCATAACTAGTCAATTACACGTCATAGTTGCATTTGGATCATCTCATTTAACCTAAATAACATCATACACATTTTAATTTGAGTGAATCACCTATATATTGAGTGGGGTTTATCTCTCTCCTTTTAGGTGAAATATTCTAAGAGTGCAAGAGTAGTCTATAAATCCCTACCCAAAAATCTATGGTTCAAGCCCATACCTCCAAAAGAAAAGGCTAGAACTAAAATGGTTTGGGTCCCTAAGAAAAAGGAAATCAATTTAAACAAGGCATCTACATCTCAAAAATCCCAACCATCCACTTCCACCCCACATTTTCATTCCATTCAACAATCTCAAATTCCTAATTCCCATAAGAAAAATAAAACTCAAAAAAATACTAAGTCTATGTGGGTTCCTAAAGCATTGCATCAACCATCTCGTAAGAAAACATTTACATTATTTCCTACATCACCTTTCCATCAAAATGTTCAATGTTTATTCCATTCCCACATACCTCCATCTCCCCATCCTTCAACTACTATCCCACATATCTTCCCAATCACCTTCCTAGGGTTCATGCTTTTGAAAAAACCTTTCATCCATCCTTTTGCATAAGTCATACAATCCACATCATAATCCATGATTCCCCATCCATCCTTACATAATCCTTTCATAATCTACCATCTACCTAATCGATCTCAGGGTATGTACAAGATCATCATGGAAAAAATAGGCCCTTAAGTGGTAAAAATTCAAAAAAATCCAAGTTAGGTAACTTGACGTAAAATTTTTAATAAGTTATCTATATTATTTCAAAAATATGTAAGAATAGAATTTGTAGAAAATTGAATGTAGTTTCTAAACTACTAGGTTAATTTAAAAAGAAAAATCTGTTTGGTGAAAATTTGAATTTCAATGCAATAGTACTTAAATTTCAAGGAAAAAGTAAGAAGTAGGTGTTTGTATAAACACCCTAACCACAATAAAATGATAATATTTTTTTATAAGAGTTTAGATATAAGTATAAGACTCGTGTCCCGATGTGATGCATATTTTTTTGTAATTTTTTTTCAAGTAAATATTTAATTATGATTTTTATATTACAACTTTTATATTGGTGGAAAGCTGAGAATCTCCTTTAGAAACCCTTTTCATTTCATCAATTTTTGGTAAAAAAAATGTTTTCAGGAACATACCCTACACATACTCATCATATCGCCACTTTTTGGACCATCATGATCCTGCACATACCCCTCACACTCATGCAATTCCTTACAAAAATTTATGAGCACACTTGACATGGTCCATGCAACAACATCCATCTAATGGGACTATCACCTTTCATGGAACTAAACACTTGAATCCTTCCTATCCTTCTCCTATTAAAAAAAAAATCACATATTCCAAAAAATACAAAAAAAATAAGTGTTAAAAAAAATCCAAAAAAAAATTACATTTTAAAAAAATCCAAAAAATCAAAACATTTCAAAATCCAAAACAGATCAAAACATTTTGAAAATACCAAAATATCAAAATATCCCCAGAAATGCAAAAAAAAAGAAAAAAGGTCTTGAAAAAAGACAAAAAAATCAAATAACCAACAAAAAATAAGCAATAAAATCAAACCAAATCACTTCTTCCAATCAATTCAATGCATCAATTCAACTCCTTCAAATCAATCTTCAAATTATCAATCAATCAATCTTCTAATCAAATTGCTCCAACTTAAATCATTCTAGGAAAACCAATTCCTCAATTCAATTCATAAATCATCATCCAAATCTTGAAATCAATCATCTTCAATCATTCCAAGAAATAATCCAAATGCAAGTAAATCCTTAATCCATATGAACCAAGCTAATCAATCTTGCCAAATTATCCAATCACATCCTTTGGTCTTGATCCTAGCCTTGTTGTAAACCCAATCAATTAATCAATCAATCAATTAATAAATTATCCTTGTGTTGATCTAGGGATATATCATTTCCTGCAATGACAATACTATCATCATCATCAATCAATCAATTAATCAAGTTTATATCTTAATAGTGGAAATATCTTTTTTTTTTTGTATCATTTGTGCATGCTTGCTTGTTTCTTGTGTTTTGTTATCATTTTTGTCTTCCATTTGCATCAAATCCACATCACTCCCAACTAATATTCATATTGTGTATCTAAACAAGGTTGTATTATGATGGGGCATGAGACACATTGTCACCTTGATCTTTATACCTTGGTGTGCATAATTTCTAGTGCTACATCAAACATATGATTTCTCATTTTATTATAGCATACCATGCCATTTTATTGCATCATTCATCTCATCCCTCCTCTATTGTTTCCTTCATTTCGAGAGCATACCTATGTTTGTTCAACCCACCTATCCTTTTGAGGGGGAATCATCATCATCCCATCATCATCATATCCTTACATCATCATTCCATCATCATACCTATACATCATCATTATCCTATCTTTCCTTCATCATCCATTTTCTTTTACTAGTATCTTAGCTTCTTTGAAATGATCTTACTTGACACAAATCTCATCATCTCAAAGAGAGGAAAAATGTACACACAAAAATGTCCTCTTACAACACCTTGTCACAACATTACATCATTTAGACATCTTGTAGCATGTTTTTCCCTAGGTACTAATTTCATCATCTAATTAGTCAAATAAATCTTATTTATTTGACTAATTTCATTTATTCCCTTTATATTCATAATCCCTTCTTTCTTCTAATGTTAATCAAATAATTTATATTATTTTATTAATTAAATCATAAATAAAAAATTAAATAAATCAATCAAATATTTATTTAATTAATTAAATCCTAAACATATCTTCTTTTCTTTCCAAAATTGGAACCCATGTGTATCTAATTAGATAATTCATCAATTATCCTTCTCATCTTTTTTAGGATCTATTTCCTTTAAAATAGAAAATCAAATATTTCTATCTTTTTGAATCTTATCTTATCTTGTTTTATTTCCTCTTTTTTCAAATAAAGAAAAAATCAAATCCTTATCAAATCCTATCTCCAAAATCAAGTCTTCTTCCCTCCACATCAAAAATCTATAAATATGGCCTCTCACATGCCATTTGGGGGGATCTTCTTCTAGTATCCACACTCTGCCAAAATTTCCTGCAATCTTCTCATCTATCTATCTATATTTCTTCTATCATCCCCATCTTATCTTTATGCTATGAAAATGAGCAATCAACATCAATGTATCAAATAATTCAATCCTTCGAAATCTTGCATGCTTATCTAAGGAGGAGAAGAGCGATGGAGATAAATCATATCTAGCTTGGAGATTGATTTGCTTTGCTTTCTTGTTTGCATTCCATCCTAGTTTGTGCTATATTGTGCTTGTTAGGGTTTCATTGTATTTTTTTAATGCATTTACCCTAAACTTTTACCCTAATTACAACCCTACAAAATTTTTAATAAATGTACAAGAATAGCTTATCTAGCTGAAAAAGATAATACAAAACTTGCAAAACAAAAAACATAAAGAAAAAATGAATACAAACTTTTGATTATGCACATTGAGAAAAATGCAAATTATACAAAGTTGTAATGCTACCCATAGGGAAAAAAAAAGGATAAAAAGAATGGGAATAATTAAAGAGCATAAAGATTTCCTTTGTTAGCTTACAAAAAAGAAAAGCAATGATAGAACTATTGTTTGATGAAAAATAGGAAAATACTATCTTTCTTGGTTATGCTAACATGCCCCCTTAAGTTTAACTATGGAAGGAGTCCAAAAGAGAGGAAAGAGGGAAAAACTTGTGGGAACAAAACCCCCCTCAAAAATAACTAAGCATGGTAGTTACTATGTTGCAGTATCTTTCACCCCAAGAAGGTCTCACAGAGAGTGAAACTTGTGCTCAATGAAAGTCTTCGTGTAGATGTCAAAAATTTGTTCAGAAGTAGGATAGTACTGCAAGTCAATGAACCCATCATGTATCAATTCAAAGATGTAGTGCATGTGGATTGATGCATTTTGTCCACTATCATTGTATGGGATCTCTACAAAACTTTGGTGTACTTTGATTGTCACACCAATTGACAATCAAATGATGAAAGAGGATACCAAGTGTCAAACCCCAATCCTAATACCTCCAAAACACTATGAACAAACACATTAGAAGATAAGTAAAGCAAGAAGGAGAAAAAAGAACAAGAAAGTTAGTTAAATCCTATTGAAGACAATGCAAACTCTTGATCCCATGGGGGAATTGGTGCCAATTTGATGTGAAAATTGGCCCTTTCCCAACTCCAATGCTAACTTTCATGGTGTTATGAAGAATGTGATCCACTTTGATGAGGAATGATGTGTGCTTCAAGAAAAAAATCTGCATAACCTAGCTATGAACTCACTAACATGGATAAAGATTGCTAATAATTTGAGCATACTAATTTTACTCAAATTGTGGATGATAGAATGAGGAGAATAGCCTCTTATTTATAGAATGTTAAGTTGAGGAGATGTCCAAAATAGAGCAATGTGGGACTAAGAATTAGCCAATGGAAAAGTGCCACTTGTCCACTTGTGAATGGATGGAGGATGTGTAAGTTTTGAATAATGTGTCAATAAATGCATATATTTGAATTTTGAATTTGTTGAAATGACATGCAAGAGGGACAAAAGAATGCATTGAATGCCACTTGGATCAAGGCAAAGGACATGTAAGAGAGAGTAATTTCCTTGTTGGAAGGAATAATCCCACTTGGATTTTGAATTCAAACTTGAGGAATATTCCTTAAAAGATGCCTTGTTGAAGAAAATAGAGATTTAATAAATCAATCAAATCTATTTTCATGTGCAAGTGGGAAAAGCTAGAGGATGGGACATGAGAAGAGATTTAAATTAATCAAGGTTAATTAATTTAATGAAGGGATTAAATGATGTGACCTATTTGACTTAAATTTGTGGATTTATTTAAATCAAATATGAGATGAATATGATAAGGGATTAATTAAATAAGGATTTTGATTTATTTAATTAAAAGAGATGATGTTAGATTAAACTAAATAAGGTTTTAATTTATTTAATTTAATAGATGGACTTTAGAAATTTAATCAAATAAAGTTAATTATTTAATTAAATGGGGATAGTTATATCAAGCTGGTTGATTTAATTGTCGAGAGGGGGTGACTTAATTAGATAACTAATTTATTTAATTAAGAGAATAAATATTTGATCAAATAAAGGTATTTTATTAAATGGTTGAACCGAAGGATGATTTAGGATGAAACGATGTTAGTGGTTAGGATTAGATGCCCAATGTCAAATAGTACATCTTACGTGTCTACATTTTTCCCCTCTTTCAAGCAATGCACTCGTTGCGTTGGTTCAAAGAATAAACGATCTCGATCAAAGTAAAAAAAAAATTATTCTTGGCAAGAGAAAATGTACCAATATATTGCCCCCTCGAGAGATTGGACAAAAAATTTATTTTTGGGGAATCTCACAAAAAAAGAGAACAAGGTACCTGACAGGTCTAGAGATGCTCCAGGAGGCCAAAAACATGCCTAAATGTAATAAAATGATGTAAAATAGGCCTCAACTAGACAAAACAGGTTCAAGGGTTCAAAAACCTAGTAGGATAGCCAATTAGGGTAAAAAACCCTAATTTTCAAGCTTAAAAAGGCTTTGAGGGGTCAATTTCAATTCATTTTCACATAGGACCCCTTAGAAAATCTGAGATTTGAGCTTTGACCTCCTAACAATATGGCACAATGACAACTCCTGATGCACATTTCTAACTGAGTTTGGACATACCAATGACCACTCCGCATTGGGGCACCAGTAAGTGATCCTTACTTGAGCTTCGTTTCTCATTTTTCATGCTCATTTAATGTTTTTAAAATTAGTTATTTTGTAGTGGCACTCTATAGCACCACTCAAAAAACAAACTGCACCACTCGATAGGTCAAACTAACCCACTATTGCTAAATCATGTCACGGTGGTGGAGTTTGGAGTTTGGAAACAAACTTCAAAATCTGATGCTCATGCTATGGCCAGTGGGGTCATTTAAAAGTGTGATGCGGCGGTGCTCTTTTAGGTTGGAATATTTCCAAACTGCGTCACTTGGTAGGAAAGTGCATCGCAAAAGTGCTCTTTTGGAGTTTAACCCTCCAACATTGCAGTTTGAAAATTTCAAATTGTGACACCTTCACATATAGAGACACTGGGATGGTTTTTTGGACATTTCGTATGAAATTTTTCAAAAAATTTAACATGGAGACTTTTCTTGATGCAGGATGCAACGAGAGATCTCTATTCTCGAGAGCATAGATTGCAAGAGATCTTTGGTTATTTGTGAGACCTTAGTAACAGGGAGTAGGAATGGCTACGTGACATGGGATTATGGTACATTACATACACAACGCATGTGTACACCCATCTTGGGATGATGCCAATGCTTGTTGAGAGATGGCACAACGAGACCTCATCTTTCCACCTTCCTACTAGTGAGGCCATCATCACCTTAGAGGACATGTGGCACATCCTAATATTTTCAATTCATGTTCGGCATGTTATTTTTGATATGGATGCCAGGTGGGACACTTGTCATTTAGTCCTTGCTACAAATGAGGTCATGTTCTGCGAGGGATAGATAGAGCTGGAGCGTCATAGGAAACTCACATCACCATTTTTTCTAGTGATTGCAACAATCATCTTAGGTCTTATTGCCCCTAACCAACGAGGCTGATACTTTAGTCCTGGTTGGGGACTTTGCTAGGAGTGGATGGTTCAAGACAAACCAGTCTTTTTTTCTTGGGGGCCTGTTTGTATAGCCTCTCTTTATAAGGATCTTCACAAGTACATCTACCTCGATGGCAGAGCACTCAGGGTAGATGTTACACTCCCCCACGTATGGGTGTGGGACCATATTGTCATTCTTCAACCGTGAGTCATTGTAGTACTGATGGGGCCTGATGATCCCCTAGTGTGGTGTTACAAAGGTGTTGTGTCATTTACACACACGAGTGAGCACAAGATTCCTCACTGGAGGAGGGTCCTAAATGAGATGTACTTTTTTACTTGGAACCCATACCTTGCCCTCCTCGGATGGGCCGATGATGTAGAATATATTTTCTTTGCCTTCCAAGATTGGTTTATGTAGGGGCAAGAGCACATGATGGTGGAGAGATACTTGCTCGGGCGTGTCCAGCGTCAGTTTGGTGAGGTATACGATCAGCTTGATGATAATTATGTGGCCATATTTTCTCATATCATATCACAAACTTCGTGGGGGCAATACATTCTTGCCTCTAAGGCCATAGACAACTTTAGATGGTTGATGGCCCAACCATGGATATATGATTAGGGGCCCACATATCTAGGTGTCACACAGGCATACAAAGACTAGTTTTGGCCACCCTTGTGGTTGACAATCCCACGAGCACTTGCTACTCAGTGAAGATTGAGGAGTAGGGGGGAGGATGAGGATGGAGGGATGGGGACTGACAGGATCAGCCAAGTAGGGTTCCAATTTAGCTAAGTCAGGTTGATGTTTAGATGCAAGATCAAGAGCAGTTTCCAGCCAGGAAGCAAGATCAGGAAAATGCACCACCATGAGCTGAGGGTGAGGGTCAGCCTCACATGTAGCCCACACGAGCACAACCAAATCCCAAAGAGGCACTGATTATACAGCTATAGGTTCAGGTTTGGACCTTGACAGTGGAGAGGGATTAGGCTAGGGCCAAGAGAGACCAAGCCAAGGCCGACAGAGACCAGGTCATTTTGTAGAGGCAAGCCGCAAAGCTACAAGAAGCTACAAAGATGGGCTGGAGACAATAGTTGGAGAGCAAGGAATCCTCCTCCTCTCATAGTTCAGTGTCTCTTCAATCTTACAGGGAGGCCGTCCGAGAGGTAGACTATTATCATATGCATTATCATTAGGCCATACCTAGAGCAAAGCAGGCCCCAGATTACTTGCAGCAGACTAGTTATAGACCAGCATAGGGTCATGGTGATAGAGGTAAAGGAAGTAGATAGGAGTGTTAGGCCTCCCTTTGATCGAAATGATATTTTTTGTGCCATATGGGCTCATTTTTTATAGCCCTGATGGGCCTTTCTGTACTTATTGACATACATGTACAGTGATCTGATTATTTTGTACTATGATAGTTATCCAATGATGATATATATGTATATATATATGAGATGATAATTTTGATATGATGTGATGTGTTATCATTTATGTATGTATGGATGGTTTTATTTCTGTATGCTATGCAATCATGGTATGGTGTTATGTGATGTATATATGGATGCATTTCTTTTTTGATGATGTATGCATTATGGATAGATCTTATATTATGTTGTTTATTTATGATATGCAAATGGATTCATATGATATGTAATATGGATGGATGATGATGATGATATGATATGTGATATGAAATGTAATATGCAAAATGATATGGAGATGATCTATGGTGTATACACGAAATGATATGTGAATCAAGCTTATGAAGTGGTTATGGATGGATGTACATTTTTAATGTAATGATTTTTTATGTTCCTATTATGCTTTGAATGTTTATAATGGTATGGAATTATTTATGCAAATGAAATGCGAAAAATTATTGGTACATGGTTATTTATGAGGTGTTTTATATAATATGGATGACTAATGGATGATACGTATGTTTTTATGATTATGTATGATGAAATGTGAATGCAATGGTCATGTTTTATATGTATTGATGATGTAAATGAGATGCTTTTACGATGCTAAGAATAACAAATACATATTATCCGAAACATGCTTAATGATAATATAATGTATGTGATGTATTTATTGTGATGTGATGTAATATGTGAAATGATGTGTTAATACAAAGTGGTATAATGATGCTTTATGCAAAATAAACGTAATGTGGGAGATGACTTTATGATGTTATATGAGTATGTATGCTTATAATGCAATGCATTATCTATAATGCTCCTGTACCTAGTATGTTTATGCAATGGGTGGTAATATGAAATTTTTCATGCAAATGAATGATATTCGATGATTTATGTGATGAATGCAATGGATGGAAAAAATGTAATGTGAGGAAACATGGATATGCTTGTTTATGAAAATGCTTATAATAGCAGATTTATATGGAAATGCAATGCATGTGTTTCCTATATGATATGTTTATGCAATATGCTAACAATTTGTGTATGCAAGATCAATGATGATGATTTGATGATAACTAACTATCATAGTACCTTGTAAGGGTGATGAGTAAGAAGGGATGAAAGAGAAGAAGATATTTCAACAAGTCATAAGGTGGTGAATATGCAAATGATGATGACTACTTGTTGAGGAGTTAGGATTTTCAAAGGGCCAATTTCCTTATGGCATCATGTAATTTCATTTATCCTAAGTGTTCTTTCAAATGATTGATATGGGACCAATTGGATGATGGGCTATCGAAACCAAGAGTTGACCAACTTGCTTACGTATTGATTTAAACTTGAGACTTGACATTTTGAGTTTTCACTTTTTACCAGCTAGACTTGCTTTTGATTATCTTACCAAAGGTTGGGGATGATGATCATTTATTATGAGTGGTGTTTATTTCAGGTGAAAGCGAGATGAGATAGATGTATTTTTTTCAAATATTTGGATGTTTTTGGAGTTTTGCAATGTTTTGAGGCTATTTTTTGGTATTTTTCAAGGTTTTTGAATGTTTTGATTTTTTTATTTTCCAATAATTTTGGGGTTTTCTGATATTTTTACCAAGAGACTAGCCTAAGTACCTATCCTAGGGGCCTTAGGGGCTGATCAACAGATTATCCTTTCCTACATTATACATGTAGAGACCACGTAGTTCGACTGATGACTTGACTAATTTACAGATGAAGATATACATGATGAAATGTTAATTTATTATGATAGACTCTTAAAGGACTAACCTAAGTGTCTCAGGGGATGATCAAAGATCAACCTTGCCTACAGTCAAGGCTTAGAGACCTGTAGTTTGACTAATGACTTGTTTTTGACCTTATGACCTATTTTAGGATTTTGATATGTTTTGAGTGTTTTTGGATTTTTGGATTTTTGGATGTTTTTTGATTTTCTAATTTTAGGACTTCAAGAATCTACACGAATCCAATCCAATGAGAACATTCCCTCAACATGATGCAATAGAATACTCCAATAAAGGAAGGGAAAACTAACCTTGAGGATGGGCCAAGTAGTACTAGGAGGGATCATGATACGAAAACAGGACCAAGCTATGGTGCAGATGTAGATGTATGAGTGATGGATGGAGATTAAAATGCAATGGATGATGGAAATGTAGTGGATGGATGATGCAGAACAAGCCGTGAAGATCTTGGTGGATGGAAAGTGTTTATTTACACAAGGAGCCTATTTCCCAGGTTTTCACCAAGGTACTTGTCCAAAGTGCCACCAAAGTGGTTTTCACTAGAGGAAGATTTTTCTCTTTACTATTTTTGATAATTTTTTTCTATTTTTTCTTTTGATTTTTTGGTTCTATACCTTGAAGTACTTAGGCATAATTTTTTTTGAGATGAGAGCTATTCATGGGCTCCTAGAGAGTTTCCCCTTCGGGTGTTGATAACTAATATGCCCCTAACTTATAACTTGTTGTGATAACAAATGGTCCCAACCAATGGGGTTCAAATTTTCCTTTTTTGTTTGGATTTGGGACATTCTTTTGATTCTCGTTTAATACCATTTCTTTGACTTGGAAAGTTTTTCTTTTGATTTTCTTGTTATATCTCCTTTTGATTCTATTCTGATAGACTTGCAAATGATTGAAAATGTCCATATTCCACTCATCCAGTAGCTCTAGCTCATTTAGTCTTGATACTTGATACTTGATACTATTCATCTATGATGAGGTTTTACAATGATATTCTTAGTGATGGGAGCTCAATCTCAATGGGGAGTACTACTTTTAATCAGTAGACTAGGGAGAAGGGAGTGGCACCGGTGGGTGTGCAGATGCTAGTTTAGTAGCCCCAAAGGGTGGGATTGAGCTGTAAGTGCCAGTCAAAATCTATGCCATTGACTATTTTCTTGAGGATTTTCAAAATGGTTTTATCTGTGGCTTTTGCTTGGCCATTTCCTTGGGGATAGTATGGGGTAGAGAAGTGATGTTGGATTTTGAATTTTTCACATAAGTTGTGAACATCCTAATTCTTAAATGGTGTCTCATTATCTGAGATAATGGCTTGTGGGACACCATAGTAGTAAATGAGATAGTTCAAGATGAACTTTGATATCTACTTCCCAGTTATATATGTCATGGGTATGGCCTCCACCCACTTAGTAAAGTACTCTACGGTGGTTATGATGAACATGTGGCCATTAGATGGGAGTGATTTTTCCAATGAGATCGAGTCCTCACTACAAAAAGGACAATGGTGTTATGATGGGATGAAGTCCTTGAGCTGGAGCATGGATGAGGTCCCCATGCTACTGACATTGTAAACACCTTCTAACATAGTCATGTGCCTCTCTTTCCATTGTGGGCCAATAATACCCCATCCTTAATAATTTCTTGCCTAGGCCATTCCACTCGAGCGTGAACCATAAATATCACTATGTACTTTAGTTAGAGCGGTCAGTGCCTCCTCAACATTTAAACAATGCATTAAGGTTCCTTCTATGCTCCTACAATATAGGGTATCTCCTAGGATGACGAATCGGGATTCCTTTTTGACAAAGGTTCATTTTAGGGTTGAAGGTAAGTCAGCAGGTATGGTACCTATTCAAAGGTATGTATAAATTTCATGGTACTAGGGATCACCAGGAACAACAATTTCACACACAAATTTTGATTTTGGTACCTTGAATGCAGGTATGAGAAGCTGCGCTACTAAGAATTCATATTTTGGGGCATTGTGGGGGATGTACAGTAAGGATCCAATTGTTTCCATGGCATCTGCTGCTCTATTGTTGGTTCTGGATATTTGTTCAAATGTAATCTTGATGAAGGATTATTTGAGAGTCTACTAGTTTCTTGCATGGAGTGAGCTTATCATCTTTAGTTTGGTACTCATCATTCACTTGGTTTATTATCAATTGAGAATATCCATATACTCTGAGGGCTATGATGTGCCACTGCACTACTATTCTGAGACCTATGGTTAAAGCCTCATATTTTGCAATGTCATTGGTGTAGGGGAATGCCAATTTATAAGACTTTGGTATGCAGTCTCCTTGTGGGGTGATAAAGAATACACCGACTCTTGATCCATGCTGTGTGTATGAGCCATCAAAGTAGAGTTTCCAGTCGTCAGCTATGTTGAGATTGAAAATAGATTTGTCTGGAAACTCTGAGATGAGAGGATTCTTTGAGTAGATTGGTGCTTCTACAAGTTAATTTGTGATGACCTGGAATTTGATTCCTTTCTACTCCACATATTCAATGTCATATTCTAATAGTATCATCACCCATTTTTCCATTCTTCTAGTCAACATTGCTTTTGACATTAAGTACTTGAGAGGGTTGATTTTGGTGATGAATTTTATTTTGTGTGCCAACATGTAATGTTTAAATTTCTATGATGCAAACACTACTGCTAGGCATGCTTTCTCAATGAATGAATAGTTTAACTCATGCCCAACCATTGTTTTGCTGATGTAATAGATGGACCTTTCTATTCTATTTTCATCAAGCTGAGTTAGGAGAGCTCCAAGGGCTACTAATGTTATTGACACGTAGATAATTCATGGCTTTCTTGGGATTGGTGGCATTAGGACCAATGGTGTAAGTATATATTCTTTGATTTTATTGAAGGATTCTTCACACTTGTTATCCCATTTGTATGCTACTCCCTTGTGAAGTAGGTGAGAGTATGGGTTTTTTTTGTTTTCCACTTGTCCTATGAACCTTTGAATGGATTGAAGCCTGCCTTGGAGACCTCTTAATTGCTTCAATGTTTTGGGTACGTGCATCTCAAGGATTTCTTTTACCTTTGTTGGATCTACCTCAATACCTCTCATTGACACTATATATCCTAGCAGCTTTCTTGATTGTACACCGAAGATGCACTTCTTTGGGTTTAATCTGACCTTGTATTCCTCCAGCCTATCAAAAATGGAATTTAAGGTTGTTATGTGATCCTTTCCTTTTTTAGATTTGGCTAGAATGTCATCAACATAATCTTTGACCATTTTATGGATCATGTCATGGAATATTAATGTCATGGCCCTTTGGTATGTTTCTCATGCATTCTTTAAGTTGAATGGCATCATATTCCAGCAGTAAGTCCCCCACAAACAAGTGAAGGCTATTTTATGTTGGTCTTCTTTAGCAATCATTATCTGGTTGTAACCTAAAAAACCGTCCATCAAGGAAAGCATTTCATGTCCTGCCATCATAACTACGCTCATGTCAATATTGAGAAATAGGAAATCATCCTTCAAACATGCTTTGTTCAAGTCTTTGAAGTTTGTGTAGATTCTGATGCCGCCATCAGGTTTTGAGACAGGCACCAAGTTTGACACCCATTCTGGATAATCTATTGGCCAAATGAATCCTATGTACAATAGCTTCTTTAGTTCCATTTTGACTAGTAGGGTGATATGAGGGTGCATTTTCTTGAGCTTTTGTTTAATAGGATTTGCTTCAAGGTATACTGCTAGGTGATGAACTAAAATTTTTGGATCAAGCCCTAGCATGTAAACATAGCTCCATGTGAATTTTATCTATCTCTCTCTCAAGAAGGATGCTTGGAGCTCTTGTTCGTCTAATAGTAATGAGTTTGCATAGAATTTGATGTGCGAGGTTTCCTCTATTCCTAGATTAACTGGATTGCACCTTTCTACTAGGACTACTAATTTTTCTTGATGAAGAGCTCTGAAAGGAAGATTGAGTCCCCCATCCTCAAGCACATTGGAGAGGTTTTCACCATTGGATGCATCCTTTCTTTTTACTTTTTTTTCTGGTCGAAGAGTGCGACAGTGTGGTTTTCACTCAAGGACTTAGTGTGGATTAAATTGTTTCCCCATAATAGGCCTGTCTATCTAGCTCAATGATGAACCTTGATTTGTGATCCCTACATGAAATGTTATCCTATAGTCCCATGAATTCTGAGAGTGCCTCATCGTTTTTGAATGTATCAAGAACTGGTGGTCCTTGTTGGTCATAATCGATGAGTTGGGGGTATACTAGGCGGATTTCATGATTTTGATGGTATAACTCAAATGATAAGGTGCTAATCATGAGAAGAGTGGTATCCTCAAAGAGCCTAGGTAAGTTGGTCATGGGATCCTCATCATCACTATTACTACAAACATTGATTATGTCAAATGTAAAGTTGTCTATAACTCGACCTATAGATACAAGTAAGCAAAGTTTAGCTGCAAATTGGTATGGAGGATTTTTGACCTTTCTAACTAGAGGACCTCAACTACATATGGTTATACTTGGAGGGGTACATATGATTCCAAAACTTCCCATTCGCATCTCTAGAATGATAGGTATTATAAGCCCATTGTAATTTTTCCCAAGTCTTTAATTTCTTTCATAGCCCATTGTGAGAATTATTTGTAGACCCTTGCTTCTGTCATCCATTGGTAAATCGGTTGCTAGTCTCTCATCTTGGTATAGGAGATGAGATGGATCTACCTCAATAACTTCTTGGCCAAGATCTCCCCAACTTGTAAAGTTGGGATAGTCTTTAGGATACTTTTGAGATGTGGAGGATTCATTTAATTGCAAATGTCCCTGTGATCTAGGAGATTGTTGTAACTCTCCTATCACAAAAGCATTTTTAGAGAGCATGTAGTTTCCACAACCATTATATTGGATGATGACCTGAATATTAGAGATAGTGGGAATGGCGGGAGTGGTGGGTGTCTTTGTCACATAAGTGGAAGTGAGAGTGGTAGGATCAATGTATGGTGTAGATGGGTCCTCATCATTTTTAGGTACTTTTGGTATTTTATAGTACTTTTCCTCTAGGATTTTGTAGTACGAGGATGGTTCAAGATCTCCATGGATAG
Source organism: Sequoia sempervirens (assembly GCA_007258455.2). Classification (NCBI taxonomy): domain Eukaryota; kingdom Viridiplantae; phylum Streptophyta; class Pinopsida; order Cupressales; family Cupressaceae; genus Sequoia; species Sequoia sempervirens. The sequence goes on along the minus strand of VDFB02252616.1, from coordinate 77,431,883 downwards.
TGAATTCTTGTCCTTTATGTGAATTTGACACATTGATGGAAAGTTTACACTATTTCTTGCATTGCATGAATCCATGGATGTCCAAGGAGAATGTTATATGACAAGTCAAGGTCCAAGACCTGACAAGTGGTTTCCATGATAGGTAGCCCTACTTGAATAGGGATTTTTATTGTGCCTTAAGACACTCTTTCTTGATCATGATATGCTCTTAATGTGATACCATTTCCTTTGTCAATAGAATCCTTTGAGATTTTTAATTGTTTAATGGGCTTGAGGGAACACATATTCAAGCTTGTACCTCCATCCACCAAGACCCATTTGACTTTACCTTTCTGCACTAAGACCTCTAAGTGGAGTGCACGGTTATGAGATAGTTGAGTAGGAAAATCTTGGTTAGAGAATGTGAGGAGATTTGGTGAAATGATATTTCTAACCATAGCTTGGAATTGTTCCACATCAAGATCTATAGGGATAGTGGATGAAGCCAATGCTTCCTCAAGGATTTTATTATGGGAAAATGATATTTTTAGTAACTCCATGATGGAGATTTGTACTGGCATTCTTTTGAGTTGATCAAGGATGTTATAGCCATTGGGGACAGATTTAGGTGTAGGGATTCTATTTGGCTGGGATGATCCTGCAATGTTAACTTTATCGCCTCTTGTGGTGACTCTGCAATTGGCATAGGATCCTTTGATGGTGATGGTAGCGCAATAGTCATCTAGGGATGCAACGACATGGTCATACACATGATTTACATTTTTTAAGGTTTCTTTCTCCTTATCCATGCTATTATTCCCTGTATTTCCATGGTTAGGCATCATATTCGTGTATATCTTAAGGTTTTGGTTTCTTGTTGGTTGTTCCACATTTACAATTCTTTGATCGATGAGATCTTGGACTATAGTTTTTTAGGATCATACAACTATTCGTGGTATTCCCTTTGATTTTATGGAACTCATAGAGTTGATTCTGATTATACCAAGGAGGTTTCACATCTAGTTCTTGGTAATTCTCATAGGTGAGAGGCTTGATGAGTTTTTCATTTATCAATTTCTTCATGATGACTTCGAGTGGTTCCCCCAGAGTGGTGTATTTTCACTTGGGGTAATTCTTGTTCCATTGGGGTGGTCCCCTTTGATCATTGACATTGTTAATTATTTGTTTGTTGTTTGGTTGTTGTGTTTCTTGATGATTATTTTGGTATTGGATTTATATTTGTGGTGTGGGTGTATTTTGGTGAGGGGCATTGATGACCACTTTGGCGTCGATGACACTATCATTGGTAAAATTTTTGTTTCTTTCCCATGTGTGAGGTTTTTCATTGTAATTGGTGGGTGGGTGGTTGTTTTGTTGTTTAGGATATGAAGTTTATCCTCTAGGTTGTGTCATAAGGGCTCATTCGATGTTGAGCACCTTGGAGATCAACTAGTCATACATGGAAATCCCTTGAACTTTGAGATGAAATTTCAAGAGGCCATCAAGGTTGGATATGATGGTGCAAAATTTTTGTTCCTTGGGCATGACCCATTTGCTCCGATTGGCCTTAGATCACCATCATTGTAGGAATGAAGTGAATGATTCATTCTTACCTTGTTTCAGAGCTGAGAGTTCCTCTAGACTCACATCCATTGTGATATTGCATGCATAGTTTTTGATGAATGCGTCTATAATTTCTTGGAATTTTTTGATGCTTGTAGGTAGGCAAGAGAACCATTCCATAGTGTGGCTAGCCAAAATCCTAGGAAATAGCCGCATTAGATAGTAGGTATCATCATATGTGAATTCCATGCAATGAACCTGGAATTCCCTAATGTGATCCTCAGATTTTCCCATCCCACGATGCTTGTCAAATTTGGGGATCTCAAATCCCTTTGGGAATGGTTTCATCACAAGGCTCTTGTCAAATGGATAAGGACACAAGTTTCTTGGTGTTTTTGTGGTTTACCCTAATTGAAGATCAAGCACTTGTTGCGAGAGCAACCTGATTTGTGTCGTTACATCATTTTGTGGATGACGGGGTGGGATGAAGGTATTCTAGGGTGGTTTCATTGTTGGTTGCATGGGTGGGTTGTTTGGTGTGTTGTTTGATGGTATTTACACTTTTTTTGAGCCATGTATGTTGCACTTGCTGCTGTATATTCAATGCTTGTTGTTGGTCTTGTTGTTGTGCTAAGATTGCTTGTTGTTGAGCCTGTTGATGTGCTTGTTGTTTCACCAACAACACTTGTTGTTGCACCAACAACACTTGTTGTTGGACTTCCAATTGGGATGCTTCTTGCTACTCTTTATATTGTTTTATTGCTTGTTGATATTCTTGTAGTTTTTCTTCTTGTTTTTATGCAAGAAACTATGCTTGTTATGTGCTTGTTGCACTTGATATTGGGCATGTGCTTGAGCTCGAGCTTGAGCTTGAGCTTGTGCTTGTGCTTGGGATTGTGCTTGTCTTGTGCTTGGGCTTGTGCTACTTGTTGTAATAACATTTGGGCTTGAGAATCCTTTTGTGCTTGTAGTGTGGCTTGGGCTTCTTAAGCAGCTTGAGCAACTTGTTGAGTAGCTAGTTGTACGGCTTGTTGATTAGCTAGTTGCATAGATTTTTGCTTTTGTACTTGTAGAAATTCCTTTTAATAAGCAGCTTGCTAAGTGGATTGCAACATCGTACTATATTGGATGGGTATATTGGAGCTTGGTGGTGGTGGGGGTGGTGGTGGATTTAGAATGGTGCTTGTGGTGGTGGTGAGTGGTGATGTTGTGTTTATGGTTTGAGTGGTGAATGGTGCGATTGATGTGGTTGGTCCTAGAGAGATCATGCTTTGAGATGTTAGGGTGGTGTTGGATGATGTCGTGATTTCTTGTGTAGTTTTTATCTATTGTTGTGATATCGATGACAAGTTTTGAAAGTTTGGCATGTTGTTTTGATTGATTTTTGGGATTTTGGTTTGATTTTGATTGATATTTGGTAAATGTGGGAGTCCCAAGCCAAGTGGAGGTGTGGAAAATGGTAGTAATGGTGGAAGAGTTGAAAATGTGATGGGTGTGATCTCTTGAGGAAATGATGTGGTGTTGAAAATGCCCCTAGTTCCAAACATGTCACATTCTCCTTGTGAAGTTATGGGGAGAGAAGTTTGGGGTGTTGCGTGAAAGGATGATGATGATGGATCATTAGGATCATGGAAAGTGAGAGGGGCATACTTATGCAATGGATTTTGAGGTATTTTTTGTTCCAAAATGGTGTTTTCATCCAATTCTTGATTTTTGACAAGGGGATGTGTTTGAATGGCATTAAGAAATGCATTTCCGTTATTAACATTAGGTTGGGTTGGAGCAAAAAATGTTGTGATTTGTAGAATGTTTTGAGTGATGCTTTGTGATGGGGGTGTAGATGAGATGGGGAGTGTGGATGAGATTGGAGGCATGACCTCCAAAGATGGTTCCACTATAGAGCTCATGTCAAAATAAGAAGGTAATTTGTCCCCTTGTTTTGCTAGTTCAAGCATGTATAGTGAGGGGTTAAGCCTCATCATGATATTGATGATCTTATGGTTCTCTTGATTTTGGATCATTTCGGTGATTTCTTCACGTGACATCCCAAAGGTAAGATCTGCTTCTTGATTTTCCTCCTATGGATTTTGTGAGAGAAAGTTTGTCAAAGGATTGTTTGATTAAATGGGATTCATTTCAGTATTTTTTTGGCTTAGGTCACTTGAAGTGGGTGTTTCTTTGTCGGCTTCCATGTTCTTCTTGTGTTGAGATCTAGTTTAAACCATAAAACAAGGATCAATTTTCAAGAATATGGGAGATGAATCTTTAATTCTTTATATTGATCTAATTTTAGGCACAAAAGAGAAATTTTTAAGGATATCTTGAGGATCAAAAGGCGATATGATGATGATGCAAGAGATGGATGATGTGGTTGTTTGATCTTTAGAAAAATTCTTGAGGGGAATGCTAGACTTTTAGAACTTTTGGATATGTTTTGGATTTAGATTTTTGATTTCTTGGATTGTACTTGACTTGATTTTTCTTTGGTTTTTCTTTGATCAAAAAAATAGACCTTAAGATGTTGGATAATTATCTAAGGGGTAGATTTTCTCAAAGGATGATAATTTGAATATGTGTAGGGAGAAGGATGCATCTACCCACACTTATTCAAACAAGATGATAATTTAACCAAACTTATGAAGAAAGATGCATCTACATATACCTAACTAAATAAGATGGTTTGACAATTTTGACTAAGTAAATGCAAAAGGATGCATCTACACATGCCTAGCCAAAGATGATTTGATAAATATTTCAAGGATTTTGTCTCAAGGCTTTGATGATTTTTATTTTTTGCTAAAAATCCTAGCATGAAGGATGATTTCAAGATTTTTCAAAGGACGATGGTGAGGTGATTTTTGGTTTGATGTTGAAGGATGGATGGAAAATATTTTGATTTTGATCCTAAGATGTACCTAAATAAGACACTTTGTTTACTAGACCTTGGTATTGAAGGACATACGATACTTCTAAAGACCTTTCAACCAAGAAGTGGTTCAAATTGAGCATACATTTACGGATTATTCAAAGGGATGAGTCCATAGAACCTTGTGAATTTTTTTCTTATTTTTATATGTTGCTTTTGATTGCACTTCCTATTATACTTTTTGATGATCTTTCGAGTGTGACTTCTAAATTTTGAACTTTGACTCAAGGATTTTTGTTTTGGGATTTTAACTTTCTTGGAAATCATGAGGTTTCAACACATGTGAGAGTCAATTTTGTTATCTTTGCTTAGTGAATTTTTTCTATCACAAACACTTATTTTATTATGTTTTCCAAAGTAGATGTCGAATGTATTAATTTCTTTGAATCCCACAAAGTATGTTATGTGGAAATTTGATGAATTCAAGGCAAGGGTTACCTATTGTTTATCTTTAGTAGGAAAATTGAGATGTAAGTTCAAGAGTTTAGAAACCTCTAAGGATGTGAATCCCAAGGGCAAGCAATAACACATGAATTTGGTCAATTGTATTTTCTCCCTAAAGGGTTTGAAATTTTGATGATGATGTTAAGTGTTTGTTTCCAAATGTTTTCAAACAAGAAAATTGCTTTTGACTCCCAAGAAATATAACATCCTAGCTCAATTGGTACATTTTTCTTGGTGGGCTTGCCTCATGCCCTTCGTAGTAGAAGAGATGATTTTACATGCAACCAAGGAGAGAGTATAAAGGTATGTTAAGAATGAAGTATTAATCTATATACTTTAACCAAGATCGGACATGGCAAGTAACTTCTTGGAATCTAAGTTCCAATGCACCACTTTGATAAACTCGTTGGATGGACTGGTTGGCTACTTCAAACAAGGCTCTTAATGACGAGACATTAGGGACATGGCACCTTGCAAGGGTCCAGCAAGCCACTAAAGGCTTTAATCAATCCTACTAGGGGATCTTATACTTTTTGTAGTAGTACCCCGTTTTGAAAGAAACTATATGGCTAAGGTCTACATAACATGAGGACTTGACAGTTTAGTCTTATCCATTTATATACCGGCCCAAATGAAAAACTGATTGGAGTCACCTTCGAATTCTCCTTTCGAATGTGTCTCTTAGGCAAGCCCCTCTAAAGGTAAACAACAATGATCAAACACACCCGTAGTTCGATTGACCTTCATTTAGAAACAAAGGGAGAACACATGCGATATACCTAACTCACACTCGCAAGCTTTGCTCAATTTTAGACCCAAATTGAAGTGTGTATGGGAAATTATTTACGTAACTTAATGTCACCAAAATCCTTTTGATTCTCAAGATCGCCATGAGGCTTAAGAGAAGCGCATATGTCTTTTGATAATATTACTTTGTGTATGTAATTGCAAAGCAATGTAAACACTTGTTTATTTTAAATCCTCAAAGCAAAAGTGAGCTCATTTTAAAAGCACCAAAGTAAGTGTTAAAATTTTCCTTGTTCAATTTTTAATCCCAAAACAAACTCTAGTAGATTTGAGTCCTAATGTTCTTTTTAAGCCTTTTTGTAAAAAGAAATCAAAAGTTCTTTTTAAAGCCCAAACAAAATTAGTAGATCCTAAGCATAAAAAGATGACAATTTTTTCCTTAAAAAGAGTAATGAATCCTCCAAGAGTGTTAAACAAACACTAGAGTGTTTAAAAACACTTGTTTTTTTGAGATGACATCATCATGCTTCTCTTCCTCTTCGTCTTTGATCAATCCAACCTACAAGAAAAATTAGTGATATCCTACAAAATAGAGGCCAAAAAGGCAGAACACAGATGGAAGAATCATAATATAAAAAAGAACATGTGCTTCAAATAAATCTTCACTTCATACTCCCCTTCAATGGTGCAATCCATGAAGGTGTCACAGTTTGATTTCCCTAGTAGCATGATATAGCATTTCTTGCAAATCAAGGTTTCTCTAGAGTTAGGCCAGTGAGCATGAATGCATCACACTTTTGTCTAGCAGTGCAGTTTGATTTTACAAAAGATTCTCATGAGTTTGATTAGCTCAATGACATAGTTTAGAATTCAAATTTTCTAGGTGGGAAGACTGAGGCATTGTAGTTTGAATTTTTAGTGATCCTATAGAGTGATGTTGGAGAACCAGTGGTGTTGAACAATGATGTTGAGCCTATAGAAAAAAGAAAAACACAAAATTTTAACAAAAAATGTGATTAGAATGTGAGATTGCCCTCCTTCTAGCACCAAAATGTCAAACCCCAATCCTAATACTACAAAACATAATGAACAAACACATTAGAAGATAATATGCAAGAAATAATAGGGATTCCCCATGAAATCCATTAACAAAGTTTCAAATAGAAAATAAAGCAAGAATGAGATAAAAGAACAAGAAAGCAAGCTAAATCCTATTGAGGACAATGCAAACTCTTGATCCCATGGGGGAATCGGTGCCAATTTGATGTGAAAATTGGTCCTTTCCCAACTCCAATGCTAACTTTGATGGTGTGATGAAGAATGTGATCCACTTTTATGAAGAATGATGTGTGCTTCAAGACAAAAATCTGCATAACCTAGCTATGAACTCACTAACATGGATAAAGATTGCTAATAATTTGAGCATAATAAGTTTACTCAAATTGTGGATGATAGAATGAGGATATTAGCCTCTTATTTATAGAATGCTAAGTTGAGAAGATGTCAAAAATAGAACAATGTGGGACTAAGAATTAGCCGATGGCAAAGTGCCACTTGTCCACTTGTGAATGGATGGAGGAAGTGCAAGTTTTGAAGAATGTGTCAATAAATGCATATATTTGAATTTTGAATTTTTTGAAATGGCATACAAGAGGGAAGGAATAATGCATTGAATGCCACTTGGCTCAAGGAAAAGGACATTTAAGAGAGAGTAAATTCCTTGTTGGAAGGACTCATCCCACTTGGATTTTGAATTCAAACTTGGGAAATATTCCTTAAAAGATGCCTTGTTGAAGAAAATAGAGATTTAAAAAATCAATTAAATATATTTTTATGTACAAGTGGGAAAATCTAGAGGATGGGACATGTGAAGAAATTTAAATTAATCAAGGTTAATTAATTTAATGAAGGGATTAAATGATGTGACCTATTTGACTTAAAATTTGTGGAATTATTTAAATCAAATATGAGAAGAATGCGATAAGGGATTAATTAAATAAGGATTTTGATTTATTTAATTAAAAGAGATGATATTAGATTAAACTAAATACTGTTTTAATTTATTTTATTTAATAGATAGACTTTAGAAATTTAATCAAATAAAGTTAATTATTTAATTAAATGGGGATAGTTAGATCAGGCTAGCTGATTTAATTGTGGAGAGGGGGTGACTTAATTAGATAACTAATTTATTTAATTAAGAGAAGAAATATTTGATCAAATAAAGGTATTTGATTAAATGGTTAAACTGAAGGATGATTTAGGATGAAATGATGTTAGTGGTTAGGATCATATGCCCAATGTCAAATAGTACATTTTACGTGTCTACACCAAGCTTAGTTAGGAAGTTCTATCACCAAATGTATTGAATGGTAACATTGAATGCACCTATATAATTGGACTCTACTAATGATAAAGCAATGGTAGATTTCTTCTTGCTTGACCAAAAAATGGGGCTTCATCCTAAACTAAGAACATATCCTAAAGTGGACTTGTTATCACCAACCTAATTAAAATCATTGTAGTTAATGAGATACAGAGTACAACTTGTTAAATAATGAATCCCATAGTTGATGGTTCCCTTGAAATACCAGAGTATACACTTGCTAGCTTTCCAATGTAGTTCATATGGATATTGCATGCATCTAGAAAAAACCCCCAATATATATGAGAGACCCAGGTGAGAGTGAGTGAGATAAAGAAGACTCCCCTAAAGCTGGTGATGGTTTTTGCAATCAACTAGTGGTGTATGTTTTACATCCTCAAGCTTTACCTCCGATAAGAAAGGTGTTGTTTTTTGCTTGTAGTTAGTCATGTGAAACCGAACTAGAAGATCTCTTGCATACTTGGATTGAGCAACATTGATTCCTGATTCATTCTAGCTGATTTCAAATCTAGGGAAAAAGTGTAGGAGACCCATGTGTGTCATGGAAAATCTTTCATACAAAGAAAATGTAATTGTAGTAATGGTTGTGGTTGAACTGCCTATTATTAGTAGATCATTTACATAAAAATTCATGATGAATAAAGAGTCATATTTTTTCATCATATAAGCATTTGGATCAGATTTTCATTGCATTAAATTTTGAGATAGTAGATAAGAGTCCATTTTAGCATACCATGCTCTAGCAGCCTTGAGGCCATAGAGTGAATTCTTGAGTCTGCATACTAAGGATGAATTTTATGCATACCCTTGTGGCTACTCCATGTACATTTCATCTTTGAGATCACCATGAAGAAATGTGTTCTTCACATCTAGTGGTGAACCTCCCACCTTCTTGCTACTACAATGGAAAGTTATTTGAATGGACTTCATTTTTTCCATTGGAGAAAAAGTATCATCATAGTTGATGCCATGAAACTGCTAAAAGCCTTTAACTACTAACCTTGCTTTTTATCTACTCAAATGTCTATCTTCTACTTTCTTTGTCATATAGACCCACTTACGTTTGAATGGATTGTGGTTAGAAGGAAGTAGAGCCAAGTCTCAAGTTTGGCTCACTATGAGTGAGTTATACACATCTTCCATCGTACCTTCCCAAAAATGATTTCATAGCTTCTTTGTAAGTCTAATGGTTGGATGCTATAGCCACATTGGCATGCAATGGAATGATGGGCTCTAATAACATTTGATAATTTTATGAATACTAGTTGAGTTACAAATTATGGAATTGTAAAAAATTGAGAAGCATAAACTTTAAATAATTCCATTCATTATTAACTTGATAATTTCTTAAGAATGAGTACAATATATATATAATAAGAGATGAGATTTCAAGACTGGAAATTTCCAACTAGAAAATAGTCATGCAAATCCATGCAATTTTTCACAACTAAGAAATCATTATCTTAAAAATATAACAACTAGCAAACTTATTTAGAGGAATATTTTAGGAAAAATATTCTACACTAAGATTTTCACTTAGTGGGAGTAGGAACACCCAAAGGATTGCATGATAGGGTAAAAATCAGAATCTTGGTAGGATCCATTATAGTTAGATTAGTTGTGATGACATTATTAAGCTCATGGTTCATGGTTAGGAGAAAGAAAAAGAAAAATCAGGCTACTTTCACTCTTGGCTGAGGAAACTTCAATGGGGAACTAATAGTGATTCAAACATGCCACAATGATACCCCTATAAGAAACTTCTAATCACCACCAAAAAATTTAGAAAAGTGAAACTTCTAGGAACCAATGGGTTTTAGAGTGGGTATAGAGGAAACCTTAACTTTAAATGAAATGAATAGGTAAATTTGGTGGTGGTGAAGAAAATATCTATTGGTTCACGATAGAGTTAAATAGAGTTCATTGCATAAATCATCACCATCACCCAGATACACCATTGGCACTTACTAAAGCTTCATGTGTAATGCCTCATCATTATAACCTAAGGAATGTTGCAATTATATATATTAGTGGAATAATTTTTTTTTTAAAGTATAATTATTAAGTTAATTAATTGCATACATTCATTAAGTTATGTGACGTTACACTACTTTGAGTTTCCATAAGTGACTTAAGTATTTCGCATTGCACATTTTAATTAATAACATAAAGATAAACATTGCATAACATTGAATTCCATTCAAGATAATATAAGGTACAAACATGTTTCCATACATTGCATTTGATAGAACATACAATACTCATCCATTTGATGAGGTAGATCAAATAATAGTTACAAATTACATTTACATTGTTCACCTCATATACAATTTGAGGGATATTTTCAAATAAAAGATTTACAATTTACAATGATATAGTACACATAAGTTTCCAAGTGCGAGCTCTCCATCCATGAAGCTCTCGATGCCATGATCATAAACTGGGGACCCAATGGAGTAAGGTGCACATTCCACCTAGCCATGTGGTACCCGTAGGTCCACCCCCCGTGCTAGGAGATAGTAATAAGGTTACCTAGACCTAATCTACTAACCCTAGACACTAGTACATAACAAACTAATGGTTACATTGCTTCCATATTTTGACAATTGATTATATCACAAACACAAGGTTAACTGTTACTTTAGGTGGAGTGTCATCACAACATTGCAAAGGTTACCCTGGTGTTTCTTCCTAGGTTTTGGCCCCCAACCTTGGGTTACCCTAGTAACCTCTTACGAAACCCGGCCCCTATTGCATACTATTGTGGAATCGAATGTCTTTTGAAGAAACAAGACACCGATTTTCCATTCTAGGCCTTCTCATCTTATACTCAAGACTGAAGTAGCTCAAGAGTCAATAAGTGAGGCATAAGCATCTTGTTAAAAGTTTTAAATCTAACTACTATGTTCTTTAGTTTTCACTGACTTACTAACTCTTTGTAAGTTTCCCTGACACCACTTTGTGTGTCGGCCCTTACAAAAAGCCACTCCCCTAAACATAACAAAGGAATCTATGTTCTCTAACTAAGGTTTACATAGTGTACATTTAACTAAAATCAATATAAAAGACCCAACATGTTATAATGGACATCAAATTATTGTTCATAAACGGGTGTCAATCCACCATACAAATCCATGTACACATCCTTAGTTTACACAGGAACTCAACTTAACAATCTCAATTCCCACATTTACAATTGGTCTGGAAGACTTTGAAAAGAAAACTACGATCTTTCCCAATTTTCCCCAATTAAAAATGCAACTGAAACAAATTAGAAAATTAAACATCTACTATTCAGATTTATTAAATCCAATCATTCAAGGAATTAACTAGAAATTATAATAACATAAAGAAATTATCATGATTTAATTCTAACTTTTACTTTCACAACTTCACAAATCAATATCCACCAAATTTTCTATTTTAACTTCTCTGTTATGAATCTACTCAATATTTTTTTTAAATCAAATAATCCCACATTTAAAATAAATAAATTCTAAATAACATATAATTAATATAATATATATATACATAAATATATATATATAATTTTATATACATAAAACCCTAATCGAAAATCATATGCAGATTATACACTGTGTAAAATTTACGAATTCGTTTATTCCCTAGTATACACAACCATGACTACTAAAACAGCCGACAACCTTTCCCATATGGGGAAGCGGCTGTGTGGCAGCCGCCGCTGCTAGTGAAGGCAGCGTCAGCTGCCTCCACAGCCGTCGCCCCATATGGGGGCGGCTGTGGGGGTAGCCCCGCAGCCCCCTCATATACTGTGTTGAAACATTAACATTTATTCCAATGGAAATTCAATCTAAAAACTGCGGTTTTTTTTAATTTCGCTTAAACGAAATTTTTATACGAATTTCATATGGCAATTTAAATTTATTAATTCTCTATTATTTGAAACAAATAATTTTATATATGTATTTGTATATGTATGTATATATATTTGTTACAGATATATATACATATATGAATACATATATAGAATTCATTAAAATAAACAATTAAATACTGAAATTGGGCAATAACTTTCAACAGGAAATTCAAAAAGAAATTACAAACCCTTCAAATATTTTAACAATTTTGCCTCTGTAATATAAAACCTTGTTTTGTCCCTTTTATTTCTTTATAGTTTCTTGTTTTCATAGTTTTCACAGAGATTTAAAATATGACAACAAAAAATTTCTTTTCTATCACAACTAAAATCCTTCACAGATCCTTTCTACTGTTTAGATAAAATTTTTACCAAATTCCTGAGAAAAACACAGGAAATACAAAGCAAATCTTTTCTCTAACTTTTAAAGAAAAGAAACAAATTAAACAAGAAAAGTACATGTAGAATGAAAACTTCCTGTAGGAGAAATCCTCTTGCCTGTAGCGTACAATTCCCAAAAAGCTTCTCCAACAACCACAAAGATCCTCCAAATAAGGGATCTTCCAAAAATATACAGTATTACCAAATTAACACAAATACACAATTTTTTTTGCCAAAAGCTGAGATATTTTTCCCGTGAAGAAATTGGATAGCCTCTGTAATTTCCAAATCCCCAGATAATATCCGTCAACAACCTCAACAATAATCAATTAATGCACTGGCACACATGTCGAGAAGTGGTTGCAAAATATCTTCTCCACCACTTCTCGGCAATCTTGCCTATTTCAAATTGCATGCCTTTTATTTAATTTATTTCAAACTTTATTTCAAAATTTTCAATTTTCTAATGCAAGATTTATTTGTTAATATTTGCCATTTCCACAAATTAATCTAATTTCAAATAATAAATCTATCCACACACTTAAATAATTTAATTTAATTAATTAATTAATTAATTTAATTAAATGAGTTTAATCTTTTAAGATCAAACCATTTAACCAAATAAGTTAACTAATTAATTAAATAACATATAACTAATTTCTTTCAATATTTAAAAATTAATTTAAATAACAATAATTTAAAGCACAATAAATTGTCATTAAATATTAACCAAATTTACCTTTCAAACAATTTATCCAAACAAAAGAGACAAGACAAATTATGACTCAAACTAAAAACAGACAAAGTACAGTGACCGGGTTATAGACTATACTAGGGTGAACCAAACTACTATCTCCCAATCAACGTATCCGTTGAATCTTGACACGCTCAAACTTGAGTACCCAGGTGGAGTCGGTGTCATGTACTTGCAATCCTGCAACCAAGCAATAACATGCATATATATATATAAATCATTGTACAGGCACACCGTGTGGAGAAAATCACAGATATCACAGGGCACTCGCAAGCGAGTGATGTGATTCCGTTCTCCACACCAATACACGTCACATCAAACTGATGAAATAAATAGCTGTTAGTCCATCATAAACATGTACATAGCAATAATCAACTGAAAGTAAACATCTACGCTATCTCAAAGCATGTCTAAAAACATAAATCACCATACAATGTCTCATCATGTCACAGAATAAATCCACTGTCGCTGAAAACCAGCGATCAAATATCCAAACAAAGTATCATAGTCTAACAGTGTAAAAACACAACAGCAGAAAACATAAGCATAAACGGAGGCATACTACATCATGGGTTGTGACATGAGCATTAAAAGATTTTATAGTCTATGTGTACATGTCGAATGGAATTCTAGAAAAAAATATCTATGATAGAACTAGGGACACACTCTTGAATTGGCTGCAACACCAAAAAATGTTGTGTGGCCTAGCCTTGACTCTACTCTATTTGCATGAAGAATGGGGGTAGTAGATCATTCACTAGGATGTGAATCCAAACAATGTGATGCTCAACGGGAATTTCAATTCCGACTTTGGGGACTTCAATTTTGCTAAGCTCATCGATCATGACGATTTGAATCCAGTAGTGATGACCAAGTTAGCAAGTACATTCAAGTACATGGCACTCAATTATAGCTACATTGGGAAGGCCACTATAGAGTCTAAAATATTCAATTTTTGGATTAATCTGGTGGAGGTGGACATGGGTAGATAGATGGTGTAGCATATCTATCCATTGTTTGAAGGGAATTTGGTGAACTGGGTTTGGTGACTTTACAACTAGGATATAGTTTTGTAGTGTGTTGATCCCACATTGGAAGGGCCTGATTATGATGAGGAGTAGATACAAAGGGTGCTGATCTTGAGACTCTCCTTCTTCTATCCTATTCCATAGTTATACCCCTATGTCATGAAATCCATTAAATTTCTCATAGACTCTAATGAAAAGATATTGCAAGTTCCTTCCACAAAACCAATGGTGATCTATGTTGTTTTTCCACCAATTGGAGCTGTGTTTTGTTAGTCCACTTTATCTTTGAATATTGGTGGAGGAACTACATCATCTAGTATCATGGTTTATATTATTACATGATCCATTACTACTTTTCTAAATCGTAGTATGTAAAGATGCATAGTCGTCGTACTTTACTCATCTATGTTACTCTCCTCCTTTTTTATATTGTGTTAGTTTATGTTGATGTAATCACAAAAATAGTACACCCCACCTTGGAAGAACAAGGAATAGGGATACAGTTCCTATTTCACAATTTCTACACTTAAGGATACCTTAGATATCTTAATCCAATGAAGAATGGAGAGAGATATCTAACAATAAGATATCCTAGGGTATGTTTAGAGTTTAATTAAGGTCAAATGAGGGGTTCACCACCAAGTTTAAGCATGGAAGAAACAATGAAATGCAAGATGAAATAAAAAATCTAATATGATGCAAACTTGAATTAAATAACCTATAAATTCACATGAAACATAATAGAAAGCTATGAAATAGAATGTGTGCACTTGGGAATCTGAAGATGATTGGAAGGAGCTTTGAAATGCTAGAAATTTTAACTTTTTGACCTAGTGGTACTCATTGGCCATTTTGGGTGAATCAGTCCTGTGGACACAAAAAATGTACTCCTTTATAGAAAGTACAATCTCTGCCCTAATTTAATCCTATTTTAGACACCCTTGCACCAATTACCTCTTGAAAACTACATTTATAGGCCCCTAATGTTCATTATTTTTTATCTAGAGGCCCATTTCACTTAGAAATAATACAAATCCCAACAAATAATGCTTAAAACATTCATATCTCAAAAAACCACCTCCAAAAACCTCATGTGGGACCCATTTACTACCTTGGGTGAATGAGTCCCCTCTAGTGGGACCCATTCACCAAGGGTGGTGAATGAGTCCCTTATGGGGGAATTTTGAATTTCAAGCGAGAAACTCACCAACTTAATTCAATTTTCTAGTGGATGTCCCCCTCTTAGGTCTTAATAACAAGCAACTAGGTATTGATGCCTATAAATATGTGTTTTGAGGTCATTTTTCACATCTCCTAGTCATTTTTACAAAGAAAAATCAAAAGTCAAGTGTTGAAAATCTTCCACAAGAAGTTTCATTAGCATTTTTATAGGAAAAGTTGAAGCTTTCAGACAACAAAATAGGGTTTTCGCAAGTCTTTAAGCTCACTTCTCATTCAAGATCCAACATTGCAAAGAGTTGACAATGGATGCCTATGGAGAATCATGCAGAAATATAGGTTGAGGAGATGCAACTAGCCATCAAATCATACCTTATGACTTGTTTTCAAAGTGATTACATCTTGGACACTATCTGTCTCTATCTTTGGATTTAAGGTTTACATTCATTTGAAATGTTGTAGGGTTTCTTGATTTGAAGTCTTGCACCATTCAAATTCCATTTACTTATCTTATTCTAGCACATTAGAATAGGTTTTTGTCTTACTTCTGATTTTCCTAGTCTTAGACACACTTAGGGCTAGGTTTTTATGCATATTTTATCCATTTAAGGTTTAACTACAAAATTAGGGGTTTGACCAAGGAAAACCCCCCTTTAGAAAAGAAAAAATTAAGTTTTTTGCAGGTGTTTTCAAAGATTCAGATTTGGGATTCCATCAAGAAGTGTTGTGTAGGTGAAAAAGTACATATCTGAAACCTTAATTTTCAAAACATGGGAAAATTTTTGATTCACCATGGATGGTGAATTAGTCCCAATAGAGGTTTTTATCAGAGTAGAGTGTAGATTCGAATACCCTTTTGGCAGAAACATCTAGTTATGGGCATAAATCCTAGTCTGGGACTAATTTGCCTAGGGTGGCGAATGATTCCCAGTCAATAAAAAGTAAACATTTCTAGTTTTCTAGAGTTATTTCTAGTCTCGGTCAGGTTTACAAGTGCACACATCCAATTTTACAGCGGTTTGTTAGTTCTATTTGCATTTTTATTCATCTTTTTAGGATTTTTGCATACAACACTATGTTTTCAAATACTCCATATTTCTTAGTTTGTGTTCGATTAGTGATATATTTTATCAATTCTTTGCATTTAGTTTAGCTCATATGTTGTACCCACATCATATCCATATTTGAATCCAATATTTCATTTTGGCACCCTAATCTTATCTCCTTTTAGGTGAAAAATCCTAGAAGGAACCTAAAGCATTCATGGTCTGCCAAAATCTTGGGTTACAATTTGGTGAACCCATCTTTACAACATTTTCACTTTTGATTTCAAGTGCATTTTCATCATAGGTTTAGTTTGCACCAACATTGCATTAGGTTTTGCATTTTTTTTGCATCCTAGGGTTTTCAAACCTTGCAGTGTTGAAAGCATCATATAGACTTCATTATTGCATTTCCAATCATTCAAACTATTGCAATTCTTTATTTCCACTTTAGCTTAGCAGTGTACAAACCTAAAAACATAGAAAAAGCCTAAAAAAATTTAGAAAAATACTCAAAATACCCCTACTGGAACTCATTTTCCACCTTGGGCGAATCGGTCCTAGTACACCTTCTACATCAGAGTTTTTAGAATTCAGTTTCTAGTTTTTCACTTTATGATTGTTATAATTACTTTTATGTTTTTGTCTAATTATTTTTTGTTATATTCAAATCATTAGCTTTAGCATCATTCACTTTAATGGCATGTATGGATAGCAGTAGATTTTTACAATGTTCATTTTCAATATTAGTTCCTAGTTCATTTAGATTAACTTCTTTAGAAAACATAAACAAAAACATTAACCAATCCAATGAACCAATCAAAATGATGATTCACTTTAGGAAAACTATCTCATCCAAAAAAATTAGTAGTGATGATGTGGATAGGTTAGATGAAGCCTTCCAAGGTTTCCTCTCAGTAAGTTCATCCACTAAGACTTGTGATGACAAACCTAAACCAATTAACAACTCATCTCCCAAACCTTTTAGTAGTGATGACTTTGATATGTTAGACGAAGCCCTTGAGGACTTCATCTCACAAAAGTCATCCACTAAGGTTTAATATGAGAAACCTAAGACAAAATATTTCAATGTAATTCAACACCAACTTGTCCTTTATCCACCTTCACATCAACCTCCACCTCCACCTAAACATGAGTTTACACTTTACCTACCTACACATGATGTTTTTTCCCATACCCATTACACTTGAAATAATACATAAACACCACAACCAACCCCTACCTCCTTACATTTTCCCAATACCACACTTCCTCGTGCTCCTCAATTATGAGAGTATGATCTTATTGAGCAACTTAAGAGCACTCTCACCAAAATATCCCTTTGGGATCTTCTTCAAAATTCCCTAAGCTATCATTATATACTCCAAATAGTATTACAACAAATAGTGGTTCCTCCTAGTACAAACACAATTAGTGTGGTAGCTCTTATACAAGGAATGAATACAATGAATGTAAACATTACCTTTCATCAACATAAGCTCCCTCCATTAGAATTAAGGAATCAAATTGAATCCTTTATGATAATTTCTCAATATAATACAACAAGCATCAAAATAATCCTTTGATAATGGCTCTACCCTTAATGTGTGTAGTGTAAAGCTCCTAGATAGATTATACATTGATAAATCACAAATAAAACTTGATTCTTTATCTATCAGGGGATTCAACAATACTAAAAGAAACCACTCGATGTAATCACTTTACCTATAATAGTAGAAGTAGCTACCTTGCAAACTCCTATTCATGTCATGCCCTATGATATTGTGTGCAATCTTCTTTTGGGAAGGCCATGGATTCATGAGATGCATGGAGTACCTTCGACCCTCCATCGAGTAATGAAATATATCTATAACAACAAAATTTATCAAGTTGCAATAGACCCCGAGCCTGAAAGTTGCTTACAACTTGAAAAAGGAACAATGATTCCTCTGAATACTTTAATTCCAACATCTCACATAGAACCTCTTGAGGCCAATAAACTAGATGCATAATCAGTCTCTAAATTATTAGGTGACAATTGGGGTAAATTAGAATTCACACCTTCATTTATGGATGAATACATAATCACACAAAAAGAGGATAAAAGACAAGAACAATCAATGGTTATGACAACTCAAAATTTAGAAAAATCATCCCCAACATCTACCTCATCTAATTTTGTAGAAAATAGAACTTATACAATGAATTTTGATGAGATAGATTATCAACACCCACCCAATCCAATGGAAATGGAAAGACTTTATGGTTAGAGTTATTAGTTTGTGAAACATTTGGGATATAATGGTAAAGGATGTGGAAAGAATGAACAAGGAATTCGTATCCCTATATAACCTCATAGACAAGAGACAAAGAATGGTTTTGTGTATTCTTTCTCTAACATAACAAAAACAACTCAATGCCCATCGCTCAACATCAACACCATCACATGTAAACCAAGAATTAATCTTACACTAAAACATCCTAAATTTCTCAATATGGATTCCCCACCATTTTGGGAGTACATTGAAAGTGATGAAACCTTGAAAGAACTATTAGGAACTTTTGATAAGTCATCTTCTTCCAAGAGAAAAATTATTTGTGCCATGATAAGTACCACACAAAAAGATATTCATGAGACAAACATGAGCATGGAACCATGTGATCCTAAATTTCCTAAGTCTAATGCACTCCCCTTAGGAGATATAATTGATATACCAATTTACATCAATGATAAAGAAAAAGTTATTAATATTAGGAAGTTCCTTGACGATGAAGAACAAGAGGACACTACAAATTTTCTTCATGATTTTCTTGAAAATTTTGCTTGGAAAATTTTGATATGCTAAGAATAGACCCAAAAATAGTCATGCATAACATTCTTCTTGATGAAAATGCTAAGCCTATTGAAAAAATAAATGAAAAATGAACCCTAATATAGCCTTTCATGTTAAAGGATAACTTGAAAAACTCCTTGACATAGGTTTCATTCGACCTATTGATTATTCTCCTTGGATCTCAAATATTGTCACAGTTGCTAAACCTGATAATAATATTAGGATATGGATGAAATTTCATGGCTTGAATAAATCCTCCTTAAAAGAAAATTTCCCTCTTCCTAATATAGAAATGATCATGGATTCAACTATTGGACATGCTTTGCTATATTTCATGGATGGATTTTTTGGTTATAATAAAATCTTCATCAACCCACAAGATCAATACAAGATAGCTTTCACAACTATTTTGGGAATGTTTTGTTGGGTTATGCTGCCTTTTGGATTAAAGAATATAGGAACAACTTATAAATAGCAATGGCATTTATATTTCATGATTACATACGCAAAATATTAGAAGATTATGTTTATGTCATCCTTTCCAAATCCTTAACAATACAAGAGAATATGAATGTCCTTCAACAAATATTTGAATGAATGTGTCAATACAACATGAGACTCAATCCAAAAAAGTGTGTATTTGGAGTAGATAGTGGAAAAATCTTAGGGTTTATGTATCTCATAGAGGAATTGAGGTGGACATGAAGAAAATTGATGCTATAATAAACATGCCACCTCCCAAAAAAAATTTCTCAATTGTGCATGTTACAAGGAATAATTCAAGTCATCCATCATTTTGTTGCCTCCTTAGTTGATGGAATGTTACCTTTCACACATATCCTTAAGAAGGATGTACATTTTGATTGGAATGAGGATTGTAAATAGTCCTTTGAGAGTTTGAAGGAATACCTTGCAACTCCACCCATTTTACAACTTGCTATGCCAAAGAAATTGTTCATCCTTTACATAGCCACATAAGCCCATGCTCTTGCAGCATTGTTGGCTCAACAAGATGATAATGGAAAAGAACATCCCTTTTATTACATTAGTCAAATTTAATTGATTATGAAACCTGATACACACCAATCAAAAAACAATGTTTGGCTCTTGTATTCACAACCAGTAAGTTGCAACACTATTTACTAAATGATAAAATACAAGTCATGACAAAATTTAATCCTCTCAAACACATTTTCAATAAAATAGACTTACCAAGACCTCTTGCTAAATGGGTAATGTTGTTGACTGAGTTTGACCTTAATTTTGTTTCACAAAAAGGAATCAAAGGCCAAGCCTTGACCAACCACTTAGCTGACGCTCCTTCTCCTCTAGTGTTACCTAGCAATGAATTTTTTCCTAATGATAGTGTGTTTCCCTTCAAAACTAACACATGGGAACTATATTTTTATGGATCTAAGTATATCATAAGCTCCAGTGCTAGATGTATATTGATCCCACCTACATGAAATCCTATTCCCTTGTCATATCACTTAAATTTCCTATGTACAAATAACATCGCTGAATAGGAGGCTTTAATTGTTGGGTTACATGTTGCTTTAGTCATGGGTGTCAAAGATATTAAGATAATTGGTGACTCTCAATTAGTAATTAAACAAATCAATGGGACATATCACTAAACATGACAAATTATCGAAATAAAAAATCTTATCATGCATTTGTTAGAGAAGTTTTAGACATTTACCATTGATAACATCCCACGAAAAAGATAATTAGCTTGTGGATGCAATGCAAGAGCGACCTTTCTTATATCCCCTCATGACCCTTAAAAAAAAAAAAATCACTATTCATCCTCTCATGAGACCATCAATTGATGAAACAATGAATGTCATTTTAATAACAAATGTATAAAACTTGAGTGAATGGTATGATTCCATATTCAAGTATTTGAAAAGTGGTACCTTTCCTAAGCCAACAACTAAAAGCCTTAGTGCTCGTTTATGAAAGCTTGCATCCAAATATGTCATCCTTACCAATGTGATATATCGAAAGTCATTCAATGGTATCTTACTTTGATTCTTAAGAAAATATAAGATACATCTAGCACTTGACCAAGCCCATGAAGGTGCTTGTGGTGGAAATTTTGGAGGGAAAAAAATTATCCATATTGGCTATTATTGGCATAACATGGAACATGATTGCTCTGACTATGTTCGTAAATGTCACAAATATCAAGAGCATAGCCATTTGCATCATGCTCCTACTAGTGAAATTCAAACTCAACTTCCAGTATGGCCCTTCACATCCTTCTTTTGCTAGACATACCTTTATCATCACTATAACCGATTATTTCACAAAATAGGTATAGGCCATTCCTCTTTGATAAAAAACAACTAAGGTAATATGGTATTTCATCCTAGAACACATTATTGCTCACTTTGGACTCCCTTCCACATTAGTTTTTGATAAAGATACACCATTTAAGAATAATGAAGTGAAGAAATTTTTGGAGACCTTTAAGATCCAACATCATTTTTTGACACCTTATTACCTGTAATCTAATGGTCAAGTTGAATCAATTATCAAAGTTCTTGAACAAATCTTGAAGAAAATTGTTAACAAAAATCATAGGGATTGGCACACACAATTGCATTATTCGCTTTGGGCTTATTGTACAAATGTTCAATCTTCCATAAGGACCGCACCTTATAATTTGGTCTATGATAGTGAAGCAATAATGGCCTTAGAGTAAGAAATTCCTACACTAAGGATTTATCTTCAAGAATTTGTTGATGAAACACATTATAAGCAACAACAATTACATTAGCTTGAGATGCTTGATGAATAGTGCATTAATGCTCTTGAACATCTTCAAGCTTATTACAAACGAAAAAATAATCATTAAAACCTTAATGTTATCCCTCATTTTTTCCAAAATGATGATTTAGTTCTATTTTTTAATCAACATAACATCAATTCAAACCCAAACAAACATGATAAATTTAGTTTGAATTGGTTAGGACCTTCATAGTTGACAAAACCTTTGGGTTTGGTGCATACATGTTAACCAAACTCAATGGCACGCCCCTTAAAGAACCTTTCAATATCGCACATTCATGTTAGTATTATGTCTAATCCCTTTGAATAGGATGAGTAATAAAGTAGTGTTGTTACAGCTATTAGGTCATATCCTATACGCTTTCACATTGCTTCGTTCTAGACAAATCAATCATGCACATGTCTTGGGCACTAAAGTGATTATTTAATTCATTTTTATAATTACTTTAGGTTTCATACTATTTAAACTTCCTTTTGTGTGTTATAATAAGTTATATCATTAAACATATTTAATTCATCTTACTAAGATTGTTCAATTAATCGCATTTCCTTTTACAATTCAAACACATTAAGCCAAATTGTAAAACATCAAATGCTCATATATATATATATATATGTATATATATATATGTATATATATATATATATGTATATATATACATATATATATATATGTATATATATATATGTATATATATATATGTATATATATATATATATGTATATATATACATATATATATGTATATATATGTATATGTACATATATATATGTATATATATATACATATATATATATATATTTATATCCAAAGTTCTATGTACAACTCATCACAAAATACAATATCACCAAGGTTTGTGCGAACTAGACCCTTCAAGCTCTGGTGCTCGTGATATGGTACTAGGATGTTAGGTGACAGTCATATGTGATCATGACCATGATCCATTGACCTCGAGTGCAAAATCTAAGCCATGTATCTACCCAAGTGCCACATTATGCTCCTCCGCTATCTAATCCCTCTCCACCTATAGTTGTGATACCTCTACCTACATTCTTTCCACCTCTATTGGAGTCTAGGATAACTATCCTACAATCTCAGCTCGAAGGATTCATCTCCTCACACTCTCATATGATGCCCATAGCCTCACAAATGGTCTTAGTGACTCTAGATCCTACTCCAAAATTGATGGGGGCATGTAATCTGGGTCCATCTCCTTCTCGTCGATGGATGCAGGTACTATCTCTACAACTACCTGATGGTAGAACTCTCACCAGTCTCTCATCACCCCTGTATGGTAGAAACAATACACAATTAGTAAAAATCATCATGATATATATATATATATATATATATATATATATATATATATATATATATATATATATATATATATATATATATAAAGCATAAGCACTAAATTACATGCATAAAATAAAAAAACATCACCTATATCTCCAATTAGCTAAACAATATCATTATCATCCTATGCAGGGGGAATGGAGGATGTGTTATCCTCTCCATGACTCTAAGTACTAGTTCCTATTGCAACCACTGATTGAGATATCATCATACGGATGGGAGAGGTATCAACCAACTCATTTTGATCTCTTGCTACTACCTCATCACTCTCACTTAGGGGTGGCTCCTCCTTGTACTCATCCTCATCATCTTCATCCTCATCCTCATCCTTGTTTTCTCTATCCTAGCCATCAAAGTCAAAATCTACATCCTCATCATACTCATCACCTATAACATCAATGAATATGTCTGCAGCCCTATATCATACCTACTCATCCCTATCCTCTACCTCATCTCCTTCATCTGGCACTGGTCCTACATCACCTATAGGGATATCCATTGGACATACGAGAGTTGGTCATGTCACTAGCAACGACTCCTCATGCTCATCTGTGCTACCAACGTCATCAGTGTTGGAGACTAACACTTGATCATGATCTAATTAATTAGAGTCACTCTAGACTACATGGTCTATAGTGAATTGTATGGTATCACCTAGCCTCTAAGCACTCTGCATTGATCTCCTGATAAAGGGGCACACCCTTAGTGGTTTTTGTACCTATCTAAACTACTACATGACTTGCCCATAATAGAAAGGATGTACTACATAGTCATGTCAGCCAACCATAAATCTATCTAGCTATGATGAAGAGCTAGGAGGATTCACAAAACATCTCAAAAATCTTCAATAATAATCCAAAACAATCTTTGTATAACACATGTTATTTGGCATTGTATATCACATTGAAAACATAGCTATGGCAGCCCACAATTTATTGCCATGAATAGTCATTAATAAATTCTACAAAAAAAATAATGAAGCCAATCTCTCCAGTGAGATTTAAGAAAACATAGTTATAGAATTTTTCTCCAATTCTTATAAATATCCAATGGTGGCAAAGAAAGTTATTGTATTTTTACCAAAACTGCAAACCCTAGGTAGGGTTCAGACCTTCCCTCACAAAAATGTTCATAACTTATTCAAATCTTAATGAAATTTGATGAGACTTGAAGAAAATGAAATTATATTCACATGAAAACAAAATCCAATTTTTTTCAAATCCAAAATATAGACTTTACATTCCGTACCATCACACTTTTAAGACTGTAAATTCTGCACAATATTGTTAGAATAGGCAATCTCAACAAAATAGTCATATCTTCCACAAAACTTGATAAAATTCAATGAGACAAAAAGAATTGGAAACTAGAAATAGAGATATTTCTATCCATATATGATACTCCATTATTTTAGTCCATACTATTCTGTAAAAATCACAACTTCAATCTGGAAACAATGTGAAAATCAGAAAATGCACAAAATTTGAGGTTTCCATTCATCAATCTTCAAAAATGATGTCTCCAACCCCCAATTCGAGTTTTGGATGGTGTATTTATACATTCAAAACCAAAACCAACTATTTTCAGCCACCTTTTGATTAGTTTATTGACAAAACACCTTAATGAAACTTTTTGACAAGTTGCTTGACAACTTTCTTGAGCAACTTTTACATTTTTTACAATATGGACAAACTTTAAACATTATTTTAAAAATGAATTAAAATATGACTTCCTAAGTATTAAACACCTATAAAATGGTTTTATAAACCTTATTATAAGACTCAATACATAAAATAGAGAAACTATTTACAAATGGCCTCATGGAGGCAAGAAATCAAATAGGTGCTCTTGCACCAAGCTACATCCTCCTAAACTATCTCATGGTATCTAGCCATTGTAGTGTCAATTGATAAGGTATCCAAAGGATCTCATCCTCCTCTAGCCAGCCAAACCTGGCTCTTCAAAAATGCACATCTCCATACTTCCATATGTGTTATAAAGGATAGCTAAAGGCTTGTGGATACCCTACGGTTATAGCACATGGGAAACTAGTAGGCCTAGTGCATGTAATATGCTCAAGGCATCACACCTATAGAAGTGTGTAGTGAACCATACTATCTATCTCCTGAAACAAAAAGTGACCTAGATCATAATACAGATGTGCTGAGATACAATGTCCCCAAGCATAGACCATCTTGTACTCTACCATCTGTGAATCAAGTGAAATAATCCTCCATCAAGGTTTTCCTCTTGTCCATTTGGATTGAGTACCAGTGCCACCATGTGCATCATAATCCATCTCACTACTAGGGCTTGTGAATATAGTAGCATTGGTAGCATGATTCACACCCTCACATGCTCATCATTTACTAGTTTGTCAAGGAAATCCTACATGTTGACCTTCCACTCGTGAAATGACTGATCTCCTTGGAAGCGCACTCGTTCTCCTCAAATTAGAACTCAGAGAATCCAATGTACATCCTCTAAGGTGATGGTCATCTCCTCAGTCAAGAGGTGAAACATACATAAGGTACCTCATGGGAGGTGATGGCATCGTGGTACGTCATGGGAGGTGATGGCATCATGGAACCTCATGGGAGACATAAGGTATTCCCAATAGATGCCAATAGCCTAAAGGTGCTCTATCTCCTCTGTTGTTAGTGTTGGGTCTAGGTCTCTCAAAAATCTCAAATTTTTCCCCATAGCCACTACTGTGACCAAGCAACTACATATCAAAATTAAAACAATGTGCTCTAAAAACTCATCTAATATCTTTAATCTTTACATTATTCATCATTCAAGTGTACTAAAGTTCTTATAGTGTGCTTTATTAAAGGCCATAGACACTTTAGAACCCTTTTGGGATACTCTGCGAACAAAAGAGACACTTTGTGAACAAAAGGGACACATTGCAAAAAAAAATGGGACACTTTGCCAAGAAAAGGGACACTTCAAAAACTTTTTTCCAAGATCCTAAATTAACTTATAAATGTATTAGATTATAAATGTATTAAAAATAGTTAAATCATTGCAAAATCACTAAGCAAAGGTTTCAGAATCAACTAACCTCATGATACAGCTCACTGCGTGACACCTCGTCTCGAAGCACATTTAGCCATGAAGGCTTGTAATCCCATCTACTCAGCATTTCCTTGTCTCACTCATCACTCTCATGCTACAAGAAGTTAAAATGCTATAGTAAGTGACAATTTAATTTACTTTCACCTCTTTTAACTATTTTCATTCTTTTTTCCTCATGCATTAAAATAGGTTTATTTTCCATCTTAAGAGTTAATAAAGTACTTTTTCTTCAAATCACCATAATAGGTGCTAGGGAACTTAATTTCTTACACCATTTGATGTGTTGGAATCATGATTATGCACCTAACATCATCAATTGTCTATCATTATGTGGTATGGTACTTAGAAATTCCATACGAAATGATTGTAAGTTATTTGACATGCCTAGATTACTACTTTGATTCCACCTTCGTAAATGAAGTAGAATCAAGGGGGGCCATACATCTACCCTCAAATTTGATTTCTAGAAGTTAGATAAGAGGATTTTTTGACAACTAATGAATTCATGATGCAGGATGTAGTTCCTAATATTTTTTTTTTGTAGATAACTACACCAGGGGCTTCATTCGCCTATCTTTTGAATGAGTTTTCTTTTGTTCAATAAAGTATATTGTTTGGAGTCCTTTAGGTTACATATGCATGTAGAGTCATATGGGTGCTAAAGTGGGGGCTAACTATGGAAACAAATTTTACTCCTTTTTGGAATGTATAATCTGTGGCCTAATTTAGTCCTATTTTAGACACCCTTGCACCAATCACCTCTTAAAAACTACATTTGTAGGCCCCTAATGTTCATTATTTTTTATCTAGTGGCCCATTTCACTCAAAATCATACCAATCCCAACAAATAATGCTTAAAACATTCATATCTCAAAAACCAACCTCTGAAAACCTCATGTGGGACCCATTTGCCACCTTGGGTGAATGATTCCCCTCTTGTGGGATCCATTCACCAAGGCTAGCAAATGAGTCCCTTTTGGGGGAATTTTCAATTTCAAGCAGTAAACTCATCGACTTAATTCAAATTTTCATTAATGGATGTCTACCTCTTGGGTCTTAATAATGAGGAATTAGGTATTGATGCCTATAAATATGTGTTTTTAGGTCATTTTTCACATCTCCTACTCATTTTTACAAATCAAAATCAAAAGTCAAGTGTTGAGAATCTTCCACAAGAATTTTCATTAAAATTTCTACAAGAAAAGTTAGAGCTTTAAGACAACAAGATAGGGTTTGCGCAAGTATTTTAGGCCACTTCTCATTCAAGATCCAACATTCAAAAGAGTTGAAAATGGATCCCCAAGGAGAATTAAGGACTAATCTAGGTTGAGTAGATGCAACTAGCCATCAAATTGTACCTTATGACTTGTTTTCAAAGTGATTCCATCTTCCATTTTCTCTCTCTATCTTTAGATTTAAGGTTCACATTCATTTGAAATTTTGTATGGTTTCTTGGATTGAAGTCTTGCAACATTCAAATTCCATTTACTCATCTTATTCTAGCACATTAGAATAGGGTTTTGTCTTACTTATGATTTTCCTAGTCTTAGACACACTTAGGGCTTGGGTTTTATGCATATTTTATGCATTTAAGGTTTAACTACTAAATTAGGGGTTTGACCAAGGAAAACCCCCCTTTAGAAATGAAATTTTAAGTTTTATTGTAGGTGTTTTAAAGATTTAGATCCAGGATTTCATCTAGAAGTGTTGTGCAGGTGACAAAATGTAGATCTAAAAGTTGAATTCTTAGAAAATAA
The DNA here is from genome assembly GCA_007258455.2 of Sequoia sempervirens. Lineage (NCBI taxonomy): Eukaryota > Viridiplantae > Streptophyta > Pinopsida > Cupressales > Cupressaceae > Sequoia > Sequoia sempervirens. Next base: position 77,403,727 of record VDFB02252616.1, on the reverse strand, counting down.
AAAAATGACTGATTCACCATGGATGGTGAATGAGTCCCACTAGAGGTTTCTATCAAAGCATAGTGTAGATTCAAGTACCCTTTTGGAAGAAACAGAGTTCTGGGTAGAAACCCTAGTCTAGGACTAATTTTCCCAGGGTGGCAAATGAGTCCCAATTAGTCAAAAAGTCAAATTTTCCAATTTTCCAAAGTTATTACTAGTCTCCATTAGGTTTATAGTTTCACACATCCAATTTTACAGCTTTCTATTTAGTTCTGTTTTCATTTTTATTCATCTTTTTAGGATTTTTGCATACAACACTATGTTTTCAAACACTTCATATTTCCTAGTTTTCATTCAATTAGTGATCTATCTTATTAGTTCTTTGTATTTAGTTTATCTCATTTAGGAATATTTCACCCACATCATATCCATATTTGAATGCAACATTTCATTTTAGCAACCTAATCTTATTTCATTTTAGGTGAAAAACCCTATAAGGAACATAAAGCATTTGTGGTCTACCAAAATATTGGGTTACAAGTCCTAGTTCTAGATTTTTGCACAAGAGAAAGTTTCAGAAAAAAGGGTATTTGAATATATAAAGATATTTGAAAAACATCTATAGTGGTACTTTTTAATGTGTTTTTTTTGCACTTCTCAACATAGGTAATGCATAGGTGCATCACCTCTCTTAAAAAACAGTCTTCCACAATCAAATTGTGTAAGACTATCCCAAGGTCTCTAATGTTAGGTCTTGATAGTGATTTGAATGTCTTAGTTGTTTCATGTGATTTGATGGAATCACAAGGTAGATTTATGGATGACTCACAAAGTGGGGAAGTTGGATATACAAATGGAGTTCTTAGGATGGGAGAGCTAATGTGCGTTTGTTGCAGGTTCAAACAACAGTCTTGAACTCCATTTTATCAATGGATTTGGCTTAACAATGTGTAATGAACCTTAGCATAGGTCACTTACTAAAAAGGGGAAAAAGGTTAGGGAAGAGAGGGAGTTCCTAGATCTGAAACCATGAATGAACAATGGTCATGGAGGCTGCTACAGTAGACAAACTCCCTAAACTAGGTTTTTCTTGGCCAAGAGGATCCTTTAGTTACACAAACTAGTGCAATCTTCTAAGTTCTATAGATTTTTAGATTACACACACACATCATGCACATGCAATAGAACTAAATTGCAATAATAAAGGAAGGAAGCTCATACTATATTTGAAAAGTGATTCATCATCAATGAACCACAAAAAGCATGAGCTGGAAATTCATCAAACACTGAAAAAAATCACCATCACTACTTCCATTCAAGAAACTAACAACTAAAATAAAAGGGAAGCAAAACCATGCACACATAATGATCAAACTCAATAGGAACAGCCATAGATCATGTAGTGTTGCTTTCTATTATTGCAGAATGTATTTACATTAGTTTTCCAACCATTTACAAATGAGGGGGGACCCCTATTTATAGTTTTCCAAAGCCCAAATGAATGGATAGGATTGAATTACATTGTGTAGCTCAAATTCAATTGAACTAGGGATTCGCCTACCTCTCATTATATAGCAATTTAAAATATTCCTTTTTCTTTCACTCTTTCATCCTCAAGTGCCCAAGTGTTGTAGCATTTTTTTCCTTTTACTGATTGCTCTTTTGCTATAGTTGAAACTCTTTGAAGGTTCCCTTCTACTTGATGTATTCCCAACATTCTCTTCAGTCAATAAAATGGGCCCCATTTGCAGATTTGCATCATTGTGGGATGGATTAATTGTCCTAGATTTGATGAGACAACCCTTAATAGATCATGATAATCCACCAAAGAACGAGATGACCTATCCAACTACCTTAGACATCGGGGGAAAACCTTTGGTGTTCTTGGCTCTAACTTCCTTTGGTGTGCTGGCTGGCTCCTTTACGACTTCACATCCCCTTATACAAGTTGATCTTTCTTTGGTGAGCATTCATGATAGAGAATTCCTCAATTTAGGAAACCCTAACTTCTATTGGCATACCTCGCATACAAGCTATCCATAACACATCTCCCAACCTAACCCTACTTGACAGGTCTTTGATGATGGACACCCACATGTTAGCCACCTTGATAAGTCTTAATCGACCACTCCCTCTTTGGTGATTTGAATAAAATTGTTAAATCTCCCCGCTTGGGAATGGTTTTAGTGTTGATTCTCAAATTCATCTTCATACTTTAAATTGGAGTGTGAACCCTCCAAAGATGGAACTTCATTATATTTCCCTACTTCTCTTCTCATTATCTTTACAACAAGGCTTTCTTTACACTTTTGCATAAGTGAAGTCCCGCAAAACAACATATCACATTAATCAAAGTCACATTTAAGTATCAATTGAATCACACATTATTAAAATCATGAAGCCATGGATACCCAATCTAAGTGGAATTGAAAAACAACATTGGTATAACCACTTCCTTTGACCCTTCATTTCTCATATTTCAATCCCTATGAAAGTGGCCCATCTAATAAGTCATTCTAATTTGGAAATACCCACTATATTCTTTGTATTGAGCACCTACAATAGTATTGAACCATGATTGGTGTTGGATGGCCGTTCATGAGGTAGGGAAACCATGGTAGTAGACCACTTTTGGTGGAGAGGCGAACAGTGACATTCATCACTAGGGGACCTACATTCATTTTGGCCATTTGATCCTTTTCCTTCTGAAGGTCCTTCAACTTCCAACCTCACCCCCTTTACCTTTGGTGACAATATTTTGATATTATGCATGGCTACGTGCTAAAATAATTAGGATTCCATGATTTCCACGCTACCATGGATTAGATTCCATTCATGTTCATGGTGAAAAGTCACGAAGAGGGAATTCTTGATGCGTTATCAAATAGAATATTCAACTCACTGCTTGGTCTCGAGAGTAGAATAAGGTACCTCACATTCATGATAAGAGCATCACCACCACGACATTCTTATTACTAGGTACCACCTCAAAAGATGGCTGCCTTTATGAAACTGTAAGGTGGTCATGACATTCTGCCCTACCATGCTCGCAAAGGATTTTACATGATGTCATGTGAGTGGGCTGTGGAGACTAGTGCTTAGAATTCCCTCTCGCCACTATTTGTAGTCTTGTTGGATGAGCAAGAGGATAGGTTATTGGAATTGGAAACTCAATTAATGATGTCATCCATGGGCATGAGACTGTGGAACATAGTCCCTAAAATTCTATAGAGAGAATGCCTTTGTTGATTCGGTAGCGTACCCTTCAATATCTACAAATAGGAATTCCGTCAAGAGAAATTGATCATCATTATTTATTGATCTCATTCTTCTCCCTAGTGCCAAGGGGACATTGTGATATTCACCATGGTCTATCTTTCTATGTTTTCATGAAAACCAATTTCCAAAACAATGAGGACAAGGAGTAGAGTTTGAGCTAGGTGAGTGGATGGGAGTTAGAAATCCTCCTAAAAGAAATGGAACTGAGGGATGTGGATTACGTGAGCATGGGAACCATTAGAGAGGATGATATACGGGGCAGTCTCAAGAAATCCATTTAGCATGGCTATTGACCATGACTCATCTATGCTAGGGACCCAGAATTGCAAATGTTGCCAGAGATATTGACGTGGAAGGGTACCGTCAGTTTGTCATTTTAGGGAAAATATCATATGGAAAAATCCTCAAGGCATGAACCCCAACTAATGAACCCCGACTAGGAGGCCGCTCTAAGACGATGCTCCAAAAGAAGGGTGGTCAAAATCCACAACAAACCCATAGTTGGGTTTCGCATGTTGGGTATCCATGTAGGAAAATCCATAGTGACCATGACGAAGATGACTCTAATCCTCACAATGAGCCGCCTACGGGCTCATATCCCTTAAGAATCCTATTCAATGTGTATATTAATTTTCAAAGGGAAAGCCATTTGAAGTGTGAGAGGTCCCTATGAGCATGGGGTATGAAAAGGATGCTGCCATAGGAGATGAATGGTAAGAGATGCAGAATCTGCATGATTGATCATCGATAGGTCAAAGAGGGTGGGACATTGCATGGAGCAAGTTGTTAAAGTACAACAATGATAGAGGGAGACCTGCACATTGGGTCCTTCCAGAATAAATGTGGTTTTTGGAGTATAGGCTGAGGAACATGGTGAGATGTTGGAGGCAGGCTATTTTAAAATGGTGAACATAGGATGGAAGTCCAGAGAGTAGACCCCATGCTCAAGATAGCCGCTATCATTTATTTTGAACGTTATCTTTGAAAGTGCAGAGTCTTGAGAGACAACACCATTTCAATAATCCCCTCCCTTCTGGTCTATAATTTCATTAGTAATTACTACATAGCCATATTTGATGTTTCACTTAAGCAAAAGGACATGAAGGTAAGAGGAAATCATGTTTGTGAGGAAGTCATTAGGATAGGCCACCATTTGAGAATGATTAAGTGATGGACAATGATAGAGGGTTATGGGTGTGCAAAGCAGAGAGGTAGCAAAACTTTTCCATTATGAAACAACATTAGGGTGATGGCCTTCCGATGGAGGGGGCTTACAACAGTAGACCCACCAACAAGTGTGGGCTTATTAGAGCTTAGCCATCAGGAAGTGAAGGTCAGATGGGGGAAAACCATGTGTAAAGAACTGCAAATGTTTATACATGTTTTAAAGTGATGAGGTCGGTTAGTTTGAAGCAATGGTAAAAACAAAAAGGACCAATTTTGAAACCCACTGTGTGGGCATATGTCAAAGGTTGGCTACTATGATAAAGGAAAATTGGGAATGGACTCTCGCCATGGGTGACCTACGAAGGAAAATCCATGGAGCATGAAGGATGCATTAGCGAACATGAGTGCAGGGTCCACACCTCATACAAATGTGAGGGCTTGGATGCAAGTAGACAATAGAGAAAAATGATGAATGATCATAGGAAACCCATGCAAGTGGGTCTACAAGGGTCAACAGAAGCTAGGAAAAAAGTGAAGGGAAGTCTTTAGGACCTAGCTTGGAAGGGGTTGATGACTTATTGAAACTTGGCTGGGTGATCTTGGCCAATATGAGATTGATCCATTTTTAGTCTTAGGGAAAACTTATGCATAGAAATGAAGGGCATGTAAAATGAGATGAGGTCAAAATGACCTATCCTAGGAAAAAGAAGGGCTCCCTACCTTCATTAGGGCATGTGTGCAAAACATGCACAACAAATGGTGACTCACTATTGGAAATGCTCCAGAGCATTTCGATGAAAAACTAGAATCACAAACCAAAAAATCTTTGGTTTCGATCTTCATGCTAGGGCCAACAAACTAGATGCTCAACCAAAGGACCCAAAACCACTAGTCAACCCAAACCTTCAGTATGCTGAAAATATAAGTGTGTGCATATGCATTAATTCCCATCGTTCAACCACTACAGGAACTCAAGCTCCATCAAGTTAAGGTACATAGTTTATTCTAACTCCAAAATCATTTGGGAATTGCCTCACTACTAGTCAGGCATCCATAGCCCAAACGAGGTTGTCACTATGATTCTCTTGAACATTGCTCTACTTCCGGCCAAGCGTCCATAGACCCAATAGAGTTGTTCATATATCCCTGAAAAGTTGAATTTCCTTTTCTTTTGATTTTCAATATTTTTCTTTCTTTCTATACATTCTTTTGATTTTCTATTTCAGTTCTTTTATTTCAACCCACAAACAATGAAGCTCACACTCAAGGCTAAGAATCATAGTGGTACTGAAGTAGAATTTTAGATTTTTTGCTTAACTGGACTTCACAACAAAACCCATAGTGACCTTTGGATTCTTGAAGTGTGTAAAATATGGAAGATTTAGGAATACATCGAGAATGAGACCAACCAACAACTTGTTCACTTCGAATCAAACACCCAGATCACTTAACACTAATAGAAGATCCTCACCATCTAATTTGAAAGCTTGATTAGATTTTTATGAAGAAATACACAAAGCATCCCCAAGAAATAAGAATGTTTGTTGCGTTCACAAATGTGCCCAATTAAAAGTAGAGGAACCTCGAGCAAAGCAGCAACAAAGAAAAAGCAAAAATGAAATCAAAGCAAAGGGAAAGAAGGCAACCTACACTAACCAAAGCAAGAAAGTAGAAGAGAAACAAAAGGGAAACTAATCTAAAGCAAACCAACCACCAAATGAAAGTAGGAAAGAAAAACTATATACATGAGACCTACACTACTCAAAATGACTATGTGTAGAGATATTTACAAAGAAGTATGCCCAAGCAGGGCCAACTGTTGTTCATGTTCATTGAATTTTTCAAGGCATGCACTGACAGAGGAGAAATGGTTATAGTTCTAAGCCATGTAGATTTTTCTTTGTATTTAGAAAAAAGAAGTTTAACATTACAACATTCAAATTTAATCACATCATTATGAAAGATTAGCAATTTAGGTGATTCATCAAATCTATGGTTAATCTAAAAACACATTTGTTTTCCCTCATTCCCATAATCAAAATGATAAGAGAAATTATAAATACTCATAGGAGCAAGGAATGATAGAACTTGGATGTCGTCATACAGATTTGGTAGTGTTTGACAGGGGAGAGTGAGCACATCATTATTGATTGTTGCATGAGCTTCCTCAGATGGGCATGGATTGTGTAGAATTTATATTCTTGGGAATGGATAGAGTTTGGAGAACGGGACACCAAACACCCCTTCTAATCTTCATTTGGGATCCACAACCTCCGTTGACTATTCTGCAAGGAGGAACACCTCATCTTGTTGATCACCTACAAACTTGGTGTGGACTTGATTCTTATCCTCCAATAGTAACATGTTGTTCAATCTATGGGTTCCGACCTTATTTTTATGATGTTTAATGTCATGGGATGATGACATGCATGAAAATTTCCTATTACAACTCCTTGAATGTGGAGGATTACCAACAATGATCATGGTGAGGGGACTCCAAGTTGCATTATGTAGTCATCTAGGTGCTTCATCTCTATTGGTAGTTATCTTAGCACCTCTACCCTTATCTTCTTCCTTTTACATTGCCTGTTTCTCATCAATATGTTAGATGACTTCAACTTGGTCACTATCGCTATAAATAGAGAAAGAAGCTCTCACCAACTCTAGATGCTCCAATGTGTCATCAATGAGAGTTTCAGGTGGTATGTCTTCATCGCTACTAACATTTGGGACGTACTCCTCTGCTACGCTAATATACCCTTGTGGCATGGTTCCAAGTGGGAGGAAAATAGGAAGAGACATTGGTCCATCAAGGGGATCAATGTATGCTGAACGATCCACCCCAGAAAGTCTCCTATCATTCATCATGCATAAGTATTCTATAGGGGGAAAGGACCTTGGATAACTATTGGAAAACATTCCTATCCACTCCATTCTATTGTTCGGAAGCTTGGGACCACTTTTTTGTCCTTCTTCCTTTATTGTCCTAATGCCTTCTTGATGACTTCGTTCAACTAAGTTGTCATTTAGTTCCATCTCTCGATCTTTTAGATCGATCTAGGCAACAAGTAGAGAAGGTTGGGTACTTGGCTACTCTACTTGTTCTCTAACTTGTTGGATAGCTTCTTGGAATAGCTCGCATGCAAACTTAGAGTGTGACGAATCATGGAGTCTACACCAATTTGGTAGCCACAACATCTCCAAATCCACTTGACACTTTAGCTCAGACTATTCCCTTGCTAGTCTTGACACTAGCTCGTTATATCTGTCCATGATTGGGTTCTTATCATCACTTGAAAAGGAAGTTTGGTAGTGAACAACCATGACTTGTAGTTGTTCTCACTCCTCCAAATCTATATTTTTCAGATTCTTGATAGCTATCTTTCATGAAGGAGAGGTCTTCCAGTCTGATTTCACTTATGCCTTCATCGTCATTTTCTATTTTTGCAAGGTTCTCATCTCTCTCCTCTTTCTAGTTTTTAGGGTATGAGTTGGTTGTCCTAGCATCTATAGCTACATACTTCATTGCTTCATCATCACCTATGAGTTTCTCTTCTTCTAGAGTGGGGGAATTCCTTTGATTGGTGGAGGGAAGGTCTTATGAATTAGTTTCAATCTGATTTTCACTAAGGTACCTTGTTGTCCTAGTGAAATCCACTTCTTCCTCTTGGTTTTCAACTTCAATTTCTACTGCTCCAACACTAGCTTGTATCAAATTTGTTGGTTTATCATTACTTTGGTGTCATCCTGAGGTTGACAACTCTTCTACCTCATCAAATTATAGAAGTTGAAAAACCAACTTCACAGTCCCCAAGAATGACCTACAAGCAATCACCTTCTTCTAGAGTTTCTCTTCTTCTAGAGTGGGGGAATTCCTTTGATTGGTGGAGGAAGGTCTTATGAATTAGTTTCAATCTGATTTTCACTAAGGTACCTTGTTGTCCTAGTGAAATCCACTTCTTCCTCTTGGTTTTCAACTTCAATTTCTCTGCTCCAACACTAGCTTGTATCAAATTTGTTGGTTTATCATTACTTTGGTGTCATCCTGAGGTTGACAACTCTTCTACCTCATCAAATTATAGAAGTTGAAAAACCAACTTCACAGTCCCCAAGAATGACCTACAAGCAATCACCTAGCACATGTGGATATTCAGAACAAAAGAGAAGAGAGAAACTTAGTGGGAAAAGCCCCTTAGAGATGAGCTATGAAGAAGCACTAGAAGAACACTATGGAGTAACACTAGAACTGTCGACAAGCAAGGAAAGATGCTGTCTACAAGAACCAAAACCGAGAATCATAATGTGGCCGAGACTTGATGTCACAGAACACTAGAAAACTCTGGTGGAACAACCCTAGAATCTGTGAAGCAATAGTAGATGAGATGATGAAAAAAACTGGAAACCATGTATCTTGATGTCGATGCCAAACTGTGACTAAAACTCTTCCATGGGAAGGAGTACCATGAAGAATCTGGAACATTAATCATTAAAACATGGCCCTCAAACTGAGAAGAACCTGAACCATTGTGGATCAAGAAACATAATCTCTCAACTGAAGTGTGAGCCGATGAATCCGATATGTGTCAAGCAATAGAAAAAATGTGGCCAAAAGAAATTAGGAAACCTAATAACCCATACGAGTTTCCAACAAATCAATATAAATATGGAGATCAAAGTCCATGCACACTCTAATTAGATTATTATGCACAAAACCCCCTTGATGGAACTTTATCTTAGTTCATTTATTACAATGCCCAATGATTGTAAAAGGAGAGAATGAAAAACATGCATAAACTATGGAGGAAATGTAAACCTAGTGCATGAAAAAAAAACTAAGTGCATGCACAAACCAATGTTCACATCTGCCTCCATGATTAAAAGATACCTCATATATGTGTAGAGGTCGGAACCAGTTTTTCAATGATATCTCATTTGTGAAATATCCGACACCATGGCCAAAAGTTATGTTTTTTTCAAAAAACTGAATTTAGCCTATAGGAAATTGGTTTTCTAGAAAAAAATTGTTTACTTCTGATTTAATTTCTACAAAATTTGTGGACAAAAAAATTAGATACTTGGAGAAAATTGTGCAAAAATCAGGTTTGAGATCTGAGAAGATGATGGAAGGCTCGAGAACAGGATCCGAAGTGAGAACTCCAATGTTCAAGAAGCCAAATCTCTCCTCTGAATGATGATGCACACTAGAAGTGTGAGGAATGACTATAGAAACAAAAGCACCACCAGTAGCAAAATCAGTGAAGGAATACAACCAAGATGAGTGATCCACTATCCCAGTAGCAATAACTGCTCTACTCTCCAGGTCTCTGATGATAACCAAATCAGGTGTGAACTCCATAGATCTCCCAGTGCTCCCATGTGTTATTTGATAGATGGAAAGAAGGTTATTTGTCAAGTGAGGGACAGGCAAGACATCCTAAAAGGAGTGGTACCCAAAATGAATAGACCCCTTCCCTGTAACACTCATGTAAGTGTTGTTTCCCATCAAAATGGGAGACATAGTTCAAGGCTCAAAGGAAGTGAACATAGACTGTGAAGTTGGTTTTTCAACTTCTACATGAATAACTTCTCTTCATTGAGAGTTAGCTCCTCTGACTTTCCCAAACAACCCTTGAATTGAGTGATGATATCTTCACATGATGGACAAGTAACTTTTGAATGGGGTGCATTGTGAAATCTGTACCAACTTGACATCAATAGCTCCTCCAATCTTAATTCGTCCTTGCTATCCAAATGCTCTTTGATCAACTACTTGAATGCTTTGGCTGCCCTGATTGTCAATTCTTCCTCTGGGTCTACAAAGGCTAAAGGTTGATAGATTTCCCAAAAGGGAATTTCTCCCTACAAGAAAATTTTGATTTTTCTCAAGAATGTGAGACATCCCAGTTCATACCTATACATGCAATGAATCCTACACTTGTCTACTAATGCAAATTGTTGTAGTGGTCTACTCAATATGTTGTTCAAATCCACATGCCACTGAGAGATGATGATTTGTGCATGTTGCTCCATTTCAACTTCGCATTAAAAGATATCTCCTTATCTCAGATTTCTTCTTGAAGGTTCTCTTTTTGATTTTCAACTTTCAACTTCATTGCCTTAGCATGCCAACCCTCCTTCTAGTGCCATTTTTGTTGATGTGTTTTTTATGCACTTCTCAACATAGGTAATGCATAGGTGCAACACCTCTCTTGAAAGACAATCTTCCACAATGAAATTGTAGAACACTATTCCAAGGTCTCTAATGTCAGGTCATGATGGTGCTTGGAATTACTTAGTTGTTTCATGTGATTTGTTGGAATCACAAGGTAGACTTATAGATTAATCACAAAGTGGGGAAGTTGGATCTACAAATGGAGTTCTTATGATGGGATAGTTACTATGCATTTGCTACAGGTCCAAATATTAGTCTTGAACTCCATTTTATCATTGGATTTGCCTTTAGTATGTGCAATGAACCTTAGCATAGGCCACTTATTAAAACAAGGGGAAAAGGGTAGGGAAGAGAGGGAGTTCTTGGATCTAAAACCATGAATGAACAATGATCATGGAGGCTACTACAGTAGAAAAACCCCCTAAACTGGGCTTTTCTTTGCAAAGAGGATCCTTCATTTACACAAAACCAGTGCAATCTTCTAAGGACTATAGATTTTCAGATTACACACTCACATTATGCACATGCAATTGAACTAAGTTGCAGCAATAAAGGAAGGAATCTCATACTAGCTTTGCAAAGTGATTCATCATCAATGAACCACAGAAGGCATGAGTTGGAAATTCATCAAACACTGAAAGAACAATCACCATCACCACTTCCATTCAAGAAACTAAGAACTAAACTAAAATGGAAGCAAAACTATGCACACATAATGAGAAAACTCAAAAGGAATAGCCATAGATCATGCAATGTTACTTTCTATTGCTATAGAATGTATTTAAACTAGTTTTCCAACCATTTACAAATGAGGGGGGGGGGGCTATTTATAGTTTTCCAAAGCCCAAATGAATGGCTAGGATTGAAATGCATTGTGTGGCTCAAATTATATTACACTAGGGATTCACCTACCCCCCATTATATATCAATTTAAAATACATCTTTGTCTTTTCCCTATTTCATCCTCAAGTGCCCAAGTGTTGTAGTAGTTTTATCCTTTTGTTTTTTTCTCTTTAGATGTAGTTAAACTCTTTGAAGGTTTCCTTATGTTTGATGTATTCCCAACATTCTCTTCTTTCAATCAAATGGGCCTCATTTTCAAATTTTCATCATTGTGGGATGGATTAATTGTCCTAGATTCGATGGGGAAACCCTTAATAGAACATGATAATTCATTGAAGAATGAGACAGCCTATCCAACCACCTCATACTTTAGGAAATTGCCTTTGGTGTTCTTGGATCTGACTTCCTTTGGTGTGCTAGCTAGCCCCTTTATGACTTTACTTCCCCTTATACACGTTGATCTTTCTTTGGTGAGAATTCATGGATAGGGAATTCCTCAATTTAGGCAACCTCAAATTCTATTGGCATACCTCACATACAAGCTATCCATAACACAACATATTCCAACCTCACCTTACTTGACAGGTCTTCGACAATGGACACCCACATGTCAACCACCTTGATAAGTCTTAATCGACCACCCCCTCTTTAGTGATTTGAATAAAATTGATAAATCTCCCAGCTTGGGAATGGTTTCAATGTTGATTCTTAGAGTCATCTTCATACTTTCAATTGGAGTGTGAGCCCTCTGCAAATGGAACTCTGGCATATTTCCCTACTTCTCCACTCCTTATCTTTAGAACAAGGCTTTCTTTACACTTTTGCATAAGTGAAGTCCTACAAAATAGCATATCACATTAATCAAATTCACATTTGAGTATCAAGTGAATCACACATGATTCAAATCATGAAGCCCTGGGTACCCAATCTAAGTGGAATTGACAAACAACATTGGTATAACTTCTTCCTTTGAGCCTTTGTTTCTCATATTTCAATCCCTATAAAAGCCACCCATCTAATAAGTCATTTTGATTTGTAAATACCCACTATATTTTTTGTATTTAGTGCCTACAATAGTATTAACCCATGATTGGTGTTGGATGGTCATTCGTGTGGTAGGAAAACCATGGTAGAAGACTGCTTTTGGTGGAGAGGTGAAAAATTACATTCATCACTAGGGGACCTACATTCATTTTGGTCATTCGATCCTTCGCCTTCCAAAGGTCCTTTGACTTCCAACCTCTCCCCTTCACCTTTGGTGACAATATTTTGAGATTATGCATAGCTACTTGCTAAAATAATTAGGATTCAATTATTTCCATGCTACTGTGGATTAGATTCCATTCATGTTCATGGTCATAAGTCATGAAGAGGGAATTTTTGATGCATTATCAAATCAAATATTCAACTCACTGCTTGGTATCGAGAGTAGAATAAGGGATCTCTCATTCATGATAAGAGCATCACCACTGCCACATTCCTACTACTAATTACCACCACAGAAAATGGCCTCTTTTAGGAAATTATGAGGTGGTCACAACATTCTACCCTACCATGTGTGCAAAGGAGTTTACATGATGTCATGCGAGTGGGTTGTGCAGACTAGTGCTCAGAATTCCCTCCTACCACTTTTTCTAGAGTCTCGTTGGATGAGTGAGAGGATAGGTTATTGGTGTTAGCACCTCAGTTAATGTTTTCATCTGTGGGAATGATACTATGGAACATAGTCACCAAAAATTTTGTAGAGAGAATGTCTTTGCTAATTTGGTAGCCTTCCCTTTAGCATCTACAAATAGGAATTAATTCAGGTAAAATTGATCATCATCATTCTTCTCCTTGGTGCTAAGGGGATGTTGTGATATTTTCCATGGTCTATCTTTCTATTATGCCATGAAAAGAAACATTTAAAATAATGAAGACAAGGAGAGGAGTTCGAGGTAGGTGTGTGGATAGGAGTTAGAAATCTTCCTCAAAGAAATGGCATTCATGGATAGATTTTGTGAGTGTGGGCACCATCGAAGATGATGATACAGGGCACAGCCTCAAGAAAGTTGTTTAGCATGGCTATTGACCACTTCTCATCTGTGCCTTGGACCAATACTTGCAAATGCTATTAGAGATATTAATGTGGAAGGCTTCCATTAGTTTGTCATTTTAGGGATGGCATCATATGGATGTCTCACCGAGGCATGGACCCCACGTAGGAGGCCACTTTAAGACGATGCTCCAAAAGAAGGGTGGTCAACGTCCAAGAAAAACCCATAGTTGGGGTTCGTATGTCGGGTATCCATGTAGGAAAAGCTATCATGACCATGGAAAAAATGACTCTAATCCCTATGACGAGCCACCTATAGGCTCATATCCCTTAAGAATCCTATTCAATGTGTATATTCATTTTGAAAGGGAGAGTTGTCTATTGTAAGTGTGAGAGGTCCCTATGAGTATGAGGTATGCAAGGGATCTTGTCACAAGAGATGAATGGTAAGTGATGTGGCATCCACATGATCAATCACTAACGGGTCAAAGAGGGAAAGACACTGCATGGAGCAAGCCATTAAAGAATGATGAGCGATAGAGGGAGACTTGCACATCAGGTCTTGCTAGAGTAACCGCCATTTCAGGGTTGCGGGTTGAGGAATGTGTGGTGATGTTGGAGGTAGGCCATTTTAAGATGGAAAACATGGGACAAAAGTTTGTAGAGTGGACCTTGCACTCAAGACAATCACTGGCATTCATTTTGAATGTTATCTTTGCAAAGTGCAGAGTCTTGACACACAACGTGATTTCAATAATCCCCTCCCTTCTATTCTATAATTTCACTAGAAATTACTATATAGCCATATTAGATGTTTCACTTAAGTGAGAGGACGTGAAGGTAAGAGGAAATCATGTTGCTTGTGAAGAAGTCATTAGGACAAACCACCATTTGAGAATGGTTAAGTGATGGACTATGATAGAGGGTTGCATGCTCTCAAAATAGAGAGGCAGCATAACTTTGTTATTATGAAACAACATTAGGGTGATATCCTTTTGGTGGAGGTGGCCTACAAGGATGGACCTAGAAAAAATCATGGAATTATTAGAGCTTATCCATCAAATTATGAAGTTTAGATGGGGACAAACCACATGTGACGACCCACAAACATTTAGACATGTTTTAAAGTGATGGGGTTCTTCAGTTTGCAATAACAATTGAAAACAAAAGGACAAATTGTGGAACCCACAGTGTGGGAAAATGTGAAAGGTCAACTACTATGATAAAGGAAAATTGGGAATGGACTCTCACCATGGGTGACCCATGAAGGCAGATCCATGGAGCATGAAGGAAACAACAATGAACATGAGTGTGGGGTCTGCACCTTAGACGGATGTGAGGTCTTGGCCACAAGTAGATGGTGGAGTGAAACAACGAATGACCACGAGAAAACCATGCATGCAGGTTCACAAGGATCAATGAGTTCTAGGTGAAAAGTGAAGGGAACGCTCTAGGACCAAACCTGTAAGGGGTTGATGACTTAGCAAAACTTGGCTGGGTGATCTTCGCCGATATGAGATTGATCATTTTTTAGTCTT
Organism: Sequoia sempervirens; assembly: GCA_007258455.2. Lineage (NCBI taxonomy): Eukaryota > Viridiplantae > Streptophyta > Pinopsida > Cupressales > Cupressaceae > Sequoia > Sequoia sempervirens. The sequence goes on along the minus strand of VDFB02252616.1, from coordinate 77,388,711 downwards.
AGAGACAACTTAGGCACAAAAATAGGGGCACACAAAGTGAGATGAGGTCAAAATGACCTATCTCAAGCAAAAGAGGGGGTCCCTACCTTCGGTAGAGCATGTGTGAAAACATGCACAACAAGACTCATTCACCACTTGTGGTGAATTGTCTAGTTTGGATTTTCTGGAGCTTCAAAATTTTGATTTGCACCTCTTAGCCTACTCAATCTTCTCCTCCAAGTTCCTGAATCTGAAACTCTAATTTTGGGGTTGTAGATGATCTTTTAATTAATATTATGATGTTACGAATGGGGAGACAAATCCAAAAATATTGCAACCTAATCCTCAAAAATATTTCAAGCTCCAAGACACCTAGGTTTAGAATCATACAAAGAGAGAGAAAGTGTTGCTTGTTAGAGAATAGGGGTTTTCCTTGGTCAAACCACTTGTATGTAATTAAAACAAATGATGAGACAATGAAATGAAGGCATGCAACATGAAACAAAGAACATGAATCATGGACAATAATACCTTGTAAATGATGCCTTAAAAATCTACAACTTAACATGAAATGGCCATGAAGTATGAAGATCTTGATCTTGAGATAGGTGTAGAACAATGCTTGATCTTGGATCTTCAATGCTACATCATAACAGTAGCTCATTAACATGCTTGATATTTTATATGCTTGACATGATGATGGATATTGAAATACTACAACAGTTGGTAAAGAATGTTTCCCTTGAATGTCTTAGAAATGATCTTGAAAGCTATCTTGATGACTTTATAAAGACTTGAAATGCTTAACCCTTGAGTACTTGACTTGATAACATGAATTCTTATATTTCTTATGTGACATAGTGATTTGAAAGTTTTATTCTATAGGAAATCCACTCAAATGACCATCAATTTGATCCCAAAGGTTGACATAGAAGAAATTTGAAATTAAAACCTAGTTTTTCTTGCTCAAACCTCAAAATAGGCAAAATGGGACTCATTTTCCATTTTGGGTAAATTAGTCCCACTTGGATGGGAATTATTCTCCCAAAGTGGTGAATAGGGATAACTTTAAGAAATCCCCCCTCGGCAAAGGTGTAAAATCCTGGAAAATCTTTCCTTTTATTTAAAAAATAATATTAATTTTCTTGGAAAATCTATGCACATAGTTTTAAAAAATTATAAAATCTTGGTGAATCTTAGTGAATAATTGGTAAAAATAATAATCATAGTGGCAAATCCTAGTGAATAATCACTAAAGATTAATTACAATGGTGAATACCTCCTTTTAAAATTTTCTAATGATTGTTGATTTACAATAACAATGTAAAATCAACAAATGAAACTGTGCCATGTGTTCACACATCACTCATCCATCGCCTTTCACTATCACACCAAACTTTTGGCCATTCCTTGTGTTCTCCACCAAGACACGTGTACACCACTTGTGCAATTTTGAAGAATCATGATGAGAATCTATAATATTTGCAAAAAGTCTCCCAGAAAAGACTTAAATATTTAACTCCCAACCTCCAAGTGGTCCCCACATCTATCGACATCCAAGTCACCGCCATACATGGACATCAACATCCACACAAACCAATCCCACCATCCATTGGCTTGTTGCCTAGTTAGAGGTTAAGAAACTCCAAGATGTTGTGACAACAAAGAAAATTGACTAGTTGGGAAGTTAAGGAACTTTCAAACATCACAACAAGGTTCCAAGGTTAGAGAAGTCAGTGATCCCTTGACCAACACATTGTCGCCCGGTTTCAAACTTCTAGAACCCCATGACATAGGTTACAACTTACAAGGTTCAAGTTTTGGGCAATAAGCCAACAATGACAATAAATAAAAGCCCTATTCAAGGCTAAAGTATTCCTAAAATTAAATGCTAATTTATTATTGTGGTGATATTTCCCCAAAATTAATGGTAGTAATATAATATTACTGGAAAATTTAATTAATATTTGTAATTATAGTATAAACTATTAGCAAATCAGTTCCAATGACACATTGTTTACATAGGCGAATTAATCAAGATGAAATTATTTTTTTATAAAATCTGGCAATTCAACATCCTTTTTAGCTTGTACTACTCACCATTTTTGGAAATCCCAATTTCAATTATTATCCAATTCGAGAAGATTCACCACTAAAGTTTTCCCTGGTGGTGAATGGGTCCCATAGGGGCTATTTTGCTTGCCAAAATGTAGAGAAGTGTGTAAATTAAGTTCATTTGTTGATATTTTCAAGTTTTCGATAATAATATTCCTTGGGATGCACAATATAAGGTCATAGGGGACTATATTAAGGTTATAAATGTAATAGGGCCCAAAATCTAATGTGAAAGTGTAAATAAATACATTTTACAACACTAAATTAAGGAAAAATTGGGTCAATTTAGCATAGAAGGGCCCTAAATCCCTTGTGAATGTGTAAAACACATTAAAACACTAGATTAGGTCCACTTTAGTTTACAATCCTCCTAATTTTAATGTGAAGGTGTGAATAAATACACTTTACAACTTTAAATTAGGGAAAAGTTAAGTTTTTTTAGCTTGGAAGGGACCAAAACCTAATGTGAATGGGTATAACTCATCACAACACTAGATCAATGTGATATCAAGTCCAATTTGTCATTAATTATTCCCAAATTAAGCAAGGAAAATGTGTAGCATTTTTTCATCATTAGAGTTGACCATTAAATTTTTTTACCTATCTATATCTAATCTTCCTCATCTAACATTTTTATCTTAGGATTGAGTAATTAAAATATATGGGTATGTGTAAGATCATGATGGGCCAAAAAGTGGCAATATGATGGGTATGTGTAGGGTATGTGGCTAACAACTTCTTTTTACCCAAAATTATCATTTTTAAAGGAGATTCTTAGCTTTCTACCAATATAAATTATGTTTTACTTTGAATTTAATAACTAATTATTATTCATTTTCCATTTGAATTATGACTAAAGCCCTGATTGATAGGCCGATTGAAAAACATCTATAGCTTTCAAATGGTATCACATTTTTTGAATCTTTTGCATCACATTCATGCACATCCAGATAATAAAAAAAAATAAGATTTATTTTTTAGAATCAAAATAAGATTTTTTTTTTAAAAAATAAATATGCCATGGGACATGCGATCTACTTATATCTCAAATATTATAAAAAATATTATCATTTTATTGTGGCTAGGGTGGTCAAATAGACACCTACTTATTTTTCCCTAAAATTGAAGTACTACTACATTGAAATTTAAAATTTTCACCAAATAGATTTAAAAAAACCTAGTAGTTTAGAAACTACATTCAATTTGCTATAGATTATATTCTTACATACGTTTGAAATAATATAGATAACTTATTCAAATTTTTATGTCAAGTTTCCTAACTCTAATTTTTTTGAATTTTCATCACCACTTAAGGTCCTAATTTTTCCATGATGATACTCCACATACCCATAAATGTACCTTTTATGAAAAATGAGTGATTCATAATAGATATTTTCTTTCACTATTAAACAAGTAGTCACCATTTTAATGCCACGTTAAATGATGTCTTTGTAAAACAAAGAGGATTGTAAGATTGATATTTCTTACCGTATATTCTAAAATAATTAGATGAACATTGTAAACATCTTCAAAAGTACTACAAAGTAGTTCAAATTTGTATGTGTTAAGTTGTTTGCCCAATAAATTTGAGGTGAAATTTTATTACAATAATTAAGTATGAAAATGTAGAGAATGTAACCTTCAATTTTTAAATATTAATATGTATATCTTTTTTTCTTTTCTTCATATGAAACAAATGATCCTTTTATTATTTAATGCATACCCTGTATATTATAGTAATTGGTAATCAATGCATTAATATTTTGTTTAAATATTTTAATTATTTTACAATTTTAGAATATTTTATGATTCATTTTTTGAAAAAAGAGGTAAAAACTTTATTGAAATTATGAAATCACAAATATAAAGAGGTCAAGGGCTATAAAGGCTCATGAAAATAGAATAAAACTAGAATCCCACCGAAAACACCCAAATACCACAAAATCCACACCAACCCCCTTCATCTAGCCAAATATTCATAAATATTAAACCTCTCTAAATCCTGACAATAATTAGGGGATAACTACTCCCATCCATCTACTAGTCACTACCATGCTCAGAATCCCACTTGGCTAAATAGTTAGCCACCTTATTCCATTCCTGAGGGATGTGGGTAAAAGACACCACCTCTAACATAGAACACGACCTCAACATATGCATAACAACTGAAGCAAGTTTCCAATTAACCCCTTTAAGATTCTACTTATTCAACAAATTAACAATGATATGAGAATTAGACTCACATATAATCTTATGCCATCCCAAAGCACAAGCACACTTAATGGCCCAAAGAATTTCCAACCCTTGCATAAAATTATTACATTTTTTCCCTCTATGAATTGAGAAAATGATCTGATTAGGATCTAGACTAATTGTGAAATCTGAATGCTTAACTATAACAACTTAATGGAATTACAATTCATGCATAGATTATTGAAACTATGCATTAAAACTGAAAACTTAAGGTGAAAAATCAAAACAAGAGAGAGGAGAGAAGAAGTGCAAACAATTTGATAACAGAGTTCACCACAATCGTGACTATGTCTTCGGGTCCACTCCAATAGAGTGAGACTGATCTGATTAATCTCCACAAAAAGATTACAAATGCACCAAGACTTTTCCTCTTAAGCACATTAGCATATCATGCCTTCGATGTGCGGAATTGTCTTCAAAAATATCTAAGAAAATATCCTTTATTCACCTATCACATGAACTTCATCACTTGCATTCCCTAACTCCTAAGAGCTTACATTCCCCCTTTTATACATGAAATATGCCTAAATAGGCTTAACAAAAATAATAAATGAGAACTCCCTCTTTAACATTTTGTCCAACCCCTTTCTAACCCCCTTTTTTCTTTTGTATTTGGGTTATTTAATGTAGGGTTTTTTTTTTGCAACAAAATAGCCCATTTGTTAAGGCTTCGGGCCAACACATACATCAAAATCAAATAAGTGTTGTATATCGTTAAAGCCAATTCAATGGTCTAACAGAAATGGCTTATTTTAGTACCTGTGTGGTTAGGGATTCAAACCCCACTAGCCACATTTTCTACTGACAAACCGAAGTCCCAACATATCAAAAGAAAACTTCTCCAACTATAATTTCTGGCGGGCATACATGTGGTGCAACAGTTTGCGGCCAATTTGGAATTCAACCGGTCACGGGTTCAAGCCCGACAAAATATTTTGTTAAACAATATAGATTCACCAACTGCTCACCAATGCTGATGGAGGAGGAGGACATGTGGCATGCCATGGGGGTGCCATGTGTCAATACTAGATTGGCCAATAAAAACACGTTAGTGATGACTAGACTGTTAACTCGAATGCCCCGCTAAGTACAGAGATGCCACGCAGGATGATGGCTGTACACGTGTCCCAATTTGATTGGTCCATATAGATGACTAAACCACCACATGTCTCACCAAAATTCACCCACTTGGATTTCGTACAGTACAAACTATTTGATGATGTCAGCATCCGTACGGTTAAAGGTCAACTTTCACTCCAAACTTTGACTGCCAATTACTTGAGCATAGGATGTCGGATTTCGATGAAACGAACATTTTCGGATCATCTCGATGAGCTCTTTGAATTGACACTACTTTCATCAATTTCTGAAACAATCATTTTTCACCTTCTAGATGACCCCTGATGGCACTTTGACCTAAGGTTTGACTGGCCGTAACTTGAGCAAACAGACTCCTTTTCGCTCTGTTCAAGTTGCATTGGAATTAGGACAACAAGCTCTTTCTAATGGTGCAAAAAATTGGAGTATTGGATACATTCCAAATTTTTGCTAAAAATATCCCCCGGATTAGGCCTTCCCACTAGAGAACTTTTGGACCTCCAAAAGTGGCATTTATTCAAACATCAAGTGAGGAATTGGCCTCCCCACTTGTCCTATATCATCTGTACATCTAAATTTCTAGCTCACAATCACAACAAAGACTGCAACAACATTGTTGATCATAAACATCACTTTATCACTTCCATAAGCATCTACTTCAACTGTCGTAGCCACTAACCAACAAATATTGACTAGCATCAAGCTGAACAATAATGCAGTTATGAAAGGGAACAAATCAACAACATATCGATCCTTCACAACAAAAACATTTTTACCCAAGGATCCATCAATGCTTTCAATCACCATTCCCTCATGTTGTACTATGGGTGCATCCTGTGACATCTGACCTTGGTTAGCTACTCCAAGTTCATGTCTAGAACCACCTGTGCTGACAGACATAAGAGTTAAATCCTTACTTGCATTAATCACCCTCTTTAATTTCCCTATGTTTGTAAAAGAATGATCAGTCTTAATCCTATGAGAATGTACAATATACTGAATGCCATCTTTAAACAAATGATAATGATTCTTTTCCCTATAGAAAATAGCTTTCCGATCATATCGATAATGGCTACCTAGAACTATCCCACAGATATCTAGTGGAACCACATCAAATTGTACTTCATCCACAAACTTGCTTGTGATTGCGAATTTTAAAGTGCATTGTCTTGTTACTTGCAATTTATCATTCTTGCAAATCTAGCCTAGTGGATAAGGTTTCCTATGCAGTGTAGTTTTCAATCCCAAGTTTCTTACAACATCTTTAGAAATTAAGTTAACTTGAGAACCACTATCTACGAGTGCATCAATCTTAATGTTCTTAGCAACAACCCTTAAATGAAACAACTCATTCCTTTTCGTATCTTTAGAGACATCATTAACTTTAGAAGTAGAAGCACAACTATCAAAGGAAACATTGGAAATAGGAGCTTTACCTTTCATACCCATAGCTGTTATCTTAGTTTCATCATCAGAATCTGAACCAAGATCCATAACAACATTTGTGGCTTTCTCCTTACCCTTCTATTTCTGATTCTATCTTTGAGCCCACTTAGGCTTCAATTCAGGATGCAACTTCCAACAATGATCTTCATCATGACCCTTCCTGTCACAATGAGAGCAAGAAAGCTTGTCATCCTTCTTGACTGTAGTTGTCTTCTTTCCTTTCCCTGTCTCTGCATTCTTAGAATATTTCTTTACAGAGTTATCATTATCAATGAAAGAACCCTTTCCCCTTGACTCTAAGTGTGTAGCTTGAACAGACACTTCATCCAAATTACAAGGGTTCAATACCAAAATGGAATGTCTGAGATATGAGTGAAGACCTCCTATGTACTTTAACAAAGTATCTTGGGTATACAAAGGTACATTTAATGCAATAGCCTTCTTTCTGAATTCATGGGTGTACTCTTGGATAGTTTGACCTTTCCCTTGTTTAAACACTTGCCAATTCATCATTAATTGTTGCATGTGACCTAAGGGATAGAATTGCTTTTTAAGAGAACTAACAAATTCTGACCAAGACAAAATGACTCTACCATGCTGTGAAATTTCTGCTCTAGTGCTACTCTCCCACCAGGTAAGAGCTGAACCGCCCAACCAAAGAGTGGCTAACTGGATCCTAGAAGCATCATCAAAGAGATTTTGAACTCTACAATAAACTTCTACTTGCTGAATTCAATCATCTAATTTTTCAGCATCTAATTCACCACAATACTTAAGTTGTTCAAATTTAACATCCAATTTAATATGAGGCTTATTTACACCCTTAAAAGGATTAACAGAAAGAGAGTGTAGAAGAACAAGGGGAAGGAGGAGAAGAAGGAGGAGTAGATGGAGGAGATTTTGGAGGTTCATCACCACCTCCTGATTGCTTCTTCTTGCTTTTACTGTCTCCATGATCTTCTTCACGTTTTAGGTGCTCTTCCCTTTCTTTGAGTAGCATATCTAATACAACTCTCATCTGCCAAAAAGCTCTTCAAAACTCCTGCTCACTAATTTCCTCAGGTACCTCCATTCCAGACACAAACATTTTTGGAAAATTTCTTCGTTTCTCGATCTCAGGATTAAATTCCTCAAGCTTGCCTTCGCCCTTCTGAATCCTGGATCTTGTTAGCATTCAAAAAAATTGCAATAATAGTCACCAAAAGCTCTGATACCACTTGATCTGATTAGGATCTAGACTAATTGCGAAATTTGAATGCTTAATTATAACAACTTAATGGAATTACAATTCATGCATAGATTATTGAAACTATGCATTAAAACTAAAAATTTAAGGTGAAAAATCAGAACAAGAGAGAGGAAAGAAGAAGTGCAAACAATCTGATAACGAAGTTCACCACAATCATGACTACGTCTCTAGGTTCGCTCCAATAGAGAGACTGATCCAATTAATCTCCACAAAAATATTACAAATGCACCAAGACTTTTCCTCTTAAGCACATTAGCATATCATGCCTCCGATGTGCGAAATTGTCTTCAAAAATCTCTAAGAAAATCTCCTTTATTCACCTGTCACATGAACTTCATCACTTGCATTCCCTAACTCCTAAGAGATTACATTCCCCCTTTTATACATGAAATATGCCTAAATAGGCTTAACAAAAATAATAAATGAGAACTCCCTCTTTAACATTTCATCCAACCCCTTTCTAACCCCCTTTTGTCTTTTGTATTTGGGTTATTTAATGTAGGGTTGTTTTTTTGCAACAAAATAGCCCATTTGTTAAGGCTTCGGGCAAACACATACATCAAAATCAAATAAGTGTTGTATATTGTTAAAGCCAATTCAATGGTCTAATAGAAATGGCTTATTTTAGTACCCGCGTGGTCGGGGATTCAAACCCCGCTAGCCACATTTTCTACTGACAAACCGAAGTCCCAACATATCAAAAGAAAATCGCTCCAACTATAATTTCTGGTGGGCATGTGTGGTGCAACGGTTTGTGGCCAATTTGGAATTCAATTGGTCATGGGTTCGAGCCTGAAAAAATATTTTGTTAAACAATATAGATTCACCAACTGCTCACCGATGCCGATGGAGGAGGACACGTGGCATGCCATGGGGTGCCACATGTCAATACTAGATTGGCAAATAAAAACATGTCAGTGATGACTAGACTGTCAACTCGGATGCCCCGCTAAGTATGGAGATGCCACGCAGGATGTACGGCTGTACACGTGTCCCAATTTGATTTTTCCATACAGATGACTAAACCACCACATGTCTCACCAAAATTCACCCACTTGGATTCTGTATAGTATGGACTATCTGATGACGTCAGTATCCGTATTCTCAAAGGTCAACTTTCACTCCAAACTTTGATTGCCAATTACTTGAGCATAGGATGTTGGATTTCGACAAAATGAACGTTATCGGAATCATCTCGATGAGCTCTTCAACTTGATACTACTTTCATTGATTTTTGAAACAATCATTTTTTCACCTTCTAGATGACCCCTAATGGCAGTTTGACCCAAGGTTTGATTGGTAGTAACTTGAGCAAACAGACTCCTTTTCGCTCCGTTCAATTTGCACTAGAATCAGGACAAAAAGCTCTTTCTAATGGTGTAGAAATCTAGAGTATTGGAGACATTCCAATTTTTCACTAAAAATATCCCTCGGATCAGAAAAAGAAAATAAATAAGACATAATTGTCTCTCCCAACTCCACCAATCCTAGTTAGCCCTGGATTACCCCTAGATGTACCATTAGTTTTGATCTTCAAAATATCAACTAGAGGAGGAGACCAAATCCCAACCCTCTAAACCTTCTTTTTCAGCTTTCCTACCTCTTTGAGCACAAAAGGAGATGGAGGCCAAACCTTGGCTTCCTAAAATGTTCACAGTCTCATCATCACACCTTTCCAATGCAAAGGACACATCACACTTAGCATCCACCATCTCTGGGATCATACCAACAATTCTTTGCCAAACCTGTTGAGTCACCAACCTATCCCATTGAAATATCCTATGATTCCTTTCCATTCAATTTTTTCAAGGATGAAGGTAGGGACAATGTACCACACAATTTTGATAAAAGAGGCTTGTGTAGGAGGCCTTCCCAAGATATTCCAAAACTCAACAAGGGAAGAGGCATGAACGCAAGGATTTTTCCAAGCACCCCACCAAAAATGCTAAATATGCAAAGACAAACTAAGGGATCTTGGAATCCCCGCTTTCGTAGATTATCCCAAGTCAAAAATTTATTCCAAGCTAGGGTCCATAGGAAGTTGTTACACTTAGGCCAAGAGAACTTATTCTAAGAGAAATTCCACCAAGGAACTTCCATCCCACCATACTTTCAAACAATAAACTATTGATACCCACTAACCACTGTGAAAACTCCCTTGGGATTTAGACCTCAAACCAGGTATCCTTATCCTAAAGAGAGCCATACTACCTACTTGCTAGAATCTTACAAAGCTCAGCACAATCCACCTCCATTCCAACCACAAGAAATTCACTAGGATCCTTCCATCTCGACACCTCCATGTGCCCAGAGATATGAGAAGTCTTAAAATCAATCACCCTAGCCCAACCAACCTCTAGAAAGTGTTGACAAAGATCATGTAGGTTAGGATACTTTCTCATAATAGGAGAAAAACCATCCCAAGTGTCAAACTAGAAGAAATCCTTAGCCCCCTTATTGAATATCCAAAACAATCCCTCCTTGACCAACTTTTCCCCTTTTTTAAGTGTTTCCCAAATCATAGAACCTTTTTCCCACAGGACAATACAAGGGAATCTCCTCCTTTATTATACCACATAGGTACTTGTGAGTTATAATCATGGCCTAGAAATGATCCTATTCTAGACACCATATCCAATAAACCTTGGAAGACAACAATAACCCAGTTAGAATCGATTATTGCAACCCAAGGCCACCAAACTGCTTCACACTACAAAATTATCCCACTTCACCATTCTCCACTTGGATGATGAAAAATTTCCAGCCCATAAAAAATTTCTAGGCAAAGAATTTGAATCCTTAATAAAACCAATTGGAGCCACCTGAAGCATACACATATGGTTGGGAAGAGCTTTCACCACCTACTGAAGAAGTTAAACTTGAATAGCAAAGGAAATTCATCCATGAGTACAATGGTTCACGGCCTTCATATGAAATTTATAAAGAATATTTTTCTAAGAACCCCTCGAGAGGTTACTGGAAGAGATAGGGATGCCAAGATAAGTTAGTAGAAAAGAACCAATCTAGAATCTCAAAATACGAGCAATCCTATATTAAATGAGTCTCAAAGTATTAAGAAAGAAAATGTAATATTTATGCTCATTAATCATCTATCGAGAAGCAACAAGATAAATGTCCAAAGCTTTGCACAGATTAGTGACCTCTCTAACCTTGGCTACACCCATCAGAGTAGTATCATCAACAAATTGTAAGTGTGATTAAGGAGGTAAACCATTGCCCCAAACCCAACCTTCGATAATACCACACTCCACATTTCTCTTCATCACTCTCCCCAAACCTTTTTCCATAAGAATAAATAAATAGGAAGGGAGAGGATCCCCTTGCCAAAGACCTTTCAAATCCCCAAATAAAGAAGATGATTCACCATTTATCAACACCAAAAAAGAGGTGGTTGTTACACAACTCCTAACCTGTATAACTCATTCCTTAGAAAAATCAAAAGTAGAAAGAAATTTATGTAAGAAGGACCAATTAACTGTATCATAATCCTTTTCCATATATATCTTGATGAACATAGTTTTTTCTTTAGAGTTCAACATGGAATGAATAATTTCATTAGCAATGGCCACACCATCTAGGATTTTGATATCAACCATTAAGCCACCCTGCTCCTAAAAAATAAGTTTGTCGATCCATTTCTTCAACCTCTCACTAATCAACCTAGAAATAATTTTATAGACCACATTACAGAGAGAGATAGGCCAAAACAAACTCAATCGGTTAACACCACCACATTTCGGTATGAGTAAGAAAGGTAGAATTCATATCCCTTAACATTTTCTTTCTCCTTTGAGACCCATGAACCACATCTATAAGATCCATCTTTATAATGTCCCCAAATTCTTGAAAGAATTCAATTGGAAAGCTATCCAGACTTGCATATTTCCCTTTCTTCATCTCAAAACACTAGTACAAAAACATCAATATATGACTAGATAAACTACTAAAAATTGCATATAAATGACTAATTTTGGTCACATGACCATTAGTAGTTTATTGCTAATCATTTATAACATGACCAAATTTATGACTAAACTATTTTTTATTTATCTAGTCGTTGATTTAGTCATTGATTTGGTCATTGATTTGGTCATTGATTTAGTCATATATTTAGTCATTGTAGTCATATATTTGGTCATTGTACTCATTTATTTTAGTCATAGTAGTCTTTTATTTAGTCATGGTTTAGCCATTTATTTGAGTGAATCAATGATTCAAGTTATAAATCAAATCTAACTTAATTGATTCTCACAAATTTATGCATATAAACTTCAAATATCATAGATATTCAATTTTTTTTTGTATTGGATTAACATGAAAGAAAAAATACAATCAACAAACAACTTTATGAATATAAAGCTCAAATATCATAGATATTCAAATGTGTTTTTTGTATTGCATGAAAAAAAAGAATATACAAACAAAAAATAATTGCATAACCAAAGGAATTACAAACAACATATAGCTACATAAAAAAAGATCAAAGAAATACATCCTTCAATACAACCTTGGTTGCCATGGAAGACAAATCCAACATACAATACAAATCCTACAAACATTGAAGGGAAAAAAAGACATGAAAATATATAGTAAATATAGTTATATTATTTATGGTGCATATATTGACCAATTCAGAGCATCATTTCCCTCCCATTCCAGCTAGACAACCCTTGAGAGAAGATTGGAAGGATTTGAATGAGAAGGATGGCAACTTCCTATCTATAAATTTTATTGGTCATGGGTGGATGAATGTAAAGAGTGCATGTTCACCTCTCCCTTTTGATGAGCTACAAAATAAAAGTAAGATTTCAATAAGGGTTTTAGAATATTTTTATTAAAATGAAAATACAGCCAAGATCCAATAATGAGCACATTTAGATTTTTACAATATGGCATCCTTTATCTGTTTCAATGGTTCTGTGAGATTTCCCATTACAATGACTATGGTAGAACACTAATCTACAATATGACTGTGAAGTTGCTCAATAATGGATTCAATGGTGATAAGACTCAAAGGTGCAACATCAACAACACTACCACTTGATACAATTATATTTGATAAGGCACATTCACAAGCTATCTAAATATTTATTTGGGAGGAAATGCATGTGGACTTATGATAAAACCAGAACAATGCATTCAACTGTCATTTCTCAAATTTACAACTCTGACCATGTGAAACAAAGATCTTCTAATAGCCACATTTTATCATTTGTGAGCCTCCATAACTTGCAATGATATTGTCTGACTATGCATAATTCTTATTGTTATCTCATAAAGTTGCACCCTTATCAAGTTGAAGAAGCTTGGTACCTTCGAGAAACATGAGAAATTTTCCAAGTTGTGGGTCACTTAAAAATGGAAAAGAACCTCCCAAGAAGGTTGACTTCCTATGTTGGTTATCACCTAATCTACTGAATTTATAAGGAAAAGGGGGAAGGATTTCTTTTAAAATGAAAACTAATAAAAATATACTACTCCTATGGTGATACACCTAACTTTTAAGTGAACATGAAAACTAGATAAACTATGACACTTGATTTTGATTGGTAATGGAGAAACACTTGCACAACCTATTTTAGCAAAACTTTTGCATTAATACTTCACTAAGAAGACATAATACATAAACTTGTAAATTGAAAATGAATTCACAATTAAAGGTTATATGTATTTTAAAGACACTCCTAGCAACCTGCAATAACAAGCTTTTTGTAGAAAAAGGTACGAATCAAGAGAAAAAGTTATAAGGAAAAAGGATAATTTCAATAATAACTTGATCAATCTTCTTGACATACACAAGATCTACAAGAATATGAAGGAAAAAATTCCATTACCAGCTATCTCCAAGGTATAAACTATATTCCATATCTTAAGTGTTACAAAATATCACAAAACTATAGTAAAAGACTGTAAAGGTCACAATGTCTTGAATCTGTATAGTCAGAGCTGTCCAATAATGGGTTACAAATGAGAATATATCCACAAGTCCAAATAGCTCCACCTAAAGACGCTCTAGAAGCATCATGAACTCAAATGGCTTCTAAAATCCAAAAATATACCAACAATATCTTTTTAAAAAGAGTTCAAAATGAAAGGAAAACTCATGCAAGACTTAATAAAATCATAAAGTATCTCAAAAATGCCTCAAATTGAGCCAACAAGCCTAAAACCTCTCCAAATGCTTTTAAAAAGAAAAATAAAGAGGCTTCTATATGTTCTCCTCATGTTGTAAAATTGATATCAACTTCCCTAGATACCCTCCTCATCATAAATCAAAGCATATCCTCCATTCCTTTCACGACTGTCATAAAGGACATGGTTTACTTATAGTTTTCATTTAGAAGCAATGCTTGAATTAAATTATTTATAAAATATCATTTAAATTCAATCATTTTACAATATGAAGAAATGAAAAATTAAAAGTGACACTCTCCATATATCGGCCATAGAAAAAAATATTAATAAATCAAAGTGACTCAAAAAATGCCTAAGGTATAGGTCCTTGGGTTATTAGCTTGCATTGTATTTTTTATAAAATGAAGGAAAAAAATGCCTATTCCATCGACTACATACATTAGGGTTTTAACCCTAAGGAAAAAGGAGAAACAATGAAAGTTCTTTTAATTTTATTTTATTGAAGCTTCTTGAAGAAGCTAAGTCCACCACTATGAGGGTTTTCTAAGAAACATTGGGGCTTCTTCTTATGGTGGATTTAAAAAAAAACTCAAGGTGAGATTTTTCCATCATCTAATCTTGTGATATTATTTATTTCAAATTAGAACAGGATTCCCTTAAGGCAATAATCTTCATTACCAAGTCGTGGCCATCAAATCTGTAGTTTAGAAGTTCATTTCATTTTATGTATCATCTCTTGCATTTCCTTTATGAAACAATTCATGTATAGGTATCAAATGTTTTTTTTCATTATAGGTCACTTTGGGTTAATATGTGCTTAACAAGATTCTTTCTTTGATAGGTGAGATCACAACCTTTAAAAGCTTCAATTGAGTGTATATTTCTGCTTCTTTCTGTAGCTTGATAATAATTTATAAAAACTCTTCTGTTGCTTTTGATTTATGAAGCTTTGAAGTTTTTTTATTATTTCTTTTGTTGCATACTATAGTCATAATCTGGCTTCTTGTGTCGAGGGTTTCACCTTTTTCCCATGTTAACAATACGAGCTATCTCAATCAATGTTCTACAAGAAATTCCATATTTCTAATGAACATGTGATTTATAGAATGACTTAGTTCCATGTACAGTACGAGTATAATTTCAAGACTCTATGCATTTTTCATCATTCCTGTAGCTGTATTTATAAGAACTATGTTGCTAGGTGCCACCATGATTAGCATAGGTTGAGGGTCTTTGAGAAAACCTTTTCGAGCTCCTCCCCTATTTTCTACCTCATTCACTATGCCACTTGATATTGGTATTTTATTTCATACTTCTTGAAAATTTCTTCCATGTCTAGAAACAAAATTTCACTTTTCTTAAGTCTTGATGCATCTTTAGTTTTAAGTTTTTTTATGACTAAATCAACCTCTCATGCTATTGCAAAAAAATACTTTGTGGCTGTATTATGAAATTCTCATAGCATACTACCTTTATAATTTAGTTTTAGCACTTCAAAGAATTTTACATATCTAGAAGATCTGTTATCAACATTTTGTAATTAATGGTTTTCCATAACTCTCATAGCCAACAATAGATTGAGATCTATAATTTTCTCTTTATTGAACTTTTAATGAATTGAAAATAGTATATCTTTTAGCCTAAAAGAAAAAACTGTATGGCTTCTATCATTGTTTTTTCACATTAAGCTATTTGTGAATAGATTGATCCATAGATCTTTGTGATAATTGATTACTATAGGACAAACCATAATGAAATACTAATTTCCTTGAGTAATGTAATACTTGCAAGATATTTGTTCACTTGCACTTGAACTCTGAAAACTATCATTTGACTATCATGATTCAAAAAGCAGGTCTGTTATGTCCTCATGCACTGTGCTTACTATTGAAACCTTGTCTCTTTTAGCCTTTGTAATTGCATAAATTAAGAGTTGGGATCAACCCTTATGGGAGGCACATTCCCACCACTCTTTTTATCTAAACAAAATGAAGATATGGTTACACCTATAGCTGCACATGAAACAAACAAGTAAGAAAATATGTATACTTTGATGTTCTATTTCAATGGCTTCAATGTTTTCTCTAGTACATCTAGGATTTGGATGTTTGTTTAATGTAGATTAAGATCAATTTATACATGAATAGGTAACTGATCATGTATGGTGTGTAACTTGTCATTTCTTAGAGCGTTGCTCTAACAAATTACCTTGGTTTAATGCAGGAAATGGGAATCGTAAGGAGCTAGGAAGACTATGACAACTTAGACAACAAATAGATAAGAAGACTCAACAGAACTAGTCATTCTCAAGCAATGGCTAGTTACTCTCGGGTATGTGCAGGATCATCACATGTGGAAAAAACAGGGCCTTAAGTGGCAAAAAATTCAAAAAACTCAGAGTTAGGCAACTTGACATAAAAATTTGAATAAGTTATCTATATTATTTAAAAAATATATAAGAATAGAATATGTAGTAAATTGAATGTAGTTTCTAGACTACTAGGTTTATGTAAAAAAAAAAAATCTATTTGGTGAAAATTTAAAATTTCAATACAATAGTACTTAAATTTTAGGGAAAAATAAGAAGTAGGTGTCTGTCTAACCACCCTAACCATAATAAAATGATAATATTTTTTTATAATATTTTAGATATAAGTAGAGGACTCACGTCCTAATGTGATGCATATTTTTTGTAATTTTTTTCCAATTAAATAATTAATTATGAATTTTTAATTACGACTTTTAAAAAATTTAAAAACTTGTATGTTTGACCACCTTAATTTGGTCAAAACTTCATTAAATTCAATTCTTTTTTTTTAAATCCTATAGTATGTGAAGCATAGAATTTGATGCATGTTTTAGATTCAAAAAATGTGATACCGTTTGAAAGCTATAGATGTTTTTCAATCAGCCTATCAATTAGGACTTTGGTCATAATTTAAATAGAAAATCAATAATAATTATTTATCAAATTAAAAGTAAAAAATAATTTATATTGGTGGAAAGCTAAGAATCTCCTTTAAAAATATTTTTTGTTTCATCAAATTTGGGTAAAAAAAATGTTGTCAACCACATGGGCCATCATATCACTTACATATCACCACTTTTTGGCCCATCATGATCCTACACATACCTTCTCCCCACATGCACTTTTATTATTCATTAATTGACTTATTCATGTATATATTGGTTTTGATTTTCACTAAATAAGAAAGAAACAATTAAAATCATGGCTTGCGTGAGTTAAATGAATATTTCATTCAATAAAATAACATTTCAAAATAAATTTGCAAAATCTTCTTATGTTTCATGCATCTATATAGATGAGATGATTTGTGTTTCTATAATCTTTCAAGTTATTTAATTTGTATATATGAATGCAATGTAAGGGGAATAGAAAATGTACTATTTTCTTTCTTCTTTCTATTAATAGCCTTTACCTGATTGAGCCATAGGTGAAAATATGGTAACATTTTTTGCGACATCAACTAGATGTTTTCCTACTAAACATATAAGCCAGTAGCCTAGACTTGTCCATTGGTTATGTAGTCACTTAGAAGAATCAGAGGCTAACCTAAAACAACTTTGCCATAGTTGTAACTCATTTGTAACTCATCAGAATGCTAGGAAACTTATTGAAAATAGGAAAAAAAGTAAATGAAGACTAGCTGCTGTGCTGGGACAACATTGAGGGAAATGAAATTTGCAACTAAACTATAGTGCAACATCACTTTATTGAAAGTGTAAACCTAACCTAATATGTACAATGATAAGTCATACATCAAAACAACATTTGAGGTGAATCCCATTAATTTGGATTGGAAATATTTCTCCATCCATGTTTGATAACTAGAATGCATTATGCTCCTTGCATTCAGTGATGATAAATGGGCCAGTCCAGAAATGGTCAAACTTTGTTTGCTTGCCTAGTCCACGCTTTAGCATATCCCATTTGAGAATAATATCACCTTCCATGAAAAATTTGGTTGTAGCTTTCTTATAAAAAAAATTCTTTGTTTGGAGTTGATGATACTCCAAAGTTTTCATTGCCTTGTCTCTTGTTTCTTCAAGCTCCAAGAGCTCTGCATATCTAACAGACATTAGGCCCTGTACTTCAAACATTTCGAATTGGTGTACAATGTCAAGAGCTAGCAACTCTATAGATAGAGGCAATCTAGCCTCTTTTCCATAAGCTAGAACTTATGGTGAATTACCAACTGACCTCTTAGGGGTTATTCTATCTACCCAAAGTGCAGATTTCAATTTAGAGTGTCAAACTATTTGATTCTCCTCCATGGTTCTTTTAATGATTCTGATCAAATTTTTATTTGTACTTTCAGCTAAACCATTACCCTGTCGGTAATAATGTGAGGAGGTGTTCAAATGAATTCCATGTTTAATAGCCCAATTTGTAACTCTTAACCCTACAAATGCAAGAGCATTATCTGAAATAATGCAGTCAAGAACTCCAAACCTAGTTACTATGTCCTCATAGAAGTTTAAAACTAAAGATTCATTAGCTTCTTTCAAAGCTACTGCTTTTGTCCAACATGTAAAATAGTCAGTGGCTATAAGCACCCACTTATGACTAGCACTGGAAGGTGGATTTATGGGTCCAATAAAGTTAATGCCCCATCTCATGAAGGGATGCTCTACCTGAATTGGCTATAGAGGCATAGCTAGAAACTTTCCTTTCCTACAAATAAAGCACATTTAACACATTTCTTTGACCATGCATATGAATTCTTAAACAAGTTAGGCCTGTAATAACCAACTCTCATAATTTTCTTGGCTATTGTTTTTAGAGCAAAGTGAGCTCCTGAAGATCCATCATGAAATTCATGAAGCACTTTCTCAGTTTGATCAGTTTCAATACACCTCAATAAGACACTATTCAGGTCTATTTTGAAAAGAATATTGTCAATCAAAACATATGGAATTGATTGTAACTTGAAGTATCTTTCTTTTCTCTATCTAGACTTAGTGGACATGTACTAGTTTGTAGAAAATGGGTCATATCTTGAACCCAACTTGCTGAAAATGTAGGTACAACATTCTAAAGCTCATTGTCATTGGCTAAAATAGTCTCTGATTCTAATTTATGTGCATCTTCAGGGGTTGAGGAAAGCTTCTCACAAATTCCTCTTCCTCTGACAAGTTTTTTGATTTTGATGCCAACATCAAATTCCATAACTTTTGTGATCCACCCTACTCTTTTCTTATTTAGATCTTTGTTTAATAAAAAAAAAAATTATACTAGGATTTGCAACTAAAATATGAATCTTGTTGTTGGAAATTAGGGGCTTAAATTTCTTCAAACTCCTCATTATAGCGAGAACATTTTTTTCAACAAAGGTATATTTCTGCTCATAATCAACAAGACCTTGACTAAAAATGGCTATTGGCTACTCCAAATTATCATTATTATTTTTCAATCAACATAGAAGAAATAGAAGTAATGCTACCAAAAGCATATAGAATGAAGTATTTAGAAAAGTTTGGATTTACCAATGTTGGTGTTGATGCTAAAGCTTCTTTGATTTCATCAAAGCTACATTTGGCTTCTTTAGGCCAACTGAAAACTGCATTCTTTTTTAGCATGGTAGTCAAAGGATGTAATAAATTTGCAGCAACAGGTATGAATCTCCTCAAAAAGTTGATTCTACCTAAAAAGCTCTGCAATCCTTTCTTGTGATTGGGTAATGGAAACTCAAGTATGGCTTTGACTTTCTCAGGGTCAATGGTAATTCCTTCCTTTGGCACTATGTGTCTTAATAGTTTACCTTCATGAATTGCAAAAACACTCTTTTTTGAATTGACAGAAATACTATAATCTACATTTTTCAAAAAATTGTTTGAGATGTGACAAGTGTTCATCTGTATTTTTGGAATATGTTGTTACATCATCTAGATAAAAAAGTAGGAATTTCTAAATTAAACTTTGAAACGCCATATCCATGGCTTGCTGAAATGTGGCAACAACGTTAGATAAGCCAAAAGGATTTCTCTTGTAGGCCATAGTGCCCCACTTTGTTGTAAAAATTGTTTTATATTAGTACTCTTCTTTGACTAAATTCTGGTTATAACCAAAATAGCCATCTAGAAGAGAAAATCTCTCTGAACTATCAATAGCTTGAAGAATTTATTCCATGGAGGGTAAGGGGTAATGGTATTTTAAAGACACTTTGTTAAGATCTTTAAAATCTACACATAATATAATCTCCCCATTCTTCTTTCTCACTGGAACAAAGTTAGAAACCCAAGATGTGTGTTTAATCAAAAATACAATGCCCCCCTCAACTAACTTGGTTAGTTCTTTGATCATTAAAGGTTAAAGCTTTGGGTTCAAGGTCTCTACTTTTTCCTAATAGGCTTAGCATCAGGTTCTAAATCAATTGTGTGTTGTGCAATTTGAGGGTCAAAACCTTTTAAATCAGAATATTGCTAAGCAAAAACATCATGATACTCTTTGCAAAAAGAAATAAAAGCTTTTCTATCTTCAGGTGAGAAGATTTTGCCTAATTTAAGAAGCTTACCTTTGAGGATCTCAACTTCTTCATAATGATCTTCTTTCACTTGAATGATGACTTTACTTTTCTTAAGCTAGTCATCATTATTGAATATAGACTCTAAGGTAACTAAACCTTTGGGAAGTTTATTTGTCTTCAGTTGTATGATTTGATCATCATAGTATTGTTTAAGCTTCTCCTAATTTGTTAAGGTAAATTGGTCTTCTTCAAGTAGAAAAGCTAAAATTTGCTCGTTACTGTCAAATACTTGCTAGTTAATGTTGTTACCAGGAATTGATGGCCTAATTACAACTTTAACATATTGTTGTATTTTATCTTTTCTGATATCATTTTGGATATCAAACTATGCTCCAATTGCTACAAGTCTATTAGCATGGCATCGATATTCCACAATCTATTTTTGTAAGATTTTAAGGCATCGATCTTGGAAACATTCATGCCTCTAACTTGATTGATGATCAGTTCACTATCACCATAGACCTTCAAATAGTTAATTCCTCTTTTCCTTTCCCATTCAAGACCTTGAATAAGTCCCTCATACTCAATTGTATTATTTGAGCATGCAAAAGAAAATAAAAAGCTAAAAAATACCTATCACCCTATGGAGAAACAAGAATTGTACCTCCACCAACTCCATTCTTGCTTCTAAAACCATCGAAATAAATTTCCCAAAGCTCATTTTATTTTTCTAATAACTGATCAACACTTTTTTCAAGGTTTGGAACCTCTACATTAGGTTCAAGCATCACATAATTACCCATACCAGCATCTTGAATAAGGTCTTCAGGATTGTCCAATACATTTTTTGCTACCCATTCATGTAACAACACATTAGGAATAGTTTCTACTTGCATCTCTTGAGTACCAACAAGCTCACTATCAGTAAAAATGACACAATTTGTGTCTGTAGTAGTAGGAACAAGATTGATAACACTTGATTTGTATGGCTCAATATGATCTATGGCCAAATTTTTAGATTTAATAGTAACTTTGGTTCCATATCTTGTTTGAAACAACATAAGTGACCAATTAGCTAACACATAACCTCCTATCTTGGTTGTAAAGTCTCATGAGGAGCACAAAGAAAAGAAAGGTGGAAGATCTATGACACATATATCTTGGGGAACTAATTTTTTTTGGCATGAATGAAGTGTAAGACTCAATCCTTTGATAACACCTAAATTATTTATTAAGGTTCCATCTAACTAAATCACTCCTTTCTCTAAAGGTTGACGATTTAGCCCTAGTTTGTCAACAATTTTCTTTGGCATTACAAAGCTACTAGCTCCACTATCCGCCATATAGTTATGGACAAACTTATCACTTATGATTACAGACACATAAAAAATAGGTGGTTTGATGTCCTTCCCTATTTCTTTGTTGGGTTGTTTATCATTATCTTGAGGATCATTTGTAAATGCAGCTCTAACTTGACATACTAGTGGCTCATCAAACAGTTTCAAATTTGATAAAGTTGATTGTAACATGGCTTTCTTCCCTAGATTAGTTAATGAGTCCCACATAAACATCGTTACATTCATCTTTTTCATATTATCAATAATATTGTAAGGCATAGTTGGGTTTACTTTTTGATGTACATTTATGCTAGCATGATTAGCTTGCAGGTGTGGGTACTCCTTAGTAGCAAATTGTTGATTCCTTTGCAAAATGTGAGGAACTTGTGTTGTAGATGGTCCTGCAGTTGTCACTTTTTATTTATCATTTGCTTGTTCAAGTTCAAAGGCTCTTTTCTTTGCTCTTGTATTTATTGCAACTAGAGAATCATCTACATTTACTCCACAAAATTCTTCAACCTCCTAGTTAAGCAGAGTAGTCTCATTTGTAAGTTGCTCCTGTTGTTGTGGAGGTGCATCATTAAGTGCATTCTATTGTGAACTTGAATCATTTTGTACCATAAGTGCTTGATTTATAACTCCATTGGAGCATGTAGCTTGATTATGTGTTAGTTGCATGGATAGAACCACTCATAATCAACAACAAGATTATTTTGAATAGGGACAAGGTGCCTAGCCACACCAACAGGTACTAGATTATATGCCTGAAAAGGCCTTGGATTCACATTTCATCTTGGACCTTGGTAATTTCCTTGAAATTGCTACCTATTACTTTGAAATGGTTAATTTGCAAGTTTGTTATATGAATGTTGCTTCTCTAAATTGACCAATTTATTTCCAAAATTTTACAAAATACTTTCAATCTTTTTTTGACTCTCCTTTATCTCTTACAACTCCTTGGATTGAACTAGGACTACAGATTCTTGCTTACCAATAGCTGGTAATGCTGGTATAGCAAGAAATAGTGTAAAAGGAGGTATTTGAAGTGGCATATTTGGTTGTATTTTTGGAAAAATAGGTATTGGTGGCCTAGGAGCAATCTTTCTTACCTAAATTAAGCAATTTTTTTCTCTAATTGTTGTTTCATATGCATTTGGTAGAGAAACGCCTCCCATTGACTGTGCCATAACAACTATATTGTTGTTAACAACCTTCAAGTAATATAGAAATGCATATTCGAGAGATGGCCTCACAATTGCAGGGATTCTATCCCAAGTCCTTTGAAATCTAAAATTGAAATCATTCATTTGCTCTTGAGGAGCTCTTTTAATTGTAGTCAGTTGCTATAGCAAAGATAAGTTATCAGATCTATCTTGAAACTGTTTATGTAATTTGTCACCCAACTCATCCCATGTTGCAATGGTACTAACTCCTAAACTTCTAAACCATTGTAAAGCTCTTATTTTGAATGATTTTGCAAGTAGCCTTATAGCTACGTCCTCTTGTGTAATATGATCAACACCACACAAAGAAGCAACATACCTTTTGTGCTCAATGGGAGTTGTTTGATCTTCACTAGTGAATATTGACAAGCTCTTTAAAGCTACAATTGGTATGTCATTATGTTGTGCCATATTTAGTGGACTGCCTCCATTAAATGACACAAAGGGCTGATTTCTAATAGCCATTGGAGGTTGTTGAGATGGATGGACTTGAGTATGACCAGCTTCAAATAGAGTTGTAAAACTTGAACTTATAGGAACAATACTTGAAGAAAACAACAAATGTAACCTTTCTTGGGCTATTTGAAGGAGATGCAACTATTCTAAAGCTTTGTGAAGTAGAATGAGAAGCACTTTCTCTTTTTGATGGTCTACCTCTTCTCCTTGGTGGTGAGAAAAAAAAATGCTGCCTAACACCATGTGGTCTTAAATGAACTCTTTTTAATGGAGAAGATCTTTTTGTTGTCTTGCCTCTTCTCTTTCATGGTGACAACTGTAAATACTTGAATTCCTTGGAACCATTGGTTTGTATTTGTCTCATATGCTATAAAATCACTGATTTTATTGTTCTTCAACTCAGTAGAGGTGCCAAATGTGATATAATAACCTCTAAAAGATTAGAAAATCACTAGTTGCACATCAAACCAATGAAAATATTGAAGGGATGAGTCCCACCAATCATGCCAAAATTGTTATCTCATAAAGTTGCACCCTTATCAAGTTGTAGAAACTTGATACCTTAGAGAAACATGGGAATATTTCTAGGTTGTGGGTCACGTAAAAATGGAAAAGAACCTCCCAAGAAGGTCAACTTCCTATGTTGGTTATCACCTAATCTATTGAATTTATAAGGAAAAGGAAGAAGGATTGCTTTAGAAATGAAAACTAGTAGAAACATACTATTCCTATGATGATACACCTAACTTTTAAGTGAACATGAAAACCATTTGAAGAAACTATGAGACTTGATTTTGACTGGTAGTGGAAAAAACTTGCACAACTTGTTGCGGCATAACTTTTGCATTAATATTTCACTAAGAGGACATAATACATAAACTTCTAAATGGAAAATGAATTCACAATTAAAGGTTATGTGTATTTTAAAGACACTCCTAGCAACCTGCAAGAACAAGCTTTTTATAGAAAAAGGTACAAATTAAGAGACAAAGTTATAAGGGAAAAGGATAATTTCACTAATAACTTGATCATCTTCTTGAAATACACAAGATCTACAAGAATATGAAGGAAAAAATTCCATTACCAGCTATCTCCAAGGTATAAACTATATTCCATATCTTAAGTGTTACAAAATATGACAAAACTATAGCAAAATACTGTAAAGGTCACAATGTCTCCAATCTGCATAGTTAGAACTTCCCAATTATGGGTTAGAAATGAGAATATATCCACAAGTCTAAGTAGCTCCACCAAAAGATGCTCTAGAAGCATCATGAACTCGGATGACTTCAAAAAGCCAAAAATATAGAAACAATATCTTTTCAAAAATAATTCAAAATGAAAGAAAAAGTCATGCAATACTTAATCAAATCATAAAGTAACTCAAAAATGCCTCAAATTGATCCAACAAGACTAAAATCTCTCCAAATTCTTTTAAAAAGAAAAATAAAGAGGCTCCTATATGTTCTCCTCATGTTGGAAAACTGATATCAACCCCCCTAGATACCCTTCTCATCATAAATCAAAGCATATCTTCCATTCCTTTCATGACTTAGTCATAAAGCACATGGTTTACTTATAAATTTCATTTAGAAGAAATGGAAAATTAAATTCAATCATTTTACAATATGAAGAAATTCAAAATTAAAAGTCACACTTTCCATATATCAAACATAGACAAAAATATTAATAAGTAAAAGTGACTCAAAAAATGCCTAAGGTATAGGTCCTTGGGGTATTATCTTGCATTGTATTTTTGATAAAATGAAGGAAAAAACTACCTATTCCATCGACTACACACATTAGGTTTTTAACCCTAAGACAAAAGGAAAAACGATGAAAGTTATTTTCATTTTATTTTATTGAAGCTTCTTGAAGAAGCTAAGTCTGTCACTATGAGGTTTTTGAGAAACACTAGGGTTTCTTTTTATGGTCAATTTAAGAAAAAAATCAAGGTGAGTTTTTACATCAACTAATCTTGTGAGATTATTTATTTCAAATGAGAAAAAGATTCCCTTAAGGCAATAATCTTCATTCCCAGGTTGTGGCCATCAAATTTGTAGCTTAGAATTCTGTTTCATTTTTTGTATCATCTTTTGCATTTCCTCTATGAAACAATGCCTGTACAAGTATCAAAGGTTTTTTTTTTCATTATAGGTTGCTTTGGGTTAATATGCACTTAACAAGATTCTTTCTTTGATATGTATGGCTGCAACCTTTAAAAGCTTCAATTGAGTATATTTCTTCTTCTTTTTCTAGCTTGATAATAATTTATAAAAAGTCTTCTATTACTTTTGATTTATGAAGCTTTGAAGTTTTTTTATTATTTCTTTTGTTGCACACTACAGTCATAATTTGGCTTCCTGGGTCGAGGGTTTCACCTTTTTTCTATGTTAATAATACGAGTGATCTCAGTCAATGTTCAAGAAATGCCATATTTTTAATGAACATATGATTTATAGAATGACTTAGTGCCATGCATAGTAGGAGTATAATTTCAAGACTATGCATTTTTGCTCATGGCTGCAGTTGTATTTATAAGATCTAGGTTGCTAGGTTCCACCATGATTAGCATAGGTTGAGGGTCTTTGAGAAAAAACTTTCAAGCTCCACCTTCGTTTTCTACCTCATTCACTATGTCGCTTGATATTTGTATTTTATTTCATACTTCTTGAAAATTTCTTCCATGTCTAGACACAAAATTTCACTTTTCTTAGCTCTTAATGCATCTCCAGTTATAAGTTTTTTGATGACTAAATCAACCTCTAATGCTATTGCAAAAAATTACTTTTTCACCATATTATGAAATTCTTAGAGCATTCTTCCTTTATAATTTAGTTTTAGCACTTAAAATAATTTTACATATCTAGAAAATCCATTATGAGCATTTTGTAATTAATGGCTATCCATAAATCTCATAGCCAACAATAGATTGAGATCTATAATCTGCCCTTTATTGAACTTTCAATGACTTGAAAATAGTATATCTTTTAGCCTAAAAGAAAAAACTTTATGGCTTTTGTCATTGTTTGTTCACTTTAAGCTATTTGTGAACAGATTGCTCCATAGATCTTTGTGATAATTGATTATTGTATGATAGACCATAGTGAAATACTAACTTCCTTGAGTAATACAATACTTGTAAGATATTCATTCACTTGCACTTGAACTCTAAAAACTATCATTTGATTGTCATGATTCAAAAAGAATGTTTGTTATGTCCTCATGCACTGTGCTTACTATTGAAACCTTGTCTCTTTTAACCTTTGTAACTGCATAAATTAAGAGTTGGGCTCAACCCTTGTGAGAGCCACATTTCCACCACTCTTTTGATCTGAAAAAAATGAAGATATTGTTACACCTATATCTACACATGAAACAAACAAGTTATAAAATATGTATTCTTTGATGTGTTATTTCAACGGCTTTAATGTTTTCTCTAGTGCATTTAGGATATGGATGTTTGTTTAGTGCAAATTAAGATCAATTTATCCATGAATAGGTAAATTATCATGTATGGTGTGTAACTTGTCATTGCTTAGAGCGTTTCTCTAACTCATTGCCTTGGTTTAATGCAAGAAACAAGAGTCTCAAGGAGCTAGGAAGACTAAGACAACTCAGACAACAACCAGACAAGAAGACTCAATAGAACCAGTCATTCTCAGGAAATGACTAGTTACACTCCCTACATGCACTTTGCTTATTCATTTGTTTACTTATTCATGTATATATTGGTTTTGATTTGTACTGAATAAGCAACAATTAAACTCATGACTTGTGTGAGTTAAATGAATATTTCATTCAATAAAATAACATTCCAAAATAAATTTGCAAAATCTTCTCATGTTTCATGCATCTATATAAATGCTATGATTTTTGTTTCTATAATGTCTCAAGTTATCTCATTTGTATACATGAATGAATGTAAGGGGAATAGAAAACATACTATTTTCTTTCTTCTTTCTATGAATAGCCTTTACCTGATTGAGCCATAGGTGAAAATCTAGTAACACTTACAACTAGAACAAAAGACCGAGGGTCATATGCTTGCAATGATATTCTATTTTTTCCTTCTTTGATGCATGTTGTAATCTATAATAGGTTAAAACAAAGAAGGTTACAAATTGAAAAAAAAAATTGATATCAACATAAAATAGTAAGGCACTGGGGATTTCAAGAATTATGCTAAGAATGAACACAAAATGAATACAAATAATAAAAAAATGCACCACTATGAAGAGTATGCAAGATGGACAGAAACTACTTAGAGCTTTATTTTCTAAGTGTGTTAGAAAATGAGATGAGAAAAAAACAATTAGTACAACGTAGCATCTTAAGATGTCAAAAGGAATGCACCCTGGGACCATCATCATGGACGTTGGCTCCCAATAATTGAGTACTCGGTCTATATGTAACCTTAATTGATATTCCTATACCATTAAAAGAAAAAACTAATATAAGACTTTGGCATGGCCATATAAGAAGAAAAAACAGAAAACATATCATAACTCTACATCTTCTCTTTCATGTCCACCATGTTACAGTTTCTCTAATTTTTTTATTTTCTTACCTAAACCTCTAGATACTACAAAGTACAAACAACCATTTAAAATAAAATACAACAAAAATTCAAGTGGCTTAAGAATTGAAAAATAAAAAATTAGCTCATGACTTCTTCCTATATTTTAGATTATTTTTTCTTCCTTAAACTAAGCATCATATGCAACAACAAACAACACCAGACAATAGATTATGCACCATAAACATATAATCCTTTAATATAGGAGAAATTCATAGGTTTTTTCAATATATTCACAAGATAATTATTAAAATCAACTTTATACAACATAATTGCATGTATCATAGCCACTAAGCAGAGAGACAATGAAGCATTCTCCAAATATTATGCAAAGAAAACTACCCAAGAAAGAATACAACCAAACTACTCCACAACTAATACAACCTAGAAATGGTCATTACCTATGACTAGTAATTCCAAATGTATACACTTATAGATTAAAGACTTGCAAGCATCCTACATGAGGAGCAACAAATGGAACAGTCAATTTACTATGGCTAAAATATTATAGTTTTTTGTTCATTATAACATCACCTAGAAATATTAATTCTTAACTATAGTATTCAATACAAAACAAATCACACAATATTCCAACTTTAAAAAACTAATGATGGATGTTTGAAAAATGTTGAGCCTAAGAAAAGTCACCATATGTCCTCTAGAGTTAGAATAAAGAGAAATATGCTTTTAATTAATGTTGCTTACTAGAGAATAGAAGCAATTAGAAGCCCACCTTCTGACAAGGGATAGAAAAATTTGCAATAATTTGAAGAACTATATAGTATACACACAAAATTCAAGTAAGGTTAACAAAATTCAATCTCTGAGATAACTGCTCATTACAAACTTGAATATGATATCCAAGTATGTTATGTTTATAGAAAGGAATTAATATATTTAAGAAAAAAAGCTACTATAATGCACTACAGGAATTGTGTAAGCAATTCTTAAACTTGTCATGTGATGATAAGAGATTACAACCTACAAGAATTGATGACATATAGTGCAGATTTGAAAGAATAAGTAAAGAAGATGGTACACAAGTGGACCTAAATTTATTGAATGAAATACATATCAACAAATTAGTTACAACCAATAAGTGAACCACAATAGTGATTCAATGAGAATTTCCTTTTGGAAGGTGTATTAATATTTTCTAACATAGTAATGTAACAAATGTTTTTCCTTCTATCTTGGTAACACAAAAAATGCAATAGACATATATGATGATGTAAACCTAAACAGTAACAAAGTTTAGGTGAATTTTATGTTAGTCTAAAAATTTGGAATCCTTTGGAATATATGATATATCAAAAAATAGATTCTTACATTATATCTGGCAGCATTAGCAATGCTCCAACTTAAAGCAACAAAACATTCTTCAGTTGTTTGAACTCTAAAGACATCAAAATATTTTATGGACAGAGTACAATATTGATAAAATGCATGATCTAAATGCAAGTTTTCAAGTAAATCAAGCTCTAACCCCCTAACATTTCACAAGTTCGATAAGAAAAGGTACAATTACCATGGCTCTGTTGGATGAAGATTTACTAATTTCACATGTTTAGATCTTTTGGAAAGTTTCCTTTGAGAAAACAAAAAAGTAAAGGCACATACTAATTAGTAGACATTCCTGAAAAATTTAAATAATTGCTCTTCTCTTAACTTAGTTTTTATGTCATTTTCTCTGACAGTGCACCAATGTGCAGTAAACATCATATATCCATTAAATCAAACAAAAATTCATATCAAATACAATTATTTTTACAAGGACAATTGTTCTGATCATTAAAAAACAAATACACATTTGTCTAAGGATGAAAAAAATTAGGAAGAAAAATATTGATTAAAACAAAAATAGTATCTTTTATTCCTAGCAAAAAATCACTCAATCATTTTAAGTTTAAGAATAAACCTGAAACATCTTTTACATTGGACAAACTAGTGGCTTCATTCAAACTAAGAGTAAACATGCAATACTTGTTCAACTTCCCTGAAGCACTTTTTACAGTTTCCATGCATATCTACTATGTTTAGGTTTGTAATATGATATTTTAAATATAGAAAGTTAATGAAGTATAAAAATTTGAATTCAACTTCAGCCTTAATCATCCATAAGATAGGATATGGTGATTAAGTAAAATATTTTTACAACTTCCTCTGATACCCTCCTATCAAATCATCTCTGGGTTTAGTTTTCCAACCAAAAAGGAGAATGGGAGCTAATATCAAGATGCTTACACCTTTGGAAGGCTCTTTCTCTGTATATGAAATGGAATAAAAAATTTGGCTAATAAAAGGCTAGGAATTATATGCAGATTCATGTGCATTTACTTTGGACCATGGACTCTTAGATCCAAATTCAAGAATAATTGGAATCGTATTGCTTCTATGGACATCCTCATGATGTCAAAGGGAAATTTCATGCTATTTTTAGCTCAAAGAAAGAAAGAGATGTAGTATTTGACGTAGGACCTTCATTCATGAATGAGTCAGGCCTCTTTATGTGAAAGTTGCACCTAAATATAATCCCATGGAAGACATGCCACTTTATGAGAAACTGGCACTTGAATTTAATCCCATGGAAGACATACCAAGTTTTGTAACCATATATGGTTTGCTTCCTACTTCTAACAATTGATTAATTATATGATACTTGATTGAAAAATATAGCATCAACTATTTGTAGAACACATCACAACCTTGTTATTAACAAAAAACCTCAAGCTCTTGAATTATGCCAAAATATGCATCAATATTGATCCAGAAAGGCTTCTTCCAGATAGGCTAATCCTAGGCATGTGAAGAATTGAATTGTTTAGATTGTAAGAACATTCCCTTTTGGTGTTAGCTATATGGTGAATGTGGACATCTAGCAAGAGTTTTCACTTCACAAGCTCAACATGTTATAATAATAAATTAGGAGATAGGAGATAGGGATACAATAAAGCCAATAAAAAAAGAAGCTAACACCCTCAAGGAAACACCAATATTGAAGAAAAAATAAGTGAATGTGGAGAACTAATTATAATTAGCAATTCAAATTTCAAAGTAAAAACAACCACAAATAAATGCAATTTTAATCCCATTATTCTTCTGTGATAATAAGAAATAAAGGACAAATAGGGGAAGCCAAAAAGATCTACATAGGATATCATTCCAACACCAAGCTTCTTATGGAAACAAAAAGGAATCTTGGTTATTCACGAAAGTGTAAAACAATAAAGGTAAGCACCAATCAATTAGTGGATAAGATAATCCATTTGTGAACTCCAAAGATCACTACTTAGTTAAAAATCAATGAAGGTTCCTCCACAACATGGTCATTTTTATAAAGATTAACCCATGGAACATTAGAAGACTAAAGTGGAAAACAAGTGCCTCTTCTTCTTCAAAAAGAAAGAAAATACATTAATGTCCACAAATGACTAAAAATAGATCAATGGGACTGAATGTATAGGAGGTAGATAACAAAGGAAAAGGGAAAAAAGAGAGGCCCTAGACATAAAGCATACAAATATGGGTTGTAACCTAAAAGGGGAAGCATAACCCTCGAAAAGTAGAATATTAAAAAGACAAAAGAAGGAAGACCCTGAAAGGTAATAAATATAAGAAAACCATCTAAGAAATTAGCAGAGCCACAAAATATTGAACATTC
Source organism: Sequoia sempervirens (assembly GCA_007258455.2). Taxonomy (NCBI): domain Eukaryota; kingdom Viridiplantae; phylum Streptophyta; class Pinopsida; order Cupressales; family Cupressaceae; genus Sequoia; species Sequoia sempervirens. Next base: position 77,356,671 of record VDFB02252616.1, on the reverse strand, counting down.
TATGTCACAAGGGATATGGGACAACAAGAAAAATCTCTATCATTTGAGAGTATTCATCTATTAGGGCCCCATTAGGTATGTGCTCAAATTACACCAAGAATATTCTTGGGGATTCCATGCAACTTTTTATGTATCAAAATTTTCTATGGAAATTATAGTTATATATTCTTCCATGGGGGGCAATTGCATAACACCATCAATAATTTGATTACATGGATCCAAGTTCATGTACTTACAAATATTATTTTGTATGGGACATCAACACCATTAGAACAACTATGAAAAATAATTAGGATTCAAATTCAATTAATGAGTAATTGAAGCTCTAAATGATTTAGAAATCAAATATCAATTGGTTGAAGCCCATTTCACCCAAGGCTGCTCCACATGGAACGATAGAAGGAAAGGTGACAACTACATGGCCAAGAAGTTAGAATGTTCATCATTGAAGAACATTCATATAGGAGCAATAAGAAAAGTACAAAACTTTCCAGGGCCTGGTTTGCTCCTAACATTTAAATGTGTACAATTGTCAATAATTTTTTTGTACATCTACCTTTGCAACAAGGATCAATAAAACTATTAGAAATATATGCCATAAGAGTTTAAGTCTCCATAATGTATAATAATTGTTAAACTGCTCATTAGAAAAAAATGGGTAAGGATTCAAGATATAATTCAGTCTACAACATGAGGTAGGAAATAACCAAATTACAAACAAGTGGTAGAAATTCAATGCATCTTAGTCGTTTGTTTTCCATTAACAATAATTTAGTGTATAAAATATTAGCATTGGATTTAATGCATTAGATATTTGCAATGCAATTAAATTTTTTTAACAATGCACTAAATTCAAACAGACTATAGAGATTAGAATCATTTAAAAAAATTCTGCTTATTTTTAAGTGGCCTTTGCATCATAAATAAATCTTCCCATTGGGTAGCAGGTATGTGCAGGATCATCATGGAAAAAATAGGCCCTTAAGTGGCAAAAAATTCAGAAAAATAAGAGTTAGGAAACTTGAGGTAAAAATTTGAATAAGTTATTTGTATTATTTCAAAAATATGTAAGAATAGAATCTATAGAAAATTGAATGTAGTTTCTAAACTACTAGGCTTTTTATTGAAAAAAAGTAAAATCTATTTGGTAAAAAATTGAAATTTCAATGCAGTAGTACTTAAATTTCAAGGAGAAAATAAGTAGGTGTCTATCTGACCACCCTAACCACAATAAGATGATAATATTTTTTTACAAGATTCTATATATAAGTAGAAAAATCATGTCGTGATGTGATACATGTTTTTTTTGTAATTTTTTTCCAAGTAAATAATTAATTATAAATTTTTTATTATAACTTTTAGAAAATATAAAAAATTGTATGTCTGACCACCTTAACTTGGTCAAAACTTCATGAAATTCAATTTTTCTTTTTTTAATCCTATAGTATGCAAAGCATAGAATGTGACAAAAAAAAATTGATATTGTTTGAAATCTATAGATGTTTTTCAATCAGCCTATCAATCAGGACTTTAGTCATAATTTGAATAGAAAATGAATAATAATTACTTATTAAATTCAAAGTAAAGCATAATTTATATTGGTAGAAAGCTGAGAATCTCCTTTAAAAACCCTTTTCATTTTATCAATTTTGGGTAAAAAAAAAGATCATCAACCACATACCCATCATATTGCCACTTTTTGGCCCATCATGATCCTACACATACCCTAGCCATATAATTTATGGAACGTAACCACTAGACTATAAAAATTAATTCTTCCAAGTAAAACTAAATAGAAATTGACATAAAATTGAAAATCAACATAGTAATAAAATTGTACCCCAAAACTAATGTAGCTAAAGTTGGGGGTTTTTGATATTTAATATTTTAGGCTTCCAAAGGTTAACATTACTAATAAAGCTTTTGGAAATGCCTATAACTTTCACATAGTCATTCTTGAAATCTACATTAATTACTAATATTTTCCAAGGAAGCAACAACTAGACCACCAAAACAGTTTGTATTATTGAAGCTATACATTATCTTGCTTTCTGGAAGGCTTATAAGTTACAAGGTACATCCTCACACAATTTTTTTATAAATGGAGAAAGAGGCTCTCCCTATGTGGTGGATTACATTGACCATTCCTCCCTTTTACTAACAAATTCATAAAGGTGCTTGTGGGTCCACTTCTCTTGTGATTATTAGCACTATATATATAGGTAATGATGACTTATCTAAATAGTCATCCAAGTGGTCACTTAAGTATGAAAGCAATCCACATAGTAAAGAATCCCACAAAAAATTAATATTTAAATGATATAACACTATGAAAGCCCACATTCCTTAATAGTTAACAATAATAAAGTTGTTAGAGGAACTGTCTACACAATAGGAAATAAGGAATAAATAGTAAGGGATTATGGATTTACTGAATTCTTTCCTTTCTACTAATCCAATAGTAGTCTAACTGCATATCATTTATCCAAATTACATTTCTTAGTTTTTCTCTCTAACTCTACCTACTATTCTTCCCATTTTGCTTTATGTCCCAACCATTTTATCTTATTGTGAAATTTCACCAATTCTATTTGAATAGCTATGACCTTGGACTTCCACTCATTCAAAATATAGTAAAGTTGTCAAAGACTCAGAGTTATCATCCAAACCCTTACACTAATTCAACTCAATAGCAACTAAATTGCATATTGTTTATTGAAGTTACACTTAGTTTTGTTCTATAACAAAGCCTACTGCTCTTCCCATTTTTCTTGTTGCCCCAACAATTTTACCTCATTGTGAAATTTCACCAATTCCATTTGAATAGCTATGACCTTGGACTTGCACTCATTCGAAATTGAACCATGTTGCTAATTTCGTGCTTCCAATTTTTTTTGTACATGTTCTAAATTTTCCTTTAGTCCTCAATTGTTTGTTTACCTATGTTGTTTATGTGCTCAAAGTTTCCTTCTCCATATTCAACTCAATAACTCTCATATCTTCTTAATTATAAAGCATGCAGGTTGTTTGTGCTTGACTTAAGCCCATCACCTTGGAAATATTTTCCTTCTTGTTTTGCTTGGCTATAATGATAAAGCACCATGCATGTTTATTGATTCAGGTCATCTTCTTAATGAATCTTGGGATCACATAATCATGTGTTTGATCTTTTGTATTGCAACCTCTCATAAATACCTTGGGCACCTCATCATCTCAATACTATGTATTGTTAAGATAGCCATTGAATTGCTTCTTTCTTGTGTCGAGCACCCATTTAGAAATTATGTACTTTCTCCATAAACATAGCTACTTTACACTATCACTCTACAATATCAAGACTTATCTTCAAGTGTAACTATTCCCATGACCTATGCAAATCATCCCAATTACTAGTATTCTCTTTCTTTCCCCCTTAAAGAAGAGGCTAACACTATATGATGTTACTACCTTTTATTGTCACCATAGGCTCTATTGCTATCATAAACTATGATGAAACTGTTGTTGTCATAGGTTATGACAACATTGACTAATACTATCATGATTCTTTTTGACAAAGTGACTATTGATGGGTGGTGACCACACAAAGGGCTACATAATAGGTGGTGGCTCAACAATGGACCTTAGATAAATGGTGGGCTTAGGTTGAAATTGTATGGTAGACACTAAAATTTCATAGGATTGTGGGGCTAAGGGTTGCTTGTCGACAATGTTACTGGCATCCATGGTCAAATGAGTCTTTGAATTTTTAGTGTTGAAATTGCCATATGATTATTGAGTAGGCATAAGTTGAAAAGTGGTTTCTATATCCTGAGTAGTACTATTTTGGCTAGAAGTATGTATTTTGTTTGTGATGAAAATGTTAGCAAATGTAGGTTGGGGTGTTGAAGTTGGTTTATCTCTAGTACTAGTGTCCATGAAAGTATTAACAAGCATTGAACTAAGAGAAAAGGACAAAATGAGGGGGTTTTTTTGTAATATTGACTTCTTAAGAATCACCTGATGCCTGCATAGTTCCTTGGCTTTCTTTTCTGAAACAACTTATGGTCATTATCCTCATTATCTTTAGAGTCCTAATAATCTTCATCCCTATTGTCATCAAATATCCCAACAATATTATCCTTGTCTTTGGACTACTCCTCGTCCATCTTTTGATTCTCTTCCTTCAATTTAGATGTTCTTATAGCCTCCTTTTTCATGTATTTGTCCCCACATTTCTTTATGCATTCAAAATTTGGCTTTCCATCCTCCATCTCCATTGAGCCTTATAGTAATTCTATCTCATTTAATATTTTTCTCACATAACTACAACCAAAGAGCTTTTCAAAGCTAAGATCTTTTTAAATTTATAGATGTTTAGAGTAACAGAGTATTGAAAGAAGAAAGTTCAAACTAATATTCCCATGGGTCTCCTAACTTAGATTTTTGTGGTTGTTGTTAGTCATAATTTTTTATGATGAAATGGATTTGAATTAATAGAGGAATTTTTTTTATTGAGTTACCTTGTTTTGGATGTTTTGCTTTGGTTGTTCAAACTTGAGAGGATCCCTTTTTTTAATTTAGTTAAATTCTCTAGTTGTGTGGATGCCATTTAAAAATGCATACTCAATAGGATCTATTTCCTGATAAGTTCTTTTTTTATTTAATGAATGCAATTAGCTAAATACCAATATTGGCTGCAAAATATTAATTTCTCTCATTTTCCTCTCAGTTCTATTTTTTTGGGGTAGTGAGATAAGAAAATAGTCATTTTTGATATTTATGTTTCAAAAATATCTTTAAATTATTCTCAAACCTTTTCAAATCCCTTGTAAATCTTTTGATGAGCATTATTACTCTATTTCCTTGTTGTTTAGGCATTCTAAAAAGTGATAGACTTTGAGAGTTAATAGAATTTCCAAGTAATGAGCAATATGATTATTCTAAGTTAACTTGCAACTTTAATTTTGTATCCAAGCCTAAAATGTGCCCACAAGCAACCATCCTTTTGAATCTACAAATTCCCTTTCTGTGCACACAAAGAAAAGATTATTACACATTTACTATTTTCAAGGATGTAATGATTCCTTCTACATTGGATGCAAAACCTAGATCACCCAGATCGTTAGCCTTAATTGACTAGTCCATCTCTGCCCAGTCTAGAATTTTCTCTATAACCCAGATTTGATCTCGGGAATTCTAATAAATGTAGGTTAGCATTTGAGCCTAGATCTTACTAGCTTAAAATTATTTTCAAGAGAAAGCAAATTTATCAAGGTTTGTTCCCTCTTAAAACTTGTGGAAAATTTTAGTAGTGTAAATTTCTATAAATTTCATGGTGGTTATGGAGAACTAATTCATGGTCCACTCCATGAGGATTTTACTGGCAAAGGGTTTAACCACATCATCCAAAATTTCAATTAGAATCCATTAAATCAATGTAGAAATTTTTAAAAAATGGGAGGACTACAACTCCAAAACACACACAACTAAACAAAGATTTACAAAACTTTCATCAAATTCTTGGAGACAGGGAAAGAAACAAAAAAAATAAGATCAGCCTAAAGTTTCTTGGACACCCAAAATTAGTAAACCAAATCATACACAAGAATGACTAAGGTTAGTTGAATCTTACAGTCAAGTTCAATTAGGATAAATATCACAATAAAAAAATTATAATGGAGATGCATACAAATCTAATTTGGAAAACATAGAGAATGAATTTGAATTTTACTTCTAATCAGCTTGACTAAGAGTCCCATGATGTTATAGGTTGTTGAAGAAATTACCATACAATTCACACTTGTGTGCTTCTCATTCCATATTTTGTGATGTAATTTTTCCCTCCCCTATTTGAAGTTTCATAAAAAGGAAAAATGCATGTCAAATATTCAGGGAGGGAAAATGAAAAAAGAATATGGAAAATATCACAATAAATTTTTTAGTCAAGTTCAATTATGATAAATATCACAATAAAAAATTTATAATGGGGATGCGTACAAATCTAATTTGGAAAACATAGAGTGAATTTGAATTTTACTTCTAATTAGCTTGACTAAGAGTCCCATGATGTTGTAGGTTTTTGAAGAAATTACCATACAATTCACACCTGCATTCTTCCCATTCAATATTTTGTGATGCAATTTTTCCCTCTCCTATTTGAAGTTTCATAAAATGCATGTCAAAATGCATGACATTCCATATGTATGTCAAAATGCAGTCAAGTTCAATTAGGATAAATATCACAATAATTTTTTTATAATGGAGACACATAGAAATCTAATTTGGAAAACATTTAGAATGAATTTGAATTTTACTTCTAATCAGCTTGACTAAGAGTCCCATGATGTTTTAGGTTGTTGAAGAAATTACCATACAATTCACACCCGCGTGCTTCCTGTTAATATATATTTAACTAGCTCCCTTCGGGTGTATTTTCCTCTATGTGTCGGCTCGTGCATTGCAAATTCAACTCAACCTTTTATCTAGGTTCTGCTCTCCCACTCCACATGTCTACTCCTTGCAACCCTGAGTCTCTACATTCCTTTCACATCCCAAAAAACTTTGTTATGCTTCCACGTGTTGCAGTTGTGGGATACTTTTGATCATGCTCTCTTGCTTCCTCATCGAGCTCTACTCAAGTGCCACAAAGCCCTCATTCCTAAAAGGTTTTAGCAGGCCCCACAGTTGCTATCTGCAATATACACTTGCAACATGTCTGCTATTTGCAAATCTTTCAGCATAGAGATAAAGTAACAACCACAGGCAATGAAACACTTCAATTGTCTCTTTTGTGCTAGGCTGGTGATCATTCCATCTATTATTGATGAAGTGCCATTTGACACGTGTAGCATTAATGCAAGTCTTTAGCGATGAAAGAGAGAGGTTTATATGGGCAACAAAAGGCTGCCACATGCCTAGCCAATGGATCTCATATTCGGGTGATGGACCAAACGAGCCTAATGATGCTATTGGTCACTACATGTCATAATCATTCACATAGAATGGTGACACTTGTCTAATTAAGCCTAGCTAGGACCACCATCATTATTTAAATAGGATGCACCTATGCTTGGAGTGGCCAAATGCTTGGTTCTAGATCAATTTTGTTGCAATGACTTTGGGAACATTCTAATTCTTGCATCATTGCCGGGGGATTGCGAAATCTTTTCTGTTGCTGCTCTCCAAAGCGGTGGGGCTATTTTCCTGTTATATATACTTTTCTCTATTATGAGAAAGAGGTCCAAAATTGGAAGAAAAATGCTAGTTTTAGTAAAAGACACTAGGCCTTTATTGTTGTTTTATTTTATTGCAAAAAACTCTTAGACTGTGCCAATTGTTCGGCCTTTCTGTTTTATTTTTCATGCTATTTGATCAAACTGTAAACTATGTTTTTTATTGTATAGAAATTTCATTTATGAACTTCTATATATGTTGAATGCAAATTTTCTTACCTAGACCATGTCTAATGATTCTTCTTGGTAGTAGGAATGTATGCAATATTATTTTATGTCAATGAATGGATTGTCTATTTTGTAATCTTAAGTTTCTAATGTTCTGGAACACTACAAACACCATTTAGGCCCTTAGATCTATGATTTATCATGCCTATCATTAAGTCTTGGTGCATCACCTTAGGTTAGACTTTATTTTATTATATCTATTTCCTTTTCCCTTTCTAACCCCCCATTATAGAAGAAGTCAGCTTCTCTAAAACCCAGAGGTCACTCAATTTAGTGCAAAAGGTCCCCCATAAAATGAGTTTCCCATAAGACACCGTTACCTCATCAAATTTTGGCGTCAATAATTTGTTCTTTTTCTGGCATTCTTGGTGGGACTGAGCTTAAATGAAATTTCATTTTAGAAGGGTGTATGATCCATCAGCTTGTAACTATATCCCAAATCGTAGGAAACCCCAGTTTACTAGTACCTCCACTAGGAATAGTGCCAATCACAAATCAACTGGTAACAATTCCATTCCTTTCACCTATTCCTCTCACCATTTTGTCAGCCACCAATAGAAATTATATGGCATGGGACATTAGAAGTCCCCTAGTAGCCCTAGTAGCACCTATTGTCTAGGGCACTATCCTAGTTTTAGCCATGAAAGCTATACCCAAGTTTACTAGAGATGGCTCAAGAACACTAGCAGAACATTTGTAGGATGTGGTAGACGTATGTCTGGTACATAGGATTATAGTGTAGAATGTAGCTCTGAGGCTTTTCACTGTATCTTTTAAAGGCAAGGTGCTAGATTGGTACCAAACACTATCACCTAATACTATTCACACTTGGGATGAGCTCAAAGATCTATTCTATGAGAGGTTCTCAAATGAAGAACATTCTTCACTATATTATCAACTATCTATCATAAAAAAAGCCCCCCAAGAGGCTCTAATAGAATTTAATGCCTAATTTCACACAATTGGCAAAGGATTCCTATTACTATGCACCCGACTCCTAAGTTGGCATTCATATTTTATCTAAATTCCATCAATTTTGACATTTCTGTGATGATCAAACCTTTGGGAATAGCTACTCTACCAGATGCTTATGGTGTCGCTATCAAAGCTAAGAATCATTTAATATATTGCGGAAAATTTCCTCCTTGACTTGTTATGCCGATGTTTCCTGAAATATTGATCCCTGCGCAAGAGGTTGTGTCAACTAGCACACCCACAAAATGTACCCTCCACAAGGTTCTTCCAAGGATGAAATGATCAACCTCAAAGAGATGTTGCAAACCATGGAAAATGATATAACCACTCTTAAGTAGAACAAATCAACACCCCCAAAGATTGCATATCAAAACTATCAAGGTAGGTGGTTCTCTTATCAATAGAATCAATACTAGGGCTTCCCTCACACTAATCCATCAGCTCCAACTGTAAACCAAATGGTGTTGGTGCCTACTCCACTGATGAATGCGTTGCCAAGCTCGAGTAGGGAATTAACCACAGGGAAAAACAACCTTATTGATGATATCAATCCATGGTGCTTCTCTTGTAGTGATGCACATATGCCCAATAACTGTCCACATGCCAACTTGCAACAAAAGGTGGCAGAGCAACACAACCAAGGCATGGAAATAGATCATGGGGGTTATATATATGCCTCACAAAAAATAGAGAGTGTGATTCTTACTGCGCAAATGCAAGGAATGTCTTTAGAGCAAGAATCTGATATTGCTCTTGATCACGCACTTTTCTCTTGGATGGAGGAAGAAGAAACGATGTTTGCTAATGACGCATTCATACTCAAAACACCGCAAGTTCAATTTTATTATAACACGCGCTCAAAGAGGAGATTTACCAATGAGTTAGTTGTTTCAAATTTAGCTAGCCTACAACTCAAATGTGTTTTCAATCAGATTCCTGGTACTTCTACCACCCTGCCACCATCCCAACTATAGAAGGAAATGATTACACCAAGAACCAAGTAGCAGAAACCCCCAAGTTTGTCACCTTTTAATGTGGTCAAACTATTGAAGAGTTCATCCACTAATGTATCTCTATTGGATATCTTAGCTATTCTAGAGCAAAAGACGCTATTATAGAGGGTGCTTTAAGAAGAGGTCAATACAGGGCCAATAGAGCAGTTTTCTAGTATAGAGGTTGTCAATCAAATACCACCAACTAAAATCCTTACAAAAAATACAAATGAATCCCCTGCCAGAGTTAGGGATAAGTTAAAACCTCAACCCTTCTTCTTGACTCTCATTATAGGAAAGAAGTTATTGCATAATGCTATGATTGATTTTGGCACTAGTACCATGGTTATGCCTAAACAAATAGTTGAAGCTCTAATACTTAGCTATGAACCTATGAAAAGGGGGGTAATACAACTTGATGGGAACAAAGTTGAAACTATAGGTATCATCAAAGCACTTCCTTTAACTCTATTTACTTGTCCTAGTGTCATGGTGCCACAAGACACTGTGATCATAGATGTTCCTCCTATGTTTGGTCTCTATCTATCCCAAAAAATTACTTCAAAGGTGAGCAAATAATTGTCCTTGGATTGGTCACATCTAATACTCAGGACCAAGCATAGTGCAAAAATGAAGATAGAATCAGAGGCTTTGCATTTTGAATATGTAGTGGATGAAGCCTTAATCAATTTTGAAGTTGTGCATACCTCTATCACCAAGCAAGAAATGTATTGTGTTGAATTACTGAAGGAAGAAAAGGTGAGTGGAGACTGGAATGAAAAAGAAGATGCTCTTTTGATTGAACACATGGACAATGATCCTTTTAGAAGTTATCATGCTATAGGATTGGTTACCTATGTAATTTATGATGAAGACCAAGTGCTTCCAAAGGTCACCAAAGAGTTCGAAGGTAGCCAAGTAAATGAGCTATGGACACTATACTTTGAAAGAGAAAGAAGCAAAGTGGGTGCTAGAGTGGGGATATATCTAATATCCCCACAAAATAAAAAAATTGTTAAGGTCTTTCCATTTTCATTTTGCCTGCTGAAATAATCATGTTGAATATGAAGGATTAGTTCAAGGTTTGAGCCTTACAGAATAGATGGGCATTAAGAAATTAATGGTGTTCAAAGATTCTGAATTGGTAGTCAACCAAGTCTAAGGAGTTTCCATAGGAAGGAATGTCCGCATGAGATCCTATCGACATTGAGTCTAGGACCTGGTTGATGGTTTTGAAGCTTTCAACATCCAGACTATTCCCTGAGGACAAAATAGTGATGTAGACAACATGGTTATGATTGGTGCTTAGTTTGATCCTACCTTGTACCTTATATATAACGAACATTCAATACAAGTACTAGTCCAACCAGCAATCCTCGACAATGATCAGAGTTGGAAATTTTTTGAAAGCGATGAACACATCGCCTCATTTATCTAGCAGTCAAGGGAGTTCGTTGATCAACTTCAACCAAAGAATACCGAAGCTTATGAAGGACAAAATATGCAACTCAAATCTAACAATCTTCTAAAAGGATTGGTTACTTTAAAAAAATTGATTGTGATGATGCCCGAAATGATAAAAAAAAGTGATTATGTGGACCTTCAGGTCTCAAATAGCAGGAATCTTCGAGTCAGGAAAAACATCCCATGCCATGATAAAGAAAGACTCATTAGTTTCTGTGAAAAATATGGAGTAGTGGCTTGGTCTTATGATGATTTGGAGGGGTATGATCCTAATATCATTAAGCAAATGATTGAGATAATGGAAGGTGCAAAACCAGTCTAAAAAAAACAAAGGCTAGTAAACCCTAAAATTGAAGCGCTAATTTCACAAGAGCTAACTAAGCCTATTGAGTCACACATTGTTTTCCCAATCAAGCATAGTACCTGGGTATCTAATCTAGTCCCAATCCGAAAGAAGAATGGAGATATCCATTTGTGTGTGGACTTCCGGGACCTAAATAGAGCATCCTTGAAGGACCACTATCCGCTACCTTCTATGGATTCAATATTACAAGTGGTTGTAGGATCTTAAATGTTTTCTCTGCTGGATGGTTTCTCTAGCTACAATCATATACGAGTTAAGGAAGAGGATTAGCACAAGACTATGTTCACCACAAAGTGGGGAACATTTGCATATGGTAAAATTCCTTTTGGTTTATCCAATGCAGGGGCAACATTCCAACAGGCGATGGACATCACATTCAGTGAACTAATCAATAAGTTTATTCTAATTTACTAATTTACTTGGATGATCTTACTATGTTTTCTAAATCTAAGGATGATCATTTTGATCACTTAGAAATAGTTTTTCAAAAATGTCGAGAGTTTGGGGTTTCCCTAAATATGAAGAAATGCATTTTTAGAGTACCTCAAGGCAAGCTATTAGGACATGTTGTATCTAATGAAGGGATTTCAATTGACCTCAAACAAGTAAAATCTATCAAGGAACTTCCCCTTCTGGTGAATAAGAAAGGTGTTTAGCCCTTCTTGGGCAAAGTAAATTTTGTTAGCAATTTTATTTCCAACTTTGTGGGGATAATTAAACCAATCACCCTGATGCTTAAGAAGGATCAAGCATTCAAGTGGACGACCAAAGCTTGGGAAGCCTTCGAAAAGGTCAAGTAAGCTATTTCCATAGCTCTAGTACTAGTTAATCCAAATCTATCTAAGGATTTTGTAATGTATTCATTCTGTAGTAAGTCCAGTATCACTACTATCCTAACCCAAAAATATGATGGAGGAAAGGGGGAACATCTAGTGGTGTTCTACTCCCAGACCCTAAAGGAATATGAGGTAAATTATAATTTTGTCAAAAGGTAAGCCTTTGCAATAGTGAAGGGACTTAAAAAGTTCCGCCATCTAATTTCCTGCAACAAGGTGTTATTGTTCGGTCAAATGAGCATAGCAACAGTAAACATAATATTACTATTTTATTCTCCTGAAAGAGAAAGAATAACACATGGATATCTAACTCCCAAGGTATTGGTAATCAGTTCTCAACTATGATGATTCCCCTTAATAGTTGATGTGAACTATAATGCTCAAGGGGCCTTCTGGTGTTGAGCTTCTGGATTGTGCACTGAAGAGAATGTTAATTCATCCAACTTAATCAGACTTGTTACCTTTCAAGGAATTCCTAACTAAGACTGTAGAACAAAATTGACTAGTGATTAACACATAGTTTTGTTCATTCATGGTGCTAACTTGAACAACAAATTACAAATCATCATTTAAACAAAACATAACATAAAATTTCATTGCTTGAAAGCTTTTCAAATCAAATGATTAACCCAAGATAAATATCATTCTAGAACACAATATGAAGTAGATTTAAATCTAGTTGCTTCTGCTGTTGGTGAAACAGATAAACAACATTTACAAATCTAGCAAGATCACCAGTGTACAGAAAACATATGTCTTCAGATTATCTCCATCTACACTACGAAAATCTGCTAGATACATCACCTCCTTCTGTTGAACTTAACTCTTACTTTTTTTTTTGCTACTCTTAAACTTCTCTGCCTTCTAACCCTAACTAAGAAGACAAAAATAAAATCCTATTACAAATGGAAGACATGTAGTCCTATCTTATCTACTTTGAGAAAACTCCTACTGCTTGAAAATCTATTTGTATCTATGTGTATCTTTTTTTTCAATCTAAATATCCTATTACAAAGAGGCCCCAAAAGTGCTATATACAAAAATGTGTCCAAAAAGAATGTGTCGGTCCTTGTTTTAGGGTTTACAAAATGAGTCAGTTTAAGAAGGGTCAGCCCTTAGATATTTTGGAATAAAGTTAATGATGCATTAAATGTTCATACATTTTCTATACTAGTAAAGGATTGCCCTCAGAAGTGGACCTTGGATCTTTTGCGACCATTACATTAACTTTTCACCCCTGTGTCCACCTTCAAACTTCCATCAGAGTTGCTTTCAATGTCCTGAAGCACCATCATTAATGTCAATCTACCTTTTCCAGTAGACATCATAGTAGTCACTGAGACTCATGGTTTCTTCCCTTTCAGCTTTCATCTTGCTCTAGATCCTTCTACAAGTTGACCCCTTCAAGAAGCAACATCCAACTTTCCTATCTAGATTTGAACACCATTGTTCACCAAGCCGATTGATCACCTTTGATCTCAGAGTAGATCCATGCCATTTATGCTATGTTGATCTTCTTCACAAGATGGTCACCATAGTCAAACCGGAAATGGTTCACCGTTAGCTTCCTCTGATTGGTTGAATAGATACCACGTAATATTTTCAAGTGGTCAAAATTCATTAAAAAAAAATTGCATGTCAGTGAGACACTAGCTGTGTCTCCCTGATGCAATTATACTCCACAATAGCAATCGACATAGCTTATAGCTGTCGGAAAGAAGTCATAATGAGCCCCCAAGAGTCATAATAATATCCAAAATTGTCTCCCATACCATCATTATCGGCCAGACATCATAGCGAGCCCTTAAGGGTTATACCACTGTGTTCCTCCGTTGGAAAGACATCTGCATTCAGAAAGACAAACAAGTCGGAACAAGGTCTCAATGAGCTCCCATTTGTCACACTAAATTTCTAAAACCATTGGCAAGACTCTACAGTCAACAAAACATTACAGCGAAGACAAACCATTTAGCTAGGAGTCTTACCAAAGTCATATACCTATCGACGAGACTTCACCCCATCGGCAAGACATTACATCGAAACCATTCCATTTTAGCGAGAACACACCCAGTTGGCAAGAGGTCATAGTGGGTGGAAAGATTCATAATGCAACATCCTTCCATTGGCAAGAAAATTGCTTTTGGCAAGACATTTCCCTAAGCTCAAACCCTTTTGGTGAGACTACAACAAGATGGAGAGATATCATACTGAAGCCATAAACCTTCAGCGAGAGCACCCTCGGTCAGCAAGACACTACACCAAAGGAATAATCCTTCGGTGAGACCACAACAAGTCGGTGAGAGATCACACCGATTGTAAGCCATTCTCCCCAACGCCGGCCTTGTGAACAACTACCAATGAGACTTCTTCCCAAGCAGAGAGATACATAAAAACTCATGGCGACTAAAATGTCTGGGAAACTGGTGTATTTAAATTGAATAGAACACAACAACCAGTTGGCAAGACACTGAGAGGGTCTCTCTGACTTTCTTCCATGAGGATTTTTATGCAAAATCTGATTGAGGCATGATTTCCAACAAACTTCCTTAAGAAAAAGCATCAGATGTATGATTTAATCCTGCAAAGCAATTCCTCCATTAGTCCTCAAAGCATAGAAAATACATAATTCTTGATCATTTCATTCATTTTTTAGCAAGAAGAAACCCAACCCTAGCTGAGATAGAACAAAAGATAGACTTAGGAGGGAAACAAAAGAACTCCTAAGACCTAAACAAACAACCAAAGGTGATGAAAGAAAAAGAAAAAGGGGGACCCATTTGGTTCCAAAATAAAATGGGGTGGTTATGTAAGGCATAATAGGTGTTTGTGTATGTCGTACATTGCAATATACGCAAATATATCATGGAAGGGGAGATAAAAAAAAAAGAAGAGCTAACTAGATCACCAAGATCCTTGAATATGAAATTGAGGTCAAACCTACTAAAACTATTAGGCGAAGATGACTATGTGAATACATGGTGCAGAACGAGGGTATACCTACCACAGCAGAGCAACCGGAGCTCATCTTGATAAATGAACTATAATCAGAGGGTTGCTAGCTGACTGATAGAATGAGGTTCATGCAAACCAGAAAGTATCCACTAGGTCTCTCATCCCAAAAAGGAGACATTACCAGCTACAAAATTGCATATATATGCTAGTAGAAGGAGTCATTTTCAAAAGGAATTTCAATGGTGTTCTCCCACGATGTGTTACTTGAGAACAATCAAAGAGGATCCTTGACATGTTTCACAATAGCACTGAGGGTGGAAAATTCTCCGCTAAAACCACCACCATTAAATTCATGCGTCCTGGTAACTATTGGCCTACACTTTTTAATGACTCCTATTCTATGGTAAAATCTTGCAAAACATGCCAGTTCTTTACTAACAGAAGGAAGAATTCTGCAGTGCCTCTCAAAGCCATAGTGGAAAACAAACCATTTGCGTAATGGGGCCTGGAATTCATCAGAATGATTAACCCAACTTCTAGTGCCAGACACAAGTGGATTATGACTGCCACAGATTACTTCACAAGATGGATGAAGGTCGTTCTACTTAAAAACACAATAGAAATATAGATTGTATATTTCCTCGAAGAACTACTAACAAGGTTCAATCCTTCGAAGACTATCATTTCAAATAATGCCAAAGATTTCCTAGGCACAGAGGTATGTCACTTTGCATTAATGAATGGCATATTCCTCAAGACATCATCAAATTACTATCCACAGGGGAACGGCCTAGCAGAGTTAACAAACAAGAGCCTAGTTCGACTCCTTAAAAGAATTGGTTTGGAACACCATAGGGAATGGCATAAAAACCTCCAAGTAACACTCTAGGAAAACTGTATAACTCCTAAGAAAGTCCTTAAGAATTTTCCTTATGAGTTGGTATATGGGAAAGATGCGTTGTTACCTATATCTATGGAGATTCCGACACTCCAATTGTTGAAATCCCTTGAGATAAAACAAAATGGTGCCATGGAAGTTTGGCTTGCCTAACTGTTGGAAGTATAGGAAAAAAGGGAGAATTCCCTAACAGCCATGACAAACTATCAAAAATTGGTCAAGTGATGGTTTGATAAGAAGGCTTCTGACCAAGGCCTAAAGTGTAGAGACTTAGTACTGAAATATGATAAAAGGGCTGCTAAGCCAGGTCAGCATGGTAAATTTGATAGCCTATGAGAGGGTCCTTTTAAAATCATTTAGTGAAAAGAGCATAATGCTTTTGAGTTAGAAAATATGGAATATGAACCCTTAGGAATCCTGGTTAATGGGATTCATCTTAAGCTATTCCATTAGGTGATGAGTTCTATTTTTGTACATATGTGAATAGTGTTTTTATTTTATTTCCCTTTCTTTCCCCAGTCTTTTTCAAATTGGTTTGTCTTTTTATGAAATTAACCCATTATTATAGAGGGTGGAATAGTAGGATTGCTTTACATAAAACAAACCCATGTGCAAAAGAAATAACACATATTCTATAGAAAACCCATAAAACTGAAATATAGAATGAAAGAAAGAGCCATGGATTTGTTTTAAAGATATATATCTATATATATATTATTTGATTTTTACATTGCAAAATGGTTGGGGAAGCCATAATCTAAAGAGTATACAAGTATTCAAGCTATTCTTTTACATATGCAAAATGATAGCCTTTTTAAGGCTTATATACAAACTATAGGGCAGGTGGTCTATGCAATAGTAGGAATTAAAGAAAATGGGGAGGCATTTTTTAGGAATAGAGAGGGTTTTCATCCAAGGGCACAAGAGGTAGCAAGTGATGCATCAATGGTAGTTTCTACCACTTCTTCGTTAGCAAGTTCTTTGGTAGCAGAAGCAACATACTTCGGCACAACTGCCATTGGTGGGGGAAATATCAGGTTCCTAAAGTTGGTATACCAATCTACATCATAGAATGGTATCATGTTGTAACTGCAGAACAGGAAGTACAAGGCCTAGGTAGCCCTCTACCAATGCTCGTCGCATGTCTAAAGGAGGAATTCATTGAGAAATGATAGCCATACAACTACTGCTTCTTCCTTGAAGTAGCGACAGAGGTCGCTGGCTGATGGTAGACATACCCCATATGCGGCATGAGCAACAACTTCACCAAGGCCATTTAGGTACATTTTGGGGAAAACTCCTTTGACCAGCTTCAAGATGAGAGGCATGGGGATGCCAATATCTAACATAGATGCCATGAAGTGGGAACATATATCAGTATTCACATGATACTTGTCCTCATATTCTATGCAGTCTTTACCTGGAGCCCATTTTATGGCTATCAAGACCAATGAATGCTTATTCTTGGTCATTATTTTCAGCCGCCTAGTAGAAACCTCCCATAGAAATGTTGTCTATGAATTATAAGAGGTTAGCTGAATAGGAGTATCCATGATTCTGACACTATGCCTATGCTTTTTACCCAATACTAAAATTTACCTATCACCTAGCCTATGAGAAAACTTGCTTAAAACTCTGCTAACAACCTATCACTTCTCAAATGCTAAGTATGATTTCTTCACTACTTACCAGCCTATTTATAGAAAAAATGACAAGATGCATGCTAATATGTTTTGAGAAAACGTGATGATAATTAGATGCCAACTTGAAAGGCGTTCCTGCATTTGCTCACATTTTTGGATTAGTTTCATCTACGAAGGTATGGTTCAATGCATGCTAGATTAATAGGAGCTAATTAATTAGCTTTAAAAAGGTGTCACTCATCAACAGTAAGCCACACAATCATAGGCTATTGTGTCATCTCACAGGCATTTCCCAAAGCCCAAGGCAATATCCATATCTTTTCAATTTGTGATCGTTTGCTTTGGCGTAATCATTCTGGCCAGGATATTAATTACCAACACATACTAATGCAAGGTTAGAAAGAAAAATGGTGGCTCAAGTTTCAAGAGAATCACAACATATCACATACTTTTTGAATGCAATAATAAACTCCTATAGCCTCAAAATGGCAAGTACTTCATTTTGCATGAATTGCAAAATTAACGGTACATGCCAAATTAAATACAAAAAGCATGCTTTCGTCTACCACCTTGAGGAAAAATAGCCAAATATTGCATGAAATGGCTTAATGATTCAAAGTATTTTCACAAACACTAAAGCTAAAGGTGCGAAGTTGTTTTTTTTTGCATATCTAGAGCCAAGAAAAATTATAGAGTCCAAAACTCACAAAGGTCTTCATTTAAAGAGAAATTTCGGAGAGTTCATCTCATCCAATACAAGAGGAAATTATCCAAGAGTTGTTTACTACCATACGGTCATGTGAAGATGTGTATGTCTATGAGGATTTGGTGTATACTACCCCAGGTATATCAAGCAGGCTGAAGAGGGCCTATATGGCAAAGCTGACTAGGCTGAAAGATTGCAAAAACAAGAAAAGTGTTGGGGAGAAATGGGATAATATCTATGATCCACAACACGCAAAAAACTTAAGTCCTTAAGAGAAATAGCCTATGCAAGGTTGAAGGCACCAAAGGGGGACAAATCTACAATAATAAAAATTTGGTATAGTGGTCTTCCGCAATACATGGTCCCGCTGGTGCACTACTACCTGAAAAAAGTTGATGCTACCATCCGGCATTATAACCCTAACACCCACTACATCGAGGGCTAAAAATTAAGGGTTCAAATCACCCTACAGGCCATCTAGCATATGCTATGCATCCCAAACCCAAGTAAAAGAAGAGAGAACATTGATTCCTTTTACCTTGGAAAAGGAGAGAAAACATGGAGGGAAATGAAAAAGAATTCAGAGTTCTTGTTGGAGGAGACTAGCAAGAAAGGCCTCCCAAGCATTAAAATACCAAGTATTCCATTGTTGCATGGTGTGTTACATGAGGATTTGTAGGATACCATGTCCATGCTAGCTTTTGTGTGTGGCTGAGACTTTGATGAGATGGTGGAAACTTTTCAACTGGGACCGACATTCCAATTCTGCAACCAACATGATACCTTCTAGTATGATTTTGCTGAGTTCATGGTAGATGAAATGATATGGAAAATAAAAAATTACCTGACGGAGGGAAAGTTTAGATTTCTTTCTTTTCTAGTTCATATGTTTCTACATCAAAACCTTGATTTCTTCGCCCGGTATTTTGAATTATCATTTTTTTATGAAGGGGGTAAGAGGAAGCCAATGTCCACATGGATGCCTTTTCTTTCTGTATCATATGATTATTATGCATTTTTAGACTATTTCATAACTTTGGTCTTACATGATTTAATTAGAGAAGGTGTCATAATCTAGCTTGACAGGGAGCAAACCGGATATATACAAAGTTTCACTCCCACCTGTGACTGATTCTTAGGAACAAATTACATGATTCTTCAGATGTGGGGCTTCACTGGTCAACCTTTCTTGCTCCCAACCTATGTCATAGATAGGGTGCTCACACTGGAAATGTATTGGAAGGTCCGTATCATTGATTTTTCCTTCTGTAATAGCAAAATTTTTAAGAAAAATGGATTCTTCTCATGTCCAAAGAATTTCAAGTCAATAACTCTATTAAAGAAACAATCAGACTAGTTATTGGAGGATAAATTGGCTTATGTAGGGTTGGTGTTGGTGAATGATAAGTGGGATTACAACCCTTTCAATGAATTTCCAAAGCCACACATGAAAGTTACACATGTTCCCTAACCTTACTAGGAGAAGTGGTGTAACCTGCAGGTAGACACATATGAAAAATTTGTAGAATTGGTGCATATTCCTATGCAAGATACTAGAGGGCCATGGCACAAGTTCTACTTTTCTGTGGCAGTGGCCAAAGATAATGTCCACATGGAACATGCCATGTATAATAAGTTGAAGAAGGATGAGGAGTGGCTTGTTGAAAAAATAGAGGCTTTCTGGAAGTATCGCCGAGAGATAGGGCAATTGGATGCCCCTTACGACAGTCTGAAGGATGACAAAGAATTTGAAAAAAGGTGGAATGAGGGTCACCCCAGCCTAAGCTCTAGTATTAATAAGAGCGGGGACCTGGAGGATGAGTCTGAAGAGAAGGAAGAGGAAGCAGTGACATCTACCTCCTTTGCAACGAAGGAGAAAGGCCTTGGATAGCCTACCTATGTGGCCATGAATGTGAACTTTAATAAATCAAGGGCCTCACATACACTCACTTGGGCTGCTAAACCAACTAGGTTATCACTGCAACAAATGACAATAGCTTCCAAAGCTCGGGAGACCCCACCTACAAAATAGTAGCATGCTGAGAGCATTATCAAAGAAGGTCCACAAGAACCCACTAGAAGAAAAGTACTTGTAGCTAGCCAGAAGCCTCAGGCTGAGGAGTCGTCGCTGATGATTTTGGAGCTACCATCAACTAGTCAATAGGTAAAATTCACTCCTTCTTCCCTTGCTTCTCATTCCTTGGTATTTTCCCCTACCTCAACAATGATCCCTACCATGAGTACTAGTCCTCTACCTTCCACTTTTAATCCAACATATTCAGGAGGTTTTTCCCAATTTTGATAGACCACTCCACTTGGCCTTATTCCTCTATGGAACCTTACACTTGCTATTTCCACTCAGACTCTCTTTTCCACCCTTTCCAAAAACATACCCCCTGTGAGCATCCCTTATTCTTCTACTATTATTGTGGATCCTCTTCCATCGTAATAGGCTAACACCATATTGACAACTCCTCCACCATCCTAGCCTATGAGTCTTATGGCTGATTCACCAATTCAGTCATTACAAGTGACTAGCTCTTCTATTGGGCCACAAACCAAACATTGGAATGTGTCCCACTTATCCCCACAAACTATCACTCTCTAGAAGAAATTAATGCCCACACCTATGAGGGTTACCTATCCTTATGCCCTTCCTTTTGGTGCTCCTTTTGCAGGTGGACTAGTTTCGTCGCTAGATAAATTTATGGCATAGATTGATTGTAGAAAGGAGGCATGCACAAGTAGAATGTGAAAGTGCAAGGAAAAAGATGATAGTGCTTTTGTTGAGCCAAAAATACATAATCTTTATGATGAGGCCCAATAAGAATTTAATTTTGCAACCATGTACCCTAGAGTAACCAAGCCTCAGGGAGAAATGCACCTGGAAGATTATGAGATATATGCAGTAGGGCTTGACATGAAGGTGGACCAACCATAGGATAAGGTTGAAATCATGAAGGAAACAAAATGGGAAGTCACTTCTAACTTCCTTAAAACTGGTCACCAGCTAAAGAAGGATGAGCAACTTAAAGCAAGTGAAAGGGTTAGCTTTTTTGGAGAAAAAAGAGAAATCCCTAGAGGTGGATGTTTCCCATATGATAGAAAGGGCACTGGAAGTAGAGGATGAGAGGAACAGATTTCAAGGTGAACTTGTGAAGACTCAGCCTACTAACCCTACCATGATAAAAGAGCTATGGTCTAAGAATCAGGAGATAGAATAGAATCTGTGACTGAAGAATGAAGAACTGAAGTGAATTTTCCTTGAGTATAGTCAAGGAATGGCATAGAGAAATGAAGTGTTAGAGCACCAACAGGCTCAATATGAGTAGAAAATACAAGAAAAATAGGCTACATTTAAGGGCTTAAAAACTCAAATAGAAGAACTCCAAGATACAAAGTCTTCTCTAGACATGCACTTAGCAAATCACTCCCAAGCCGAGGAGAATTGGAATAAAGAAACGAGTAGCTCTACAGAAAAACTAGCATCTAAGAAAAATAAAAGGGAAGAATTGGCTGAGTCCATTATTTCAAAAGATGAAGAGATTTCTTCTCTTAAAAGCTCTCTCCTATCTCCCCCTACATAGCTATACATCATTCCATTGGTTTGGCAGTTGTACATCTTTCACTAGGAAAAGATTAAAGCCTTTTTCCTAACACTGCAACTTACCCACTGATTCATTGCCAAGACATCAAATCTGAGCTAGGAGGCTCATGATACGATTGAGCAGTTCCCACAGTCCATCTTGGAGAAGGTTCTAGAAGAAAAATATTTGCTCACCAAGCTATACTCGATCTCTGATGAAAACCTTCCTAGAGTGGATATTGAAGATCAGGATGCTGCTGCTCAAATGGAAAATAAGTTCATCCATTTCCACTCTACCTTCTAGTGCACTAAAGCAATCATAGTCATTCTAAGAAAGAAACTGGACAACATATGGGGGAGTTTCTCTGAGTTAAGTAGGATGGGATTGCCATCCCCGTTCCTTGAAGATGGCTCTATTGCCACGACTGAGTAGATTGTGGAAAAGATAGAAGAGAAGGAAAAAAAATTAGAGGATTTCAAGGATTTCAATCATCCTCCCACGGTGATTGACATTGAGGGAGTGATTCATCCACTTGCACAACTACTATTTGATTGTGAAGTAGGGGCCATTTTACCCAATGTGTTGCCTCACAAAGAAACTATTGATCTAAGTGGAGCACAAGAGAATTTGTGCAACATGGTGAAGCCATCTGAGGATGAATGGTCACCTCTATAATTAGCTCTTTCCAATCTCTGACTCTATTATCCAATGAAATGGCACTCTTGCCTATAAACTAGAGAAATTTTGGGTTCTTTGTTCCTTAGTCGAAATGCCCCTAATAGTCACCAAAAGTTGTTAATAAATATTTAACTAGCTCCCTTTGGGTGTATTTTTCTCTATGTGTTGACTTGTGCATCACAAATTCAACTCAGTCGTTTATCTAGGTTTTACTCTCCCACTCCACGTGTCTACTCCTCACAACCGCGGGTCTTTGCATTCCTTTCATATCCCAGAAAACTCCACTATGCTTCCACATGTTACGACTGTGGGATACTTTTGATCATGCTATCTTGCTACCTCATCAGGCTCTGCTCAGGTGCCATGAATCCCTCATTCTTAAAAGGTTTTGGTGGGTCCCACAATTGCTATCTATGGTATATACTTGCTACGTTTCTATTGTTCACAAATCTTTCAACATAGAGATAAAGTAATAACCATGTGCAGTGAAACGCTACCATGCCTCTCTTTTGTGCCCAACTGGTGATCGTTCCCTCCATTATTGATGAAGTGCTCCACTCATTTGACATGTGTAGCATTAATGCAAGTTTTCAGTGGTGAAAGAGAGAGGTTTATATGGGCAACGAAAGGCTGCCACGTTCCTAGCTAGCGGATCTTATATTCAGGCGATGGACCAAATGAGCCTAATGCTTCTATTGGCCACAGTGAGTCATAATCATTCACATAGAATGGTGACACTTATCTGATTAGGCCTAGCCAGGACCACCACCATTATTTGCAGAGGCTGTGCCTCGAGTGACCAGGTACTTGGTTCCAAATTGATTTTGTTGCAACGACTTTGGGAATTATTTGATTCTTGCATCATTGTTGGGGGATTGCAAAATCTTTTTTGTTGCTGCTCTCTGAAGCGGTGGGATTTTTTTCCTGCTATATATACTTTTCTCTGTTGTGAGAAAGAGGTCCGAAATTGGAAGAAAAATGTTGGATTTAGTAAAAGACACCAAGCCTTTATTTTTGTTTTATTTTATTGCAAAAAAATCTCAGACTGTGCCAATTTTTTGGCCTTTCTATTTATTTTTTCATGCTATTTGATCAAACTATAAACTGTGTTTTTTATTGTCTAGACATTTCATTTAAGAACTATATATGTTGAATGCTATTTTTCTGACCTAGACCATGTCTAATGACTCTTCATAGTAGTAGGAATGTATGCAATATTATTTTATGTCAATGAATGGATTGTTTATATTGTAATCTTAAGTTTTTGATGTTCTAGAACACTACAAACACCATTCAGGCCCTTAGATCTATGATTTATCATTCCTATCGTTAATTCTTGGTGCATTGCCTTAGGTTAGACTTTATTTTATTATATCTATTTCCTTTTCCCTTTTCAACCCCCCATTATAGAAGAAGTCGACTTCGTCCCCCATAAACTGAGTTTCCCATAAGACACCATTACCTCATCAAAATTTGGCATCAACACTTCCCATTCCATATTTTGTGATGTAGTTTTTCCCTCCCCTATTTGAAGTTTCATAAAAACGAAAAATGCATGTAAAAATGCAAGTCAAATATTCAGGGAGGGAAAATGAAAAAGAAGATGGAAATAAAAAAAATTATTGTAGAATTTTTTTTTTTTTATTGTCTTAATTTACGACAATTAAAGAATATTATATAATATTATATTGTAATATATTATATTATATAATATATCATATTATAACTATAATATATTATATAACTATCATATTATATTATAATATATTATATTATATAGTATATTATATTGTATTGTATTGTAATATAATATATTATTGTTATATTATATTATAATACCACCCGCTCTCTCAATTAAAAATATTCTTTTTAATTCTCTACTTTAATATCATATTGTCTAATTTTTATTTGTGTGGCTAATTATTTAGTTGTGTTTTTTACCCAATGACAAATTAGTCACTTATGTTGATCAAATTAGTCATTTATTTAGTTGTGATTTTACCCGATGACCAAATTAGTCACTTATGATGATCAAATTAGTGATTTATTTTCCAAATTTTACTAGTGTTTGTTGTGTGACTAAAATTTTTAGTCACGTAGTCATTCATTTTCCAAATTTTAGTAGTGAAAATAGTGGCCTCTAATTCCTCCTAGGAAATACCCCTCAAGATGTGTTCATTCATCTCCATAGAAACTAGAGAATGGATACAAGACAAAACATGGTTTTCCTCCATCAACAAATTAGATGAGTCCTCCCTAAATAAAGAAGAAAAGTACTACGAGGCTTCCTTGGAAATATCCCCTAAAGAAGTCAAATGCACATTGACCCCTATCATTAACAAGAAGAGGGATTGAATTACCATGTCTCCTAACCTTCAAAAAGTTGAAGAAGAAATCAATGTTTATGTCCCCTCCTACAACCAATCAAGCTAAGCCTTCTAATTCCAATAAATATCCTCCAGCAACTCCCACTTCCCCAGATCCTTCAAGAACCTTGCTTCCTCCTTGAGAGATTCCTATGAAAGAAAAAAATACCTAATCTCATGGGTGATAGCATCCAAATCAACCTGAGCAACAACCTTAGCATCAAAAATATTGTTGAAACACTACCTATTCCACCTTTTGAACTAGTACTTCACATACTATAACTGCTTGGTAAAGGAGTACATCGCAGTACCAAATGTAGGCCTACACAATTGCCACCACTCAAAAACATAATCCTATAGAGAGGGATACCACAAGTACATAAGTTGAAACTTAAAGGAGGGAGAGTGGGAAATACAAGCCAAAGTGATAGATAACTTAATAGGCCAGTGACTCAAACTTGTACAATCCAGAATCTCAGAGCTAGTAGACCATGTTCCAAAAACCCAAAAATAAGAAACTACAAACTTCTCAAGCCTCTCAATGATATAGTAATCCCCAATTCTCCTATTATTCCAAGTAAGCTATCCATTACTAGGCTTAATATCAATAAGTTTCAATGTAGAGATATTATCCTAAAGAAGAAAATAAGAAAGCTCCAACCTCAACATTCCCCCCTCTTTTCATTCGCTACTTACCAGAAAAATCACTAGGAGCACAAAAATTGGAAGGAAGAAAAATTTCACTAGTTTCCAAACTTGATGCCACCAATGAAATAGACGACTTTTAGGACACCCACCAAAGAGGAAAAATCTTCAATGGATTCCATAAACATGCCAAACCACCTGCATTACCTTGGGCACCAATGGACTCACATTAACCTTTCCTCCAAAGTTAGGAACTAAACCACTCATGTTCTCAATAGACAAGTTAGTTTCCTATAAGAAAAGTACATCTGAAAAATGATTTCTCACTAGATCACAAACAACTTTTTGTCAAGGACCATTGTTCAAGGCCCTAACATTCTAGGATAGGATAATCATTTTTGAGGGTTGGAAAAGTGAGAATCAAGTGTCTTAACATATCTTGATTCCGCCAATGTCTCCCACATCATCTTAATTTTCTCTAAGTATTTATTTCTCTTGACCTTGGAAGGCTTCTCAAGAGCCCATTTCTTATGATCTTTCTATTGAAGTCCCAAAGAAGGAGAAGCCTTATTTCCTCTTTCTAGTTTCAACACCACCTTCTCTACCACCTCCATATTACTCATATCAGCATGGACCTCAAGAAAATTTGAAGCCACTAAACCAAGATCATTATCCATTTGAATTAAATGAGCTTCTAGATAGTATTCTCAAGAGCACACCCAAATCATTCCCCTACTAAACCCCCTCCAAAACACCATGATATAGAGCTAACATCCCAAGGTTCACCTCTTGCTAACTAAGATCATCCAATACCTCAAAGCGGTTAAAGGTATCTCCTTCCTGCCTCTCCTTAAAATATATCTTCTAACCACAATTCTTGTTATTGGCATAGCAGGAGTAAAACCTTCATTATCTATGACAACACCAAGAATATGAGCCTTGCCTTTATCTACCTTAGGGGGATTTTGAGGAGGTTGAGATGGAAGAGATTTTGAAGAATGAGACTTGGGACATATTTTATGTAAATTCCCATATTCATGGCACAACCAGAATAAAAAGGAAGGGTCTTATAATCAAGCCACTACATCCATGAAAATGAGCCAGCACATGAATTTCTAAAGAATATGGAAGAGGGTTACTCAAATCTATTTCAAAACACATGCGAGCATAGGACATTACCTTTCTATCCTATGTTTTTTGAGAAGGACCCACTAGTTTCCCCAACAATAGAGCCATCAAGTGCAAAATGTCATTCCTCCAAAACTTAGTTGGAAACCATGGAAGACACCCAAAATAGAACATGATTCAAGAGCTCCTTAGAAGGGTTAAAACCCATATTCTAGGGTTTGATAAAAAGGCCAATTTTGATTATGAAAATAAGGCCCTTCTTTAAAAACATTGTTGCAATCCACCATGAAGTAACCATTGGCCAACAACATCAACTCCATATCACCTTCCAAGTTCTAGGTCCATCTAGCCCACATCTCCAAAAATGGAAACAAGACTCAGATTCCCATGAATTTGTATATTAAAGCATGCTTTGAAAAATAGTCAAGATCCTTTGTTGGGTAAGTGCACTAAGATGGTTCCCAAAAAGCGGGCTATTGATACATATAGGAATATAAATTTTGTATGTATGTATGTATGTATGTATGTATCAATGCATGCATATTGTATGGATGTAGGATTGTATGTACATATTTATTATGCGTGTATGTATTTATGTATGTATTTAGAGGGAGGGGGAATCTTAAGAGAGAGAGAGAGAGTTGTATAGGTAGGGTGGGATAGGGAGAGTGAGAGAGGGATTTTGGAGAGAGGGAGTGGGAGAGAAGGTGTTAGAGTGAGTGGGACTTAGCTAGGTAGGGTGAGAGGGAGATACTTGAGAGATATGTAGGGAGAGGGAGTTTGAGAGAGAGGGAGTGAGAGACTTGAGAGAGGGAGAGGGTGTGGGAGGGAGTTCAACATAAGAGGGGGAGAAAAAGAGGGGGTGGAGTGAGAGGGATAGATAGAGAGAGGGGAAGAGAGGGAGAGAGAGTTACCTAGGTAGGTTGCTAGAGGGAGTGACATGAGAGAGAGAGGGGGTGGGAGGGAGAGACCTGAGAGAGAGGGAGAGGGGGTGGAAGTGAGAGTTTAAGAGAGGAGTGGGAGAGAAGGGGTTGGAGTGAGAGGTACATATCTAGGTAGGGTGGGAGGGATAGAGGGAGGGAGAGAGAGAGGGAGGTTTGGAGAGAGAGAATTGAGAGAGTGTGGGAGAGGGTGGAAGAGAGTGGGAGAGAGGGTGGGAGAGTGGGAGATAGGTGGGGAGAGAGTGGACAGAGCTGAGAGGGTGGTAGAGAGGGGAGAGAGGGTGGGAGAGAGGAGAGAGTGTGTGAGAGTGGGAGATAAGGTGGGAGGGAGGGTGTGGGAGGGAGGTTGTGTGAGAGTGGGAGAGAGTGGGAGAGAGTGGGAGAGAGTGGGAGAGGGTGGGAGGGTTTGGGAAAGAGGGTGGGAGAGAGTGGGGGATAGTGGGAGAGGAGGGAGAGAGGGACGAAGGGAGTGGGAGAGAGTAGGAGAGATTGGTAGAGAGTGGGAGAGAGGGTGGGAGAGAGTTGGAGAGAGCGTGGTAGAGAGTGGGAGAGGGTGGGAGAGAGGGTTGGAGAGAGTGGGAGAGGATGGGAGAGAGTAGGAGAGGGTGGGAGAGAGTTGGGGGGAGAACGGGGAGATAAAGGAAGAGAGGGAGGAAGAGAGTGGAAGAGAGTGGGAGAGAGCAGGGAGGAGGGAGACAGTGGGAGAGAGTGGGAGATGGTGGAGAGAGTGGGAAAGAGTGGGAGAGGGTAGGTGAGAGGGCTGATGGGTGGGAGAAGATGGGAGAGAGCGGAGAGAGGAGGGAGGAGACCCCAGAGAGTGGGAGAGGTTGGGAGAGAGTGGGAGAGGGCACGAGAGGTTGGGGAGTGGGAGAGGGTGGGAGAGGGTAGGAGAGAGTGGGAGAGAGTAGGAGAGAGTGTGGGAGAGGGGGAGATAGGGAGGGAGAGAGTGGGAGAGAGTGGGAAAGAGTGGAAGAGGGTGGGAGATAGTGGGAGAGTGTGTGAGAGGGTGGGAGAGAGTATAGAAAAAGAGAGAAAATAAATATATAAGGAAAAAACAATTTTATGATAATATGAGTGCATTTTTAAGAAGTAGAGACATGACTATTCTAGCAAGAAATAACACACTCATGTGATAATTCACTCATGTGATATTGTGCTTGTGTGATAACACAATCACATTATAGCACGAGTATGTTTTTTCTTGCACTAAAAATGGTAAAAAAATTCAATATACCCGTTGTGTCGGTCCACATTCTGCATATTCTCCTGGTTCTATGTGTGCTCTAACAAAAAGTAGGTTTTTGATGATTGAGTGAAGTGTCCATGCATGATTTTTAGATTCCTCCACCTTTTTCATGATCTTTTCATGCCCTCTGCATGAAATAACATAGTTTTCATGTTGAAAGACATATAATATGAATTCAATTTTGAATTCTAGTGATAACTAATATATAATTAAAGTTTGGAGGGGAACAAGCTTTTGAAAAAGTCAAATTATTGAGGAGTTTGAGGAAAGAATAAGCAAAGGCTACATAATTGGGTAGAACACTTCCATTTGAAACTCTAGTTTTTTAGGTATGTGAAGTCTTTGTAAATTTTATTTCATTCTATTATGGCTTGCTTTCATTTTTCTTGTTTTATATATTCCATGTTGATCATTATTTGTTTGTCATGTTACAACCTTCGGTTTTCAATGGATATTTTAAATTACACAATTATATACACTTTCTAATTATATTTTTCAACCACATCTCTTTGGATGCATTTTGTCATTTAACAATTGAATTATTTTGTACATGCTTCCAAGGCTTTCATTGAGGTATTTTATCAAATAGTTATACAAAATAGCTGATTGTGTTGTCTATGCTACCAAATTTCCATACATGTCTCTAAAAAAATGGAATACACTCCTAATGCAGTATATGGAGGCCTACAACACACAAACACACAACTCCAATCTACAAACACAATTTTCAATTTACAATTTCATCAAGATCTCTTCATTCAACAAATTCACACTGTTCCTTCTAGCATAGCAAAGTCACTCAATTGGGTATAATTCCACTCACACATCAAGGACCCATTATAGAGCCTTTAAGCATATCCAACAATCACCAATGCTTGTTTTGAACCAAACTGCATAAATTAGGTTTTCTATGCTTTTAAGGGCCCAAATTAGCCCACTTTTTAAAAGGGACCACCTTCAAAACTTTTCTAAATCTCTTGAAACCTTGGGGAAACACTTTATATCTTTCAAAACTTCAAATTACAATGTTATATTGTAGAGATTCAATCATTTACCACCCAAACCATAAAACCCTCTCCCTAAGCTTAGAAACCCTAGGTTTTATTGAAAGTAGCACTTTACAAACACTCCAATACTTGAAAACTATTCAAACAAGCCTAAAATACCTTTCTTATGCTCAATCTAACATAAAATAACATTTCCCAACTTAGAAACTCAATTTCACTCACCAAAACCTCATTTTTCTTAAGGAAAACGCAACATTTCCTCATTTGGTTTGACGCCCAATCAAAGGATAATCCTCCATTAAATTTTCTCATGGAATTTTATAATTTTCTATTCTAAAACAAACCACTTCAACTTCCAAAACTAACATTTGAAAGAGGTGACCATTGGTCTCCCTCTTTAATACACTTTTACAACCTTGGTGCAGGAGCACCTACACCTCATCCTCCTTATTTGATCATTTGATGGTAATTAGCAAGTTAATAGGTAGGTGGATGGGTATTTGAGAGTTTTTTGTTTTGAATAAGGTCAATAAAGACCACTTAGCATGTCTTAGGTTGAGTTTTTGAGTCTAGGTGTTAAAAAGTGAAAAATGGTGATCTTGCACTAAAGTATCTTTGTAGCCTTTGAAGGAAATTTGTTGAATTTACATGTAAAGTGTAGAATATTAGTGTTTTTTGGATGTAATAAGGCTCATTCCAATACATTGGTGTTTTTTTAGTGAGTTATAGGTGTTAGGGGTGTAAACTTACAATATGAGTAATATTGTTGTTATATCATGTGTAAATGATGTAAACTTGGCCTTCAACGGTCATTGAGGATTTGAAATTCAGTTGCAAGGTAGTTGGTTAGTGGTATTTGAAGAATAAACCTTTAAATGGAATGTAGATATTTAATGTAAGTTTTATTTAGAGTTTTTGAGAAGAAAATACATTGAAATCTCAAGTTTAGCAGCAATTTTTTGTGTTTTCTAGTTTTTTCCTGACTTGTACAATAACACACAGTCTTGTATTATGAAAGTATCTTTTGGAATAGTGTAGGGACATAAGTATTCTATGATTTAAATATGGTTTGAGGGCTTAATAAATAATTTTAAGCTTTCTTTAAACATTTTCTTGTGCACAGCTCGAGAACCCCTGTTTTGAGGGTTTTGTGAACAAAACATTATTTAAATGGCCCTTACATCCTCTATGGAAATTGTAACTCATGTAAGGGACCCTATGGTGTCTGATTTAAGTGTATTATGCATGATTTTAGTGATAGTAAATAAATAGGAGTAATAAACCAGCTGCTACAGTGAGTTTTGTGAACAAAAATGCATGTGAATGAGGGCTTAGGCCTAGGGTTTGGAAGAATCTCTATGGGAGGTCATGATGTTTTAAAATTTTAGGCATGTGAAAGGTTAATGTCCTTTTTTTGAGTTGGTTTTAAAGTCTAGGAGGTTGTGGAAGTAGCATATTCAATAAACCCTCTTGAATAGTGCATAAAGCAAGGGTTTTTAGGTTTGGCACAAATTTATCCATACCAGAGGAATCTAGTTGTGGTGTTAGAGGTTTGGGAACCTAAGAAATGCTGCCCCAAGGTTTCAAGGTCCTATGATAAGTTTGAGGTCATGTTTCTTGGTGAGGAAATTTCAAGTTATTCATTTGAAGTTAACCTTATCATGATCACCTATGATGTAGACATTATAAGAGCATCTCAAATTTCAAGATATTCTATTGATGAGAGGTGATATGTGCAATAGGTATCTTGGAACTCCCATCAAGATGTATGACCATGAGTGACTAAGTTGAGATACTTCCATGCCTACTTGTAATTTTCTTCCATCTATTTTCATTTTATTTCCACTTTGGATGAGCTATTTCTTTTTATTCTTTTACTTTGCGTACATCTGTAACTAAACTAGTAAAAATTGATTGGTCTCTCCTTGCAGAAAATGCTGATTTTTGAGCCATCAAAGAGAATCTCAGCCAAAAAAGCAATGTAACATCCTTATTTTGATGATCTTGACAAATTTCAATTCTAATTTGAATCCATCATAAAATAGCATGTGAAGCTTTGTGAGGGAATCTTAAGTTACTCATTTGAAGTTAACCTCTAAATGAGAACCTATGATGTATACATTATAAGAGAATCTCAAATGTATGAGTGACATTGTAAAATATCTGTGAGAATAGAGTACCTAAGGAATTTTAATTAGATTTACCTGTAATGACATTTACTAAAATTTTGAAATTTGGTGCAAGGGCACCAAGGTTATTGAGAAAATTTGGTTCATGGAAGTATTTTAAGTTAGTTTTGTGTTGAGTAAATTGCCAATTAAATAAGGTAATATTACATGGTCAATTGATTTATAATGTAATAATTCATGTTAGTTACAAGCTCAATAGTTAGGCATGATTGGAAATATGTAGACTCATTCATAAAGGCTATTTAAAGCCTCTTGAAGGCTCAAACACAATATAATTTTGGTGCAGGAGCACCTAGTCTCCTAGTTGTAAAATTTCACTTTTTGAAAGTTGGTAGGTGGTCAATAGATTAGATTAAGGTATTTTGTGTTTATTTATGCTAAATAAGGTCAATCAAGACCATTTAAGGTGTATTAGGGTGATTTTTTGAGTCTTGGTGGTCAAATGTGCAAAAACATGCATTCTTGCTACAAAATTGTCAATATTTGAATTTGTAGCCTTTTGAAGGAAAATATTTGAATTTGGTTGTAAATGTGTAAGAATTAGGTCTAAGATTTTGATATACCATTTAGAGAGATTTTTTTTTTATGTAGTTCCTTTTAAATCCTTTGCTTTTATTGTTCCTATGGTAAACTATTTGATAGAGTTCATGGAATTACCTTTCTTAGTAATCACTATTAGTGAGATTGAGATTGTTAACCTTGAGAGAGGATGACTTGGGAAAAAGGAATTTGATATGGCTATTATTTTCAAATACTTCAAGTGGGATGTACTCCGCATTGACGCCATTCCTCAATCTTCACTTGATGGTATCAAGGAATGGCTGAACTCCATGGATATAAAGTATTATGAAAGCAGAATGAACTTGAACTAGTGGCCAATTTTGAAGAGTATTACTAATGATCCAGATAAATTTATTGAAAATGGTGGTTGGTAAATTTTGAATATGGAAGCTAGTGATTCTGATTCTGATAATTCAAAAGAGTTAGAACAAGGATATGGACCCTTTTATGTAGAAGAGGAATCAAAATCAGATTTCATGTAGCCACCATCAAGAGTGTTACAAGCCAACAAGATGGAGGGAATTCTTATATAAGGATAATTTTCAATGTTGCAGGTACTAGCTTTAATACCAAATACAATGGAAAAATTGAAATTCCCTAGTAGTATTTATGTTGAGGGAATTTCCTTTAGATGTAAGGATTCAAAGCACATCAACCATGTGGTACAAATGATTAAACCCTAGAGACTATTTGTAGCAATGAAAGAGTCTTAAAAGGTAGAGAGAGCTACACTGGTGACTCGGGAGAAACTTCAAATTTCAAAAACAAAATCAATTACATTGGTAAACATGTGGATCAGGGCAACATTTGGTGGAAGAAGAAGAAAGATTATTAGAACTCTAGAGGCCCACCATACTAGATTTCGATATTCAACCATGAGAGTAGAAGAGAGAGATGACATCATGTATCAAAACATTAAGAATGCATTCTTCCAACTAGGGGAGAAGGAGATGATTAATTTGCTTCATTTTCATTTGCATAACCATATAAAGGCATGGGAACCAAGAAGACCAAGGATGTCCAGTTTTATGTGGAGGTAATGGATGTGGTCCAAAATTTAGGAGGGGAAAGAAGGTCAATGTATGATCTTGATGAAA
Organism: Sequoia sempervirens; assembly: GCA_007258455.2. Taxonomy (NCBI): domain Eukaryota; kingdom Viridiplantae; phylum Streptophyta; class Pinopsida; order Cupressales; family Cupressaceae; genus Sequoia; species Sequoia sempervirens. The sequence continues at coordinate 77,322,957 of VDFB02252616.1, read as the reverse complement.
TTGAGGAAGAACAACAAGAGAGGGACAAGAAAAATAAAATCAATACAAAGTTTCAAGGATTTGCCAAGCGAGTAAGAGAGCTATAGGAGTAACCTCATCTAAAAGATTTTGAACTAGAGTTTGATATACCATTTAGAGAGCTTGGTTTTCATGGAGCTCCTTTCAAAGCCTCTAATTTTATTGTTCCTATGGTAAAAATGTATAATAAGCTTCAATGCCTCAAAGGATAGGTTGTTGGTTGATTTGTAACCCATTTTTTTTATCAAAAATAATGTTATTTTCTAGAAATTTATTGGGTTTTCTCACTTTTCTTGTTGTTGTATGGCTTGTACAAACTCTAAGATGATCTAAAACCTATGGGATGTTTTATATTGATGAATTATCTTTCATTTGCACCTATTTATAGGTTCTAACTCTTTGTATAGTGAAAATTATCTTGTTTTTACTGTTGTTACCTACTTTCACAGTGTTCTTGGATTGAAGGGTTTCATGACGTAATTTGACCCATTCCACCTTTTTGTGCCTATTGTAACTTGTGGAATGGTTCATCTAAATTGTAAAATACATGCCTAACATATTTATAATGTATTGGAGTCAAGGTTGGGTGTTTGGGATGATCTATGGCTGTAGCAGGGTATTTACATGATGAAAATGAGGGTTTCAAGTGGTGTTTTGAAAAAATGTGAGAAGGAATATCCATGTAATGTATTAATCACCATGTGTAGGGTCTAGTAAGTGTGTTTGGTGCTTTTCTTGGGTCTGGAAGGTTCGAGAGATAGGAGTTTCATTAAAACCCCAAGTATTTTGCTTAAAATTGAGGGTTTGGTGTATTAGGGGTCTAGAGGTCTTGGACCTAGAAAAAATCATGGAATTAGAGGTTTTGACACATAACATATTATTTTTTGAGGAGTTTGAGTGAAGATAAAGTGTTTAAAAGGGTTTCCCTTTGTAAATAGGGCTAATTTAGTAGTCTTTGTGCAAGGTGGTCTATTGGATCTTAATTATAGTACAAAGAAACATGGTATGATCTATTGGGACTTTGTCTTAGGGTATGTGTTACAGCTTGATTGATGTTTGGTTGGCCATTGAATGACCTTATCTAAAAGAGAAGCCCATTTGATCATATTTGAAGACTATAAGCCTATTGTTGTTAGTTGATTCAATTTGGGTGAATGTGATTTCAAGGTTGGTGTATTGCTCAGGTCTGATTAGTTGATGTTGTAAAGAGTTCCCCCACCTTGAATTGAATCAACAAGCCCTCTAACATAACAAACCCAAAAACCATCTTCTTTCACAAGTTAGACAAGGCTTTATTGAGATCCCATACTCAAAACCTTCCCATAGCCAACCAAAGCCTAAAACACCTTCAAAAAAGTCTGTATAAGCTTAAAATTTTAAGAGATATCATTTCCCCCAAAGATTTCTTCAAACCCTAGTAGTAAACCACCATTTTCCACTAACAACTGCACTATTTGACATCTAGGGCATCACCTAAAAACCATATATTCACCTCATTTGTGCAAAAAACTTTGCACACATATTTTATAACCATAACTAAGCCCTTCCATTGAGTTATAAAAGCATACATGGATGAAAGGCTTAATATGACATTTTAATGCACTCAAAACCCTTAAAATAGGGTATACAAACTGACCCTCAATAATTGGCTTCTAAAATACACAAAATCACTTGAAATCCAACCAAACCAAAACTAAAATGGACTTAATTATGCTTCCCATCGAATTCCATTGACAAGATAGCACAATCACCCTGTACGAAACTATATAGTTCAATGAAACATTAAATCTCAAAGTGCAAAAGGGTACCAATCTTTGACGGGGTATTGCTCAGATACCATGGAACTTATGAAATTTCCATATGAACCTATGGGATCATGTTAGGGCCCTCTATAATAATCTCTCTCAATTTTTATTATCTCAGAGTGGTTTTCCTATGGTATCCAATTTTTAGTTGATGGAAAGTGTCAAATGCAAGCAATGGAAAGTTGCAAAGTAGTGCAACTTTTGTTTTACAACTCATGTGACCAAACAGACTATTCCAACATGTCCAAATAGGTATGTTTACATTAGGAATGACCCTCTTTCACACCTCAACATGTAAAATCACTCTGAGCTATGTTCAACCAGATTGATCCCTTAAGGGTCCAAAGTGCAAAATGGTTGCAAACTTCAATATGTTGTTACTTGGATATCATGATGCTTTAAAACTTCTCTTCTAATCCTATGGGATCATGTTGGGACCCTCTACAATAACCACTCTCAGTTTTTGTTATCTTGAAGTGGTTTATCTGTGGTGTTCAATTTTTAGTTGATGGAAAAAGTGTCGAATGCAAATAGTGGAAAGTTGCAAAGTGGTGCAACTTTCATTCTACAACTCATGTGACCAAACAAACTATTCAAACACATCCATATAGGTATATTTACACTAGGAATGGTCCTTTTTTGCACCCAAACATGCAGAATCGCTCTGAGCTATGTTCAATCAGATCGATCCTTTAAAGGTCGAAAGTACAAAATGGTTGCAAACTTCAGCATGTTGTTATAATCTAATCCTATGAGATCATGTTGCACCCCTTAGGAATTTCCTCTCTCAGTTTTTGTTATCTTAAAGTGGTTTTCCTGTGGTGTCTAGTTTTCAATTGATGGAAAAAGTGTAAAATGCAAGTAGTAGAAAGTTGCAAAGTGGTGCAACTTTCATTCCACAACTCGTGTAACAAAATGAACTATTACAACCCATTTAAATAAGTATTTTTACATTATACATGGTCCTCTTTCACACCTAAACACCCAGAATCACTCCGAGCTAGGTTCAACCAAATTAATCCCTCAAGGGTTTAAACTAGAAAATGGTTGTAAGCTTTAGTATGTTGTTACTCAGATATCGTGAAGCTTAAAAAATTCTCATATAATCCTATGGTATTTTATTGGTCCCCTCTACAATAACCTCTCTTGGTTTTTGTTATCTCAAAGTGGTTTTCCCATGGTGTCCAATTTTTAGTTGATGGAAAAAGTGTCAAATGCAAGTAGTGGAAAGTTGCAAAGTGGTGCAACTTTCATTCTACAACTTGTGTTACCAAACAAACTATTCCAATGCATCTGAATAGGTATGTTTATGCTAGGAATAGTCCTCTTTCACACCTAAACATGTGGAATCACTTTGAGCTACATTCAACTAGATCGATCCCTTTCGGGTCCAAAGTGCAAAATGGCTGCAAATTTTAGCATGTTGTTACTCGGATTTCATGACACTTGGAAAATTTTAGTCTAATCCTATGAGATCATGTTGGACCCATCTATAATAACCTCTCTTAGTTTTTGTTATCTCGGACTGGTTTTCCTATGGTGGTCATTTTTTAGTTGATGGAAAAAGTGTCAAATGCAAATAGGGGAAAGTTGCAAAGTGGTTCAACTTTCAATTTGCAACTCGTTTGAAAAAATGCATTGTTTCAATGCATCCAAATAGGTATTTTTACACTAAGCATGGTCTTCTTTCACACCAAAACATGCAAAATCCCTCCAAGATATGTTCAACCAAATCGATCCCTTAAGGGTCCAAAGTGCAAGCTAGCTGCAAACTTCAATATGTCGTTACTCAAATACCATGACACTTAGAGACTTCTTGTCACATCTTATGAGATTATTTTGTCCCTTCTACAATAACCTCTCTCAGTTTTTGTTATCTCAAAGTGGTTTTCTTGTGGCGTCTAGTTTTTAGTTGATGGAAAGAGTGTCAAATGTGAGTAGTAGAAAGTTGCAAAGTGGTGCAACTATTTTTATGCAACTCGTGTGACCAAACAAACTATTCTAACACATCTTAATAGGTATGTTTACACTAGGCATGGTCCTCTTTCGCACCCATACACACGAAATCGCTCTGAGTTACGTTCAATCAGATCGATCCCTTAAAGGTTTGAGTTCAATGTGTTGAAATGAGCCATTCCACCTATTGTTCAGGCTGTGTCTCAGTGATATGGGTATGATGTAAGTAGGATAGGGAGTAGGAATAAGAAAATAGCATTGGTAAAGAAATTGGAAGATATTACTAATGTTACCCCCTATTGTGAAGATTATGTATCCTTTGCTTAATTGAGTTGTTCCAATCAAAGGATTAAATATATTAGAATCTTTTTATCAATCATTTCATGGAATACCAATTGAAAACATGTTTTTTTCTCTTAGATAAAGTTTTTTACCATCAATCAATTAATTTATTCAAGACAAACCATGAAGGACAACAATGATCAATACTAGGGCTAACCAATTAATATGTATACACATGGATAATTCAATCATGTATATGTGAATAAGGGAAGCACAAGTAGTCATAAACACTTATGCCTTGAAGTATACACAACTTAATACAAATTAGATTCATGAATACAACATACACACATGAAAATGTGTAAGTCATAAAGTATACATTGGAACACATGTAAGTCACAAAGTATAAATGTAAGTTGTAGAGTATACACTTGAATACACATAACTCATATCTATTGAACCATGAAAGTGGCAATATGATGGGTATTTGTAGGGTATGTGGCTGATGACTTTTTTTTTTACCCAAAATTGATGAAATAAAAAGGGTTTTTAAAGGAGATTCTCATCTTTCCACCAATATAAATTATTCTTTACTTTGAATTTAATAAATAATTATTATTCATTTTCTATTTGAATTATGACTAAAGTGTTGATTGATAGGCTAATTGAAAAAAATCTATAGCTTTCAAATAGTATCACATTTTTGAATCCAAAACATACATCACATTTTATGCTTTGCATAATATAGGATTAAAAAAAAAATTGAATTTCATGAAGTTTTGACCAAGCTAAGGTGGGACATCGAGTTTTATATTTTTCAAAATTTGTAATAAAAATTTCATAATTAATTATTTACTTGGAAAAAATTACAAAAAAATATGCATCACATTTGAACATAAGTCCTCTACTTATGTCTAAAATCGTATAAAAAAATATTATCATTTTATTGTAGTTAGGGTGGTCAGACAAACACCTACTTATTTTTTCCCTAAAATTTAAGTACTACTGCATTGAAATTTCAAATTTTCACCGAATAGATTTTAAAAAAAAATAAACCTAATAGTTTAGAAACTACATTCAATTTGCTACAGATACTATTCTTACATATTTTTGGAATAATATAGATAACTTATTCAAATTTTTATGTCAAGTTTCCTCACTCTGATTATTCTAATTTTTTTGCCACTTAAGGTCTTGTTTTTTCCATGATGATCCTGCACATAGCTTACAAAATAGCCATATAGGCTTATGAGAATGCCATATAGGCATACAATGTCAAATATATCCAATACAAAATATGTACAAAACTACCATGTGGGCATACAACAAAGGGCTTTGGAATCAAAAGTCATTTCTCTCCATGCTTTTGAAATAAAATCTTTCCCTTTGCTTGTTGATCGAATGGTGATATGTCTGTCACTCATTTGTGTTACAATCGAGGAGTGCTCCTACTACTCCTCCTAGTATAATTAAGTTTTTGGTGAAGTTTTAACTGTTACAATAAGAAGTAAAGACAATAATATATAGAAATTACATTATAAAAAATGATATATTTAAAAAAATAATTACATATAGCCATCTCATGATCACTCCCCACCTGGAAAATATTTGCACGCTGATGTTGAGGCATCCTCAAGCCCTATATAAACCATCCAAATACAAATTAAACTATGAATCAATAATGATTTGATTTTTCACTAGAACTAACATCTATAACAATGAATGTAAATTGAAATTTAATAATTTGCCTCATACCTCCCCTATCAAAGCCATCAAGATTGTATAGTGGATGAAACACCAATATCCATTGCCCTCGTAACATTTGGAGGTTTTTCCACAACCAAAATTTGAAAATAAAACAACAAATTATTCAATCACAAAAAAATTGCAATAGTGATCCATGCATCATGACTTATAATGTATGAAATCTAATGAACAAAATTTTGAATACTTATCAAACTATATATTTTTGTTTATCATGCTTACTATTTGCCCTATCCATATCTTGTTCAAAAGGATATGTTTTTAGGCTTTTACCCATAGCAACAAGCTACTGAACCATTTCATTAATTATTTTTGTAGACATGTACGATAACTATGGTGACATAGAGAAGGTAGTGAACTGTTTGAAAAAATGCCTCAAAAGAGATGGGGTCTTGTGGTGATGGAATACCATTACAAACAAATGCACATAATAGCATTCCATTACCATAAGACCGCATTTTTGTCAGGAAATTTTTCAAAAGTTCATTGCCTTCTCTATGGTATTATTACTTACTATTATACTTTGATAAATATTTTTCCAAACATCCATAGTTTGTTGGAAAGCACCTATTTTAGGATTTTAGCCATAGCAGCAAGGAAGTGAGTAGTTTGATAAAATTGTTTGGTGCACATGTATGAAAAATGTGGTATCATAGAAAAGGTGGTGAGCAGTTTGAAGAAATGTGGTCTCATTTTGATGGAATTCCATTCCATCACCATGAGACCACATTTTTTCAAGGCATTTTTTCAAACTACTAACTGCCTTGTCTATGTTATTGCTTACTATTATGGTTTCATACATTTTTCCAAGCATCCATAGTTTGTCATGCAGGTGCACCTTTGCAAGCACATGCCTCCATGTGAAGTAATTGCATCACTGCTTATGTTGACTTTTTAAACAACTATATATTATAGTTGAAATTTTGTCAGCTATCAACATCTAGTTATTAGTTATGGAATGTGAAGTAATGCTTTGAGTTTGAATGATGTGCAATGCAACGTAACCAATGATATAAATATAAACTACAAAAATCTATTAAGTACAATTCACTTGTTAAACTTTTTATTCTATTACCTCCATGAAGGTTTGAGTAAATCCACTGGCACTAGGAGGTGTTCCTTCAAAACCTCCAATATTTACCCTATTCAACATCCAAAATCACATATTAAAATACCATTCGTAAAACAATCCTATTAACATGTAATAAATTTATAATTGTTTATAAGTTACATACCCCACTGATAGGTGTATTGTAGAAAAAATTAGGTGGAGGTTCAGTGTATCCAATCTCAACACTATGACTCTACAATTTTATTAAAATCATAAAACTAAATTAGTTAATCTTGCATTTCAAAATTGAAATTTAGTAAATTAAATTCAATGAACATGCTAACTTTTACCTGATTATCAATTCCATATGGATCATGCAAAATGTCATCCACCCTCTCCATGTCCGTAGTTGCATAATAATCCTGCATAGTAGCCTCTTGAATGTCTATGGGGTCATATGAAAAAGTTGTCCCACAAGATTGACACACATGGATTCAAAGGACATCACTCAAAGACTCCCTTAGATGGAACTATAGAATAATGCTAGTATGATGGATGACACTCTTGTTCAAAGTGTTGATCGCCTACAATGTCTATACATCAACACTCTCCTTTGCAATGACAAGCATAACAATGTGCTCATGAGGTAGCCTAGCAAGAGCTCATCTCCCTTGCCACATAGGATCTGGTTGTGCATTAGGCCTATCCTAATCCTAGCCCCCACCTCTCCTCTGGAAGTCCCTCATATCAAAATAATTTGGAATTTTGTTCAATATGAACTCATTGTATAGTTTCCTAAGAAAATACTGGGGAACTTCACAATTGTTGCACTGTTGGTCATCAAAGACCATGTACCACCTATCATAAAAATGGTTCCTAATCTCTTGGTGGTGGCACCAATGAATAGGAAACCTCTTCGCATTGAGGCTAAGATTTTGATTTGTGTGTGGGTCAGTGAATAATGAGCACAAATCACCTTTTGTAATTTTTAAATCCTTTACTTGTTTATATGATAGTTTGTCCACATAATATTCCCTAGCCACCTACCTCACATCTTTCCATCCAGTTATTTTTTTTCTAATTTAATATACATTTTTTAGCATATCTTTCAATGAATTTACAAGGGTCATTCTTTCTGTGGTTAAAAAATTTGGATCACTCAACCTACTAATAAAATTCTCAATTTTTTTTTGTTGTTCTCAATCTCACTCATTAAATTTTGTTGAGTTCTAGGAGGGTGTTGAGTCATTGGTGAAGGAGGTTGTTGTTGAGGTTGATTCTCTTATTGAGGATTTTTTTCTTCAGGATTTGGTTTCTCTTCTTATTGAGGATTTTGAGGGTTTGTAGGTTCATTTGCATCTCCTACAAATTCAAAAAAATATTCAAGTATAACCTAAAAATAACAAAATCAACCTAAAACTAAGAAATTCAAAACAAATAGTAAACAATACTTACCTCTCCCAATTCTTCGTCATCGTGGCACCATATTTGCAAAGAAATAGCAACACTTGTTGAATATTTGTGCCCAATACCTCCTCCTAGAACGTGAGTGCAAAAGTTGGGGATTTTGGCTATAGAAAAAAGAAAAAAACCATCAAAGTGAAAATGAAGACTTCCACTTTTTTCTTTCCTTTAATGTGTAATAACATGAGTGTGTTATAATGCACTCATGCTATGAGTTTTCAAACTTTTTATAGAAAGTGGCCATGAAATTTCTACCCAACTTCATGCACCCACCCTACTATTGTATCTAATTGGATCACAAGGATAGACCTCTCTTGGATTATTTCTAAGCATCCATTGATTTTCTGGATGTGAGGGCCTCTAGATCTTGCAAACCCTCCCATTCCTAATTCTTTTGACAATAATTTACCCTTGGGATTTTGCATTGACGGTGAAGAAGACTTTGTGCCTAAAGATGCAAGGTAATCCATAGTTGGCATGGATCTTTCTGCTCCTTTTGGATCCAACGCAAACAAAAAAAAAGATAAATCTTCCTTATTTCAGACCAAATGAAAGCAGACAACAAAAAAAAGATGGAAACGAATGAAATATCACACAAGAAACCCTTCACTGATCATAATATAACCCTCCCCTTGGAAAAAAAGACTCACACCACACCAAACATGAGGCACTTCAAGCATTCAACTAGGCCTCTAAACATGCAGGTCATGACCTAGCAGTTGTGGACCCACACAACCCACCCGCCCTTGCACAACATCCTATAGCACCAAGTCTGAATTCACTATTTTATGAAAAATTCAATTTTTACATAATATTTATAATTTTTTTTATTGATTTATTGGGATAATTTATTATGACTAATTATTATGTTTATTACTTCTTTAATTTACATGTTTCAAAATTAATATGGACTTTTAATTTTTTGTAATTGGTGTGGTTTTGTGATACAAGTTTACTTATAGAATATTGAAACAAAGGAATAGTATGATGACAAGATTGTACAATATGTAAACTACTCTAATCTATTTAATTTCACTATTTTCTCTATGTGAGAGTAGAGATGAAACCAATTTTAGGAAGATTTACTTTTTATATGTTTTAGTTTAATTAAATTATTAGAAATGACACAATTTTTATTACTAACAAAATTCATGAATAATTCACTAGTATGTGTATATGTGTGTCTGTTATAAAAATATTTCATTATATTATTTTGTGGACTAGAAACTTCAAGGCCCATTACATATTCACACATTCTCTAAAAGCTATCACAAATGAAAATAACTAGTATATATATATATGTTCAATACATCTATTTAAACATTTCAATTTTTATCTTTTTTATTTACTCAAGAGTCATTTTATGTATTTTGAAACTATTTTATGTAATACACATATAAAAATTGAAATTTCAATATTTACTTATGAATTATTTCATTTTATATACATTATTTACTTTTTATTTTTTAGTGAAGAGTTGTAATTTTGTTTTTATTTGAAGAGGTATTTTAATTTATATGTAAAATTTTAATTTATTTTTGTAAAAACAACCATTTAATATTTTGGTTATTTTATAATAGTTTCATTTGTAGACATTAATATATAATTTTAACATTTTATTATATATATATTAAACAATAAATATTAATTTCTACTATATACACATTTATTAGCTATATATATATTTTATTGTTGAATATATATATTCTTTCTACATTTAATAATTTCAAATTATTATTTCAATCTTACAGTATTTTTAAAAAGTTATATATTGACTAGATTTTAGTTATTATGCACATGATTGTGACATAATATTATATATGTCTTATTAAAATTATAAAATACCTTTAAATGTATGATACAATAAATATTTTTTTATATATATACAATTTGTAGGAAAGGAAATTTTCACAATTGAAAAAAATGAAATTAAAATCATAAGGATAAGTTAAAAAGACTAAAAGAAAATCCAAACACTTCTTTAGGAAATGTCTAGAAATCACAACGACAAAATATTTTTTTTCCATAATATTTCATTTCATTAGTTTTCATAAAATTTCATGACTCTTATTATTCTTAATAATAAATAAGGATATATAAAATAAAAAATTCAATTAAATATAACTATAAAATGTCATGTAATTTTATAATCATATTAAAATAGTATAGAACTAATTTTCACTTATGGTACATTATCATTTATTTTGGCAATGATGATAGAAGGATAATTCAAATAAACTATTACAAATTGATATCTACAATTTCAAATTTTATAAATAAACTTCAAGAATTCTAGAAAAAAAAAAATAGTTTTGCAAAAAGTGAGAACTATGAAATATTTCAAGATGATAGTTAACATCCTTATAAATTTTAGCTATTCAATGTTCAAATTTCAATAATAACAATACACTTTGTCTAGCTTATCTTGGATGTACGAAGGAGGCTATGATTTTCCTTCATCTATAATTAGGAAGGATGATTATTGGTTTCAAAATGAAAAAAATCATGTTAGGAAAAGTAATAAAAAATAATATATGATACAATTATTTATAACAAAAAACTACCTCATTAATGTGTGTTTTAATATGCCAATTGGCACAAGTAAAAAATGTACTCCAACTATCTTGAAAGTAGATGAATCCTTCCAAGGTCTATATATGTAGCCCTTGGCATGCTTTGGTAACCTATATTCTAGTGTTTTGTTGTTTCAATCAAGAAACTATAATGAAAAACTTATAAAACTAGCACAATATCTTATTGTAATTATATACAAGCCAAAAGTTAAAATATATAAATTAATTTCAATTGATTATATATTAGTCCATTGCATTCATTCTTCATATTCATATACACCAATAAATATAAAAAATCCTTTTAAAACATATCATAATTTGAATCATATTCTAAACTCCAATCTAACCTTAATCTAATCCTAAAAATAATAAATTTATAAATAAAACACAAAAGATAAAGGTAGAGAGAAAGTAAAAATGGTCATATTTTATGTTAATGTCAAAGTTGATTCTATAGAGTAGACAAATCCAATGGTGTTAGTCTTACTTGACTAGTACACACTCAAGTAAGAAACAAGAAGGTGGAACCTCAAAATTATAAATTAAGTATAGAGATAAATAAGCACAACCATCATATTCATGTGCAAATTAGGTACACAATTACTCACAGCCTTCTTATTAAATATGTGTTATAAATCACTAAATCAAAATTCTTATGTTTGTTAGCATTGGCTACTATTATGGTTATGCACACTACTATTACATTGTTCAATAGTTATGGTAACTAGATTCACCACTTGTTTTGCATTGTATAAACACCTTGCTATTCTTCAAATAAAGTGATTAGAGTGTTTTATCTTTCATATGGTATCAAAGTTGTTACCATGGATGGTGAGTGCTAATATGTAGTCATGTGAGGTACTATTTTCATTCAAATCAAAGCCTTTTCTTATGCTTGCAAAATTATTTCAAAGGAAGTCTGAGGTGTTGAAATATGCAAGGATGCATGATGTAGACCTGTAGATGACAATGATAAGATATTTATAGTTGTGCACAATTAAGGCAAAGGAGAATGTAGATGATGTGAATGGTGAAGCATCTGCATCATGCAAGGTGACTCGTTATAGAAGATTAGACTATCAGATCCAAAGTTAGGGCCTCACAGTTGTGTCTATAAAAAGGTGGAGTAAAAAATGAGACACAATGTATAGTAGTATTGTAGTGGTTACTAAAAGTTCTAATGGAGGACATGTTGAAATTAGAAAGGAAAAGAGGGGTAAGGATATCTAGATGCTTTCAGCAAAGTCATGGAAGAAGTTAATCTCAAATTTCAAGGTACATTCATTTGTTGGAATAAACAAATATTTTTTTCCATTGATTCACATGAGGAGAAAAAATAGAAAGTTTTTTTTTAATTAAATAAATCAGAAAGTAGTTTATTTTTTTATTGTTTTACATAGTTTTAAAGCTATTTTATCCACAATTATTTTTAACTTGTTTCCTCCTCATATTCTTGAAAGACCTCTATAAATCTGAGGCATATGTAACCTTTTTTTATCTTTTTTGTTGTAATAGTAGCAATTGGTTCTCTTTTTTCACCATCTTTTCCTTTACTAGCAAAGTGGTATCAGAGCTAGGTTAAGAAGTTGAGTGTTAAGCAGAAGATTAAGGGAATGCGAAGTCAACAACTAGAAGGAGATTTGAAAGTCTTGGAATCATAGATATAATGAAGCTAAAAAATGACATGAAAGAAGCCATCATGGATTGTTATATAAGCCCTTGTTCCCTGCAAAGTCACTAAAGAAGACTGATTAGTGCCTAAAAATTTATATGTTGTTAAAAGAAGAAGAGATTGTTCTTCTATGCCAGAAATTGCTTAGAATTTGAATCATACATTACAACTCAAAGCAATTATTGAAGAGGAAGTCACTAATATAGAAGACTAAGGTTTTAAGAAGTTGTAGCTATCTGAGAAATACATGGAATTATAGCCTAAAAAAGTATCATTGTTTGCAAAGGTAGCTAAGAAGAAATCACAACAAGTACAGAGGAAATTGAAGCAACAACTGTTAGAAATAGGTTGAAGGAACGCATAGCTAGTGAAGAAAAGGGGAAATCATTGTAATAAAAATTTTAAAAAAGAGAGGTGAGTTTAAATCATTTGTTTCAATGGGAAAGATTGGCAAAAAGGAAAAGAAAGAAACTACAAATTTAATGTGTGAGAATGATAGTTTGGATGATGAATTGGTGAAACTGAAAAGCTGTAACTTAGAATTGATAGTAGATTTAAAGAAATTTGGAAAAGAAAGATATGGAAATTTGTGTGAAATTGAGAATCTTCAAAAGGAATTGAGTAATGTTAAAAGAAATAATGAAGAGGTAGAAGAAAAATTAAATTTTTTTTATGAGATCAAGAAAAAGAATAAATATTTTGAAGAAAATCTAAAGTTGTTAAAAGAAGAAAATTGGTCACAAAAAGAAGAATTATCAAAATTGAAAGAAGAAAATGAATCAAAGCCATTGGTATGTGATGTTGCATGTGGTAAAAAAATATTTGTACAAGTGATGCAGGAGCATCCAGTGGTGTAAGGGCAATCTTGCATCACCCAAAAATAGTTAAATTTCAAGTTTCTTAGTTTTTAGATGTTTTTACATTTTTGGATACCTTTTTCGTCATAATGAAATTCCCAATTTACGGTTTTTATTTTCTATTCCTGGGTTGAAAGCTATTGCAGTTTTAGTTTCCCAGATTTGCACCTGAAAATCTTTCGAGTTAGATTTGAGGCACTTAGAGTTCCTGGAATGGCCCTGAAACTTGCCAAAATTGGCATAGCAGATTTCGTGCACGTTATTGACTTCGAGACCTTTCCAATGGTTCAAACGGTTAATGAATTAGAGTCCTAGATCAAAAGTTATGGCCCCGGGAAGTTGGCGCACTTTCTAGAAGATACAATTGCAAATGTTCTTTTGAAATTTGAACTTCAAGTTGTAATTTTTCGGTGCCAAAGCAAATTTGAATGTTTTTTGGGAGGATCTCTAATTCTAATTTTTGGGTAGCTTGGGGACAAGCTCACATATTGTGAAGGGTGATTCTCAGAGCTTCTTGGGGATTTGAGATCCTCTACATGTAAGAAGCTCCATTTTCTGAATAATAAAATTCTTCTCTTGTTTGTGGGTTATTTTCTAAGTCTCAGGTTGCGCCCTCATCAAGTGGTGCATCGTGAGCTGGTTTTCTTTTGAGCATGGACAGACATCGTGGAGGTAGTTCACACCCTCGTGACCATGGTTGTGGGTCGAGGTCAAGAAAGATGCCTCCAAAAGTGATGCCCGCAGGCTGGTGGTGCCAGAGGTGGTCGAGGTGGTAGAAATGCCGGTGGAAGAGATGTACCAGCATCCCTCCAGACAGATTGATGCATTACAAGAGCAATTGAGAAGAGGGTTAAACCTCGCAGGGAGGAAAGTAAGGATGAGGGAGAGAAAGAAGGTTCAAATATAGAAGAGTGAAGAAGAAGCAATTGATCAAGACCAAATGCGCTAATAAGGGCCATTTTGAAGATCGGTAAAAGACCCAGAGCAGAAGTCCCCAGTTATTCCAAAAGTCTGAACTCGAAAGAGTTGATCGACTGGATCAACGAGCTAGAAGAATATTTTGAGTATGAGGAAATAGAGGACCCAGATCGGGTTAAGTTTGCAAAAATGAAGCTGAAGGGCCATGCCAGTATTTGGTGGAAAGAGGTCCAGTTGGAAAGAAATTGAAGAGGAAAATGAAATATCACCAGATGAGATCGCATGGTAGAGAAACTGAAGAAGCGGTTCATACTAGTGGACTATGAGTTAGATCTGTTGAAGAAATTTCGTATGGGTTGAAGCAAGGAAGCAGATATGTGAAAGAATATATAAAATATTTTCACAAGATAATCATTAGAATGGGTCACACAGAGGCCAATAAGGAGAAGGTAGCCTGATATCTTAATGGGTTACGACCGAGCATTCAGGAGGAGTTAAGCCTAGTCAGAATGACCACCATTGAGGATGTATATCAGTTTTCTCAAGGTGGAAGAGAAGTTTAACAAAAGATTTGATGGCAAGCAAAAAAGGATGAGGAGGTCAAAGTGGAAGGGCAAAGGAAGACCTTCGTGAAGTCAAATGATGATGAAAAAGAAAAGTGAAGATGCAGGTACCAGCTGAAGCCAAAGGAATGACAACTTTTACTGCCCTCGTGATCAAAACAGTGGTGATCAAAGAGGTAGAGGATGAGAGAGATATGGACAAGGATCTGGAAGAGGTGGTTTCAAAGGAATGTGTTTCCAGTGTGGTGAAGAAGGGAATCGAGCCTATGAATGTCCACAACACCAAGGAAGGGTAGAAAAAAGGCCAGAAGGTCATCGAAGGGTTGCGTATGTAGATGAGGAGGCCCAATTTGAACATTCAGATGATGCTGAAAGGGGAGAAGCCCTAGTGATTAGAAGAGCCCTGGTGACTGAGGAAAAGGAACCAGAACAAAGGAAGAATCTATTTCACACAAGGTGCAAGTGTGGAAGGAAAATGTTAGGATAAGTCATTATTGACGGGTGGAGCACCGGATAATCTGGTGTCGAGGAGATGGTCACAAAGTTGAAGCTAAGAGGGAAGCGCCGCACCGCGATCTCAGATATCGTCTGCCGGGTAAAAAGACCACAAAGTTTTGGTCAATGAGCGCCTAGTAAAGTTCAAGATCTGAGCTACCATGATGAGGTAATTGCGGATATCATTCCCATGGATGCATGTCGCCATGTTGTTAGAGGCTATAGCAGCTTGATAGGCTTAGCCATACATGATGGCCATGCAAACACTTATTCCCTGACAAAGGATGGGATTCGTCACAAGTTGAAACCCCTGAAGGAGACTGAAGAAAAGGTATACAGTAGTGCTAGAATTTGTTATGTAGATGGAAAAAAATTTTAGAAGGTATGAAGCATGAGCGTGTGTGCATTGCTCATAGAGGAGTAAGGAGGATAGTGAGAAGGTTCTAGAAGAAGTTTCTGGGATGTTGGATGAGTTTCAGGATATTGTTTCTGATAATGTACCTGAGGGTTTACCACCAATAAGGAAGATCAGTCATCAGATTGACTTGATTCCTAGAGCCAGTTTGCCAAATAAGGCATCCCATAGAATGACTCAAGTAGAAAATGAGGAGTTGAAAAGACAAGTTCAAGAGTTGTTGAGAAATGGTTTGATATGGGAGAGTTTGAGTCCATGTGCAGTACCTGTAGTACTAGCACTAAAGAAGGATGGGGAGTGGAGGATGTGTACAGATTCCTGAACCATAAACAAGATAACAATCAAGTACAAATTTCCCTTGCCAAGGATGGATGACCCGATGGACTGTTTGAGTGGAGCTCAGTACTTCACAAAGATTGATCTAAAGAGTGGATATCACCAGATCTAGATTCGAGAGGGAGATGAATGGAAGACTGCCTTCAAGAGCAAAGAGGGCCTATATGAGTGGTTAGTCATGCCTTTTGGGCTAACCAATGCATCGAACACATTCATGCGGATCATGAACGAGGTACTAAAAAAATTTCTAGGAAGTTTTGTTATTGTGTATTTAGATGATATTTTGATTTTTAGTAAGACATTGGATGAGCATCTGATGCATATTCTGAGAGCCTTTGAGAAGTAAAGAGAAGAGAAATTGTTGATTAATCTGAAGAAGTGCAGTTTTGTGAAGAGGGAGTTAGTGTACTTGGGGTTTGTTGTCTTAGCAGAAGATCTCAAGATGGACCCAGAGAAGGTGAAGGCTATTCTGGAATGGCCTACCCCAAGAACTGCTACCAACGTGAGATCTTTCCATGGTTTGGCTAGTTTTTATAGAAATTTCATTAGAAACTTCAGTAGTATTTGTGAACCCCTGACTGAAACAATGAGAGGGGATAGAAAAGAATTCAAGTGGAGCACTAGAGCGGCAAAAATTTTTGCACTGTTGAAGTAGAAGGTGACAGAGCAACCTGTTCTAGCCCTCCCAAATTTCAACAAGGTGTTTTAGGTGGATTGTGATGCTAGTGGCTGTGCCATTGGAGCAGTGCTGAGCTAAGAAGGTAAGCCCATTGCCTATTTCAGTGAAAAGTTAAATGATGGCAAGAGAAAGTATTCTATATATGATCAGGAATTTTATGCAATAGTTCAAGCATTAAAGAAATGGAGACATTATTCGTTGTCGAAGGAATTTGTTTTATATACTGATCATCAGGCCTTATAGTACCTAAATAGTCAAGGAAAATTAAATCAAAGGCATATGAAATGGGTAGATTTTTTGTAGAGTTATACCTTTGTTTTGAAACATAGGAGTGGGAAGTCAAATAGGGTTGCAGATGCCTTAAGTAGGAGGCATACATTGATGACAAAGATGTAGATTGAAGTGGTTAGGTTCAATGAACTTAAGACACTGTACACAGAAGATCCTAATTTTGTAGAGGCTTGGAAAGCTTGTAAGGAACCTGTTATAGTGGACATGACAAGGTGGCTGGATTTCATAATCTAGGATGGCATGTTATTCAAGGGAAGTCAATTGTGTATCCCAAGGAGTTCCATAAGGGAGAACCTGATAAAGGAGAAGCATAGTGGAGGAATGGCAGGACATTTTGGTTGGGATAAGACCATTGCCATTATCAGTGAGCATTATTATTGGCCTCAATTGTTACAGGATGTGAAGAAGTTTGTACAAAGCTGTAAGGTATGTCAGATGGATAAAGGAGTGAGCCAGAATATAGGCTTATATCAGCCCTTACCTGTACCAGAGAGGCCATGGGAGGATATAAGTATGGACTTTGTTCTTGGTTTTCCAAGGACATAATGAGGGAATGATTCAGTCTTTGTGGTGGTTGATAGGTTTTCGAAGATGGCAGATTTCATTCCATGTTAGAAGACCCATGATACAATCCACATTGCTGACTTGTTCTTCAAAGAGGTGGTGAGGTTACATGGTCTGCCAAAGAGTATTATTTCAGATCGTGACACCAAATTTGTGGGGTACTTTTGGAGGACCTTGTGGAAGAAGTTGAAGACAGAGTTGAAGTTCAGTTCTGCACACCATCCACAAACAAATGGGTAGATAGAGGTTGTTAACAAGAGTCTGGGTAACCTATTGAGATTTTTGGTAGGAGATAAACCCAAGGGATGGGACTTGATCTTACCCCAGGCCGAATTTTCTTACAATAATTCTGTCAACAAAAGCACTGGTAGATCACCATTTTAGATTGTGTATGGAGGTAGCCCTAGAACAACTCCAAAATTGAGGAAGATGGACCAAGAGAAGAGAATAAGTGCTGAAGCTGAAGATTTTGCAGAGCACATCAAGAATATACATGAGAAGGTACGAGAACACATTAATAAGATGAATATGCAATATAAGGCTAAGGCAAATCAGAAGAGGAGGAATAAGGATTTTCAAATTGGCGATGAAGTAATGGTCCACTTGAGGAAAGAAAGGTTTCTCGTGGGAACCTATAACAAATTGAAGATGAAGAAATTCGGTCCCTGTAAGATTTTGAAGAAGCATGATTCAAGGAATGCATATGAGGTAGAGTTGCCTGATGGAATCAACATTTCCCTTGTGTTCAACATTTCAGATTTGAAAGAGTATCACGAAGGTGGAATGGAGGAAGCACCTGCAATAGGGCAGTATGGCATTCCAGCACCTACTTTAGAAAGGGAGGAGATTGAAGCAATCTTGGATAGTCGTGTGGGAAGGAGTACCAGAAATAGGCAGTATGAAGAATATCTAGTGAAATGGAGAGGAAGGCCTGTGGAAGATTCATCCTGGCTATCTAAGGTAGTGGTTGACCGGTTGGGTTTTCCTCAACCATCTAAGATGTGACGGGTCACTTCTCAAATTACCCTGGGTGTCTGATGCAGGAGCATCCAGTGGCGTAAGGGCAATCTTGCATCACCCAAAAATAGTTAAATTTCAAGTTTCTCAGTTTTTAGATGTTTTTAGATTTTTGGATACCCTTTTCATCATATTGAAATTTCCAATTTACGGTTTTTATTTTCTATTCCTGGGTTGAAAGATATTGCAGTTTTAGTTTCTCATATTTGCACCTGAAAATCTTCTGAGTTAGATTTGAGGCACTTTGAGTTCCCGGAACGGCCCTGAAACTTGCTAAAATCAGTGTAGAAAATTTTAAGCGCATTATTGGCTTTGAGACCTTTCCAACGGTTCAAACGGTTCATGAATTAGAGTCCTAGATCAAAAGTTATGGCCCCGGGAAGTTGGTGCACTTTCTAGAAGATACAATTGCAAATGTTCTTTTAAAATTTGAACTTCAAGTTGTAATTTTTTGGTGCCAAACCACCTAAACTCAAATTTGAATGTTGTTTTGGCTCCAAACTAAAGAGGATCTCTATTTATGGGCGAGTTTCTAATTTTTGGGTAGCTTTCTGGGGACAAGCTCGCATATTGCGAAAGGGTGATTATGTAGCTTCCTGTAACTTGCATGTGTTGTAGAACTTGGAGATTTGAGATCCTCTGCATGTAAGAAGCTCCATTTTCTGAATAATAAAATTATTCTCTTGTTTGTGGGTTATTTTCTAAGTCTCGGGCTGCGCCCTCATCAACAAGTGGTTTGTGTGATATAGCTAATATTACTTTTGATGAAAAATGTATAGATGAAGAATTTAAAGATGATGATGTGTTTGAATTTGGAAATCATGGTAACTGTAATAAGAACAATGTTGGTTTGAAAATAGTGAAAATAATGGGATACAATGGACAAGGATTAGGAAAAAATGAGCAAGGAATCAAAAAGCCAATTAAGCCTATTATGAGACCAAAATTTGAAGGTCTTGGATATATTGTAGATAAAGGAAACACATACAAACAAATTTGTTCAAGAAAAACAATATGGGCACTATTCACATTGTAATAGGAAATGTCATATAAAAGAAATGTGTCAGGATCTACACTCATGCAAAATTTTTGGTTTGAGAAATCATTCAGAAAAGATGTGTTGGAAAAGGAAGTGTAAAAGTAAATCTATGATAAGATGGATGGAAATGAATTTTGAATCAAGATGGTAAAAGTTGACAGGTATGTTGAAAAGTTTGTTTAAGTATAAATGTTCATATGTGAAATATAATAGTGATCAATAAAGGTTTGAAGGTTTGAGAAGCATGAAAAGATATAATGAAAAGTGGAAAGCAATAGATAGTGAGAGGACTTCCAATTTGGAGTTTTGAAGATTTGAAAATCAAAGTTTGAAGGACTGTCACAACAGTTGAAGAGAAAGTTGTGGAAAGGTTCACAGGTCTTGAAGATAGTTTGAAGGTATCAATTGAGTAAGTCTGATGACATGGTTGCAACCATCAGAGAGGAAAATTTTGCAAAGATTAAATTTGAAGAGAGAAAATATTGAAGCATGTTTGGTTGAAATTAAGAGGGAGTGTTGGAATAAAAAAATAATTTCTTCCATTGATTCACATGAGGAGGAAAAAAAGAATGTTTTTAGTAACTAAATAAATCATAAATTAGTTTAGATTTTTACTATTTTACATAGTTTTAAAGTTTTTTTATCCACAACTATTATTAGCTTATTTCCTCCTTATATTCTTGAAATACTCTATAAATATGAGGCATACATAACCTTTTTTATCAAAAAAATAAAAAAATTGTTTTGTTGTAGTAGTAGCATTCAATTCTCTATTTTCATTGTCTTTTCCTTTACCAACATCTTTTTTTTATGGTCTCAATGGTGCTTCAATCCTCTCATTTTGAATAAAAGTATAGATAAAAATTTAAAATTAGGTTAGTTTGTTTCATGTTGAGCTAGATAGGGCTAGTGATTGAAATAAGTTCATTGCATGGAAGGAAGTGTTTATCTTGCTCCTTAATTTAATGATATAAGGTGTTAGGATTTCCATCCAAGATCATAATGATGTAGAGAAGGGTGAATAAATTCAACACAACCTAAATCAAATAAACTTTGCAATCCTAAAACATAACTTGGTGGGTTTTTCCTCACAAGCCTTCAATCTTTAAAGCCTAAAACATGTTGGTAGTAAATTGAGTTTTTTAGCCATAACTTTCAGTGAAGAAACGATCTCCAAAATGTAAAGACAGTTCTAGATACCCATTTGGGCTTTATACAAGATATCTCAAAATCAGGTAGGTTAATTTGTACAAAGTCCTTCAAAAATGGATTGTGCTACCAATTAAGCCTAAAACATGAAAAATCAGACCTCGGGCATCATCAAAACACATGAAAACCTCAATATGGAACCCTACAACTTTGGAGCATGGTAATATACAACATTTTAGACCCACAAAAAAATTTAGAATTCTCCACCATGGAAACCATGAGAAATCATATTTTGAAAGTCACTAGTTACCCTGCCTAGGGTTTATGATAGTTTTGAACTATTTTTGCCAAAATTGCAATATCTCTTTCCAAACTCAAAAAAAATTAGGAGAAAAAGTGCATTATAAAGTAGATTCACATTTATTTCAATCCCAATAGTTCTGAGATCAAGATATGAAATATCAAATTCGTGTAATGTGCTACAACAAGCTAGTTACAAAAAACAATCTAGAAGTGGTAGTCACCAATTTGATCATAACTTACATAAAACTTAACTAAAATCAACCAAACCAATTAAAAATAAAATATAACTCAATCCTATATCACACCCAATCATGTGAAGATCATAAAAATATGTAGAATACCGTACTACATCAAAGAATAGTGATGCAATTTTCACATTTGCATAAAACAAAATGATTTTATTGCTTAAACTTAAAAATTATAACTTCCAACCACAAGCTAAGCTGGTATTCAAACTTACAAAGACTTTTCTAATAGATTCCCAAAAATTACAAACTAATTTTCAACTCCCGACTGTTCACCTTCCACTAGAAACCAAAAAATTGCAAAAGTTGTTTATTGCAACTTGACAACATTCAACAACTTTGACACTTCTTACATTTGCACACAAACCTAGGTATGAAAACCTAGGTGCCCCTGCACCACATAACACATTAACTTTTTACCCCTCTTGGAGGTATGAAAACCTAGGTGCCCCTGCACCACATAACAACAAAAACCTTGTGCTTCCACACAAACACACTTGCATACAATGATTAACCTAATTTACATTATCAAAGAGGTTGATAAGAGAGTTAATTGAAATGTACAATATGAGCTTTCCTAAAAATAAAATCTAATGAAGGTAGTCATGTTGAACACAATGACTAACTGACCCTTCAAAGTTGGAACACTTGTTAACTCACATGACATGTGTTCTAGTGAGTGGCAAGTGATCATGAAAGAGGTACTGAGGTGTCTCACAAAATGATAACACTTGTCTCAACCACATGAGGTGAGAGAAAACTCTAGAAGTCCTCTAAGTGAGCTTAATTGTAGTATGAATAAAAATCAACTAAGTAGGCTAAGAGATAACCAGTGTAATTATTTGTATTGCAATCTGTAGTGTATTCTTGATAAAAAATTGGCTAATTTCACCTATTTGCTAGTTGATCTATTTCCAAAAAAATTGCAAATTTTATGGTTGGAGTTTAATTTGTAGCTTTGTATCATATCCACCACAAGGGTAGCATATTGTACCTACACTTCCTTCTTTAGCTTGTGGCTACAACATTTGGTCACACCTATCTATACAATTCTTAGGAAGCTGATCCTTCGACCTACACATTCAAGAAAGCCCACAGGCTCCAATTAGCCGTGGCATGCTAACAAAGGTAGCTTATCCCTACACACATTAACATCAATATGAAGGGTCATTGGATCAAATTCATTGAACTCCTTTCAACACCTTCCACATCATCTATAAGAGTCTCTTCCTTTCACTTTATCTACTAAGAAGATCCCTATGAAGAGGACAGAGCAGCTACAGAGATTGAGCCAACACATACATATTTGGTGCATTGCATTAAAGCATTTGGTGAAGACTATTGTGTTGACTCTCATCAAATTTAGGTGTTAAGCATCAATAATGTTTGATATGCAATTTGAAAAGATTCAACCTACTACAAACTAATAGAGTGCTCTCTATGTTATACCTTCTCATCCAAGATTAGCACTCAAGATAGGTTCTTTGCTATTGTTTAGACATAGGTTGTGTCGACCTAACATCCATAAGGGAGTTTTGTGGCACCATCTTGGCTGCATAGAGTGTGGTGCCATCTCCAGAGGAGGGTGAAATGAAGGCTGGCATGAAGATAGGCAAGAGATATATCATTGATTTCTTCCTTGGTGTAGGGTGTAAAGTTACACCTCCAAGCCTGCCCTTTGACTCGAGCTCCTAAGAATCCAATCAGCCCTCTCCAATGACACATATCCCACTCCACTTCGTCTACTCCCACGCGATATTTCAAATTGTAGTATGTCACTTTCTATCTTGAGCTACAACAAATGAATTCCTCATTTTCTACCCTCATTAGTGCACTTTCACTTAGGTTTCTAATGTTAGCCTATTAAATAATTAAGCATTTTCTATGTTAAAATTTTGTAACTGCAACAATTAATGTTCTAGTTAGCAGATTAGATTAATTGTCCAATCATTTCAAAGTGCTTTTAAGGGGATCAAATTGTCAAATTTTGTAAGGGGAAGACAAACATTTTTTATAATCGACAAAGTGTTGTAAGGGTGGTCTTTTTTTGCATAATGAGGGCTTTTATTTTCAGTTTTTGTCATTTTTAGAGGTTTGAAAGGAATATTTCTTATTAATCCACCTCATGAAATAAACTTGTAAGAGCTAAACAACAAATAATTTTGTAAATGAGCACATATAAAGTTCCACTAAAAATTGAATTTGTTCCTTAGGGAGGGAATTTGGGAAATTTGTACTTACAATAAATTATAAAGTGTAATGGGATGTTTTACATCTCTATATTCTTTGTACATTCTTGTGCCTAATTTTAGTTGGTTTGCTTATTTTTCTTAGAATTAAGGGGGTATTATGACAATGTTATGCTAATGCTTCTTTCAATGAAGCAGTGGAGGAATCTTCTTTTTGTGAGGTCTCATGAACCTTCTATCTTGATCTATCATATGGGGGATTATTTTAGTGGATCATATTTAGAGATTCTAGTTCTCCTAATCATAGTATTATCTATATAATTTTCAACTTCATAGAGTCTGATTGACTTTATATATTCATGGTTGTTCGTAGTGTTCATATTTTCTCTCATGCACTGTTTTGTATCCCTTATCTTGATCTACATTTCTTGGAGATTCATTAATTCTTGCAAACACCAATTCATCTTTGGCATATTTTACAACTTCTACATGATTCGATATTTCTTCATCATGGGACATCTTTTTATAAGTTCTTAAATCCTCCCTTTCTCTCTTTTTTGGAGAGAATTTTTGTTCCCACTAGGTTTTCTCCTTTTTCTCTATTTACAAGAGATTACGTTGTACATGGATACCTAAGATGGCCTTGTATCCAGGACCCATTTCTATTTTTTTGTAATTTTCTAGTCTCCCCAAATATCACTTAAGAGGGGAGGGGGTGTTATATTGAATAATATATCTATTCACTATACTTAAGTGTACTTAGGTTGATGAGGTTAGACAACATCTTGTCTAACTAAATGTGCAACCTTTAAGCCTTTAAAGGTTAAACCAAGTTATTTGGTTAACCTCATGTACATACCTTTTGAGGTTGGAAGAATTTCAATCTCACCTCAAAGGTCACTCAACACTTTGCATCAAGGTCAAGATGACTTGGTCAAATAGGTTGTTGATTTGCACATTCCTAGTGATCCTAAGGTTGACAACTATAGGAAACTTGTCCACTCATTTGTGCCACATCATGGGCACTTTTCAATACACATGAGAGGTGGATTGTATCTTTGCTTCCTATATATGCGAGGTAGCCTCATTTGTACATTTGGGTTGAGTAAATACAATAGCTCATATTGCTCACTTTTTCTTGTTTTTAATCTCCATGATCTCCTAATTCTTATATCAGGGATATATTGTTTTAGCTTGATTGGTTTAAATTTATTTAAAGGGGATATATTATTATGGAGATTGTATTAGACAAGTATTCTATATTTAGTTTTCATACTTGGAAAATCCAAATTCAAATGCAACTAACGAATAAAAATTTATGGGGAATAGCAAGGAAAAAAGAAAACCCAACTATAGATGCAAATAATTTATTAGATTAGAGTAGTAGAGATGATAAATCTAACGCTAGTATTGGTCTTGTCCTTTCTAACTTTGAATTAGATCATATATATTTAGACAAATCATCAAGGAAAATTTGGGATGATTTGAATAAATTGTTTGGAGTAAAAGAACTTAATGCAAATTTTTCCCTAAAACTTTAATTAATTAGGTTCAAAATAGAAGATGAAATCATAATGCCAAATAACACAAGTAATTTTAGGTCTCTCATTAGGCAACTAGAAGAAGTCAAGGCTCTAGTAGATGACGATAATGCTAGAGCTATAATGTTAAATGACTACTTGTTGTAGACACTGAAAAATGTCTTAAACAATATTATACACTCGAAACAGATTTACTAACATCATTTCCTCTTTAAACCCATCTTCTTTTTAGCTTAATTGATTAAATTGGCCTAGCTATTTAATTGATTGCATCATTTTCATCTATTAGCCTAATTAATTTAATCAAGTTAATTCACCCCCCTTCATGCTAACACTTCATCTCATTAAATTAAATAAATCAAAACATTTAATTTAATTCCCTAAGTCATCTTATTTAATTAAATAACACTAAGTTATTTAATTAAATATCATTCCATCTCTCCCCCCATTCATTAAATCATTTAATTTAATGAATACCACCTTTAATTCTTCAAATCCCCTAATTGCATGATTAAACCTTGTTTAATTAGCAATTAAACTAATTTTCCTCTAAAAAGGAATATTCCCTTAGAATATTCCTTCTCCCTTTTTGCACAATTAAAGTTTTCTTTTAATTTGCAAAATGCCTTTTTCCTCAACCAAATGAATATTCCAAAAGAATATTCTTATTCCTCCATCATTTGAAAAAGGGATATTTTCACTTAGCTTCTTAAGCAAGTTTTAACCTTTAACATTTTGAACAAGTCGCCTTTGACCTATGTGTGCATGTCAAAAGTGTGTTTGTTTGAGGAAAGTGTGAACCCTTGATTAAATCTCATCATGCATTCTCATACGTTGATGAGAATCCATGATACATGCCTCTCATCTCCTTTATCTTTGACAGTCGATTAATCATTTCAATCTCAACCCTCCATTTCTCATTTGCTTTCCTATAAATAGTTCACTATTTGGAGACAAATGGATCCATCTTTTTTAGAGAAAACTCATGTTGTTGAATCACATCCATGTATTTTTTTCAATTGAAAACTTATGTTGTTGAAATCACTTGCATCCATTCTCATCTTTTACTCACTTTTAGCTTTTTTTAGTTTATTTTAATTGCATAATAGCTTAAATCATCCATTAATGGCTTCCATGCATCTATCTTAGTTTGTATACGAATTATGGTTTTCATCTTTAGGCTTAGATTAGCTTAGCAATAGTATAATTAGATCATTTGTAGCATAAAATCATGTTAATTTAAGTTGCATCATGTTCATTTTTAGCATAAACTAGGTTTTCATCTATTTATCACAATGGTTTCATTGATTCTCTTCCATAGAATTGATTGAAACAGGATCACTAATCATGGGATTAGGAAAGGGTTGTCATTTCACATAAACACGACAATAATTCCAAAACATGATAAGTTTCAAATAGGTTAGAACTTAGGAATTTAACTATTTTATTATTTGCAACTTTCAGTTTGTGTAAATGCTTACTTTAATCTTTTCAATTTGAATGATCTTGTTTGGTAGATGTAGGTTTATTTTGGTAAATTGTGCTTCAATTCATCATGGATTAAGCATAATCGATCCATACTAACAATTCTCATCTCACATTCTAGTGCTAGAAGGAGGGAAAAATGTTAATTTAACTAGTTTTTAGCTCAAATTCTATTTGTTTATTGTTTTGCAAGATACAACAATGCCCAAACTACAAACAATGACACACTTTGAAGTGCATCACCATATAGCAACGCCACTACAATTTGAAACACTGATGCTAATTAAATGCACCAACACTGATTTAAATTTGGCAATGCTGATTTAATATAGAGGTATTGAAAAATTTCAAATGACGACGACCAACTTCACCAGATCAACGCCGCCAAATTTCAAAATGCAACACTATTGTAAGTAGTGATGTTGAATCAAATCCTTACACTATTGTGCTATTTGTTTATGCTGTAGAGTGACACCTGTTTTTACCATAGTGATGCCCAGACTTCAAATTGTGATGCTATCATGTTCAGTGATGCCCAACCAGGGTAAGAAACTTTACAATCATTTTTTTGACATGTGTTTTAATTTCCTTAATTTATCTAATTAGCCATTCACCTTTGATTGTGTTCTGATTGTTAGATTAGTAGGGGTTTGTAGGTTGAAAGACATGGAGCTCAAGTAAAGAAATCCTTTTCTTATCTTCAAATTTTGTGATTGTAACAAGATTTTGATGCTTTGGGGCAATTATAACCCAACTTTTATTCATTCTAATTTATGCTTTAGAACACAGACTAAATTTCCATTGGGTTTAAAAAGAACGCTCAAACAAGATTAAAATTAAACCCATCAAAACATTTAATCTAATTCCCTAAGTCATCTTATTTAATTAAATAACCCTAAGTTATTTAATTAAATATCATTCCATCTCTCCCCCCCATTCATTAAATCACTTAATTTAATGAATATTTTCTTTAATTCATCAAATCCCCTAATTGCATGATTAAACATTGTTTAATTAACAATTAAACTAATTTTTCTCTAAAAGAGAATATTCCCTTCGAATATTCATTATCTCCATTTTGCACAATTAAATTTTTCTTTTAATTTGAAAAATTCCTTTTTCCTCACCCAAATGAATATTCCAAGAGAATATTCTTATTCCTCCATCATTTGAAAAATGGATATTTTCACTTAGCTTCTTAAGTAAGTTTTAACCTTTAACCTTTTGACCAAGTCACCTTTGACCTATGTGTGCACGTCAAAATTGTTGTGTGAGGCAAGTGTAAACCCTTGATTAAATCCCATCATACATTCTCATCCATTGATGAGAATCCATGATCCATGCCTCTCATCTCCTTCATCTTTTACCATTGATTAATCATTTCAATCTCAACCATCCATTTCTCATTTTCTTTCCTATAAATAGTTCACTATTTGGAGACAAATGGATCCATCTTTTTTAGAGAAAATCATGCTATTGAATCTCATTCATCTTTTTTCAATTGCAAACTTATGTTGTTGAACTCACTTGCATCCATACTCATCTATTACTCACTTTTATCTTGTTTTACTCTATTTTAATTACATAATAGCTTGAAGCATCCATTAATGGCTTCCATGCATCCATCTTAGTTTTATATGAATTAGAATTTTCATATTTTAGCTTAGAATTAGCTTATATTAGCTTAGCAATAGCATAATTAGATCATTTGCAGCATAAAATCATGTTAATTTAGCTTACATCATGTTCATTTTTAGCATAAACTAGGTTTTCATTCATTTATCAGAATAGTTTCATCGATTCTCTTCCATAGAATCGATTGAAATAGGCTCACTAATCACGAGATTGGGAAAGGGTTGTCATTTCACATCAACAAGATACCAATTCTAAAATAGGATCATTTTCAAATGGGTTAGAGTAGGAATTTAACTATTTTATTGTTTGTAACTTTCAGTTTGTATAAATGCTTAGTTTAATATTTTTAATTTGAATGATCTTGTTTGGTAGATGTAGGTTTATTTGGGTAAATTATGATTCAATTCATCATGGATTAAGTGTAATTGATCCACGCTGACAATCCTCGTCTCACATTTTGGTGCTAGAAGGAGGGAAACCATTAATTTAACCATTTTTTAGCTCAAATTTCATTTGCTTGTTGTTTTGCAAGATACAACGATGCACTTTGAAATGCATCACCATATAGCGACACTACTAGAATTTGAAACACTAACACCGATTAAATGCACCAATGTTGATTTAAATATGGTGACATTGATTTAATATAGAGATATTGAAAAGTTCAAATGGTGATGCCCAACTTCACCAGACCAATGCCACCAAATCTCAAAACACGATGCTACTGTAAGCAGCAATGTTAGACCAAATCCTAACACTATCATGCTCTCTATTTCTGCTGCAAAGTAATGCCCATTTTGACCATTGTGATGCCCAAACTTCAAATGGTGATGTTATCATGTTCAATGATGCCCAACCATGGTAAGAAACTTTACGATCATTTTTTCAACATGTGATTTAATTTCCTTAATTTATTTGATCATTGATTCACCTCTAATTGTGTTCTTGTTATTAGACTATCAGGGTTTTGTAGGTTGAAATACATGGAGCTAAAGTGAAGAAATTTTTTTCTTATCTTAAAATATTGTTACTGTAACAAGCATTTGACTCTTGGAGGCAATTATAACCCAACTTTTATGCTTTCTAATTTTTTCTTTAGGACACACTAAAATTTCCATTGGGTTTAAAAAGAATGCTCAAATAGGATTAAAATTGAACCCTCATCTCATCATTGTTTTTTGGGCTTAAAATTGAACAAGGCTACTTCATATTTCAATTGGTTCTTAAAATGAACTCATCACTACTTTGAAGGGTTCAAATTTATAATTTTTTTCTATGTTTGGTGATTTTCAATGTTGTTAGTGGATGTGTATGCAATTCTCTCATGCCATTTGGCAACCTTGAGAAATAGAAACATTTCTTAACACTTTGAAAAATCACCTACATCTTTCAATTTGGATTAAAACTGAACCCCCTTGTGAGTGTGAGAAAAGGCATAGTGTGTGTCCTCTCTTTGTTCATACAAATGAAGATGATTGAACTATGAATGTACTTCCTCGCTATTTTTTATCTTTAGAGGGCCTTCCTTGGTGGGAAAAATTACTCACCCCAACAAAATGACCCAAGTGGTAACTAGCTAATGACAAGCTCTTCCAAATCACGATATAAATATGTGGTTGTGATGAAAATTGTGATCAATGGGAAGCGATACATGATAGCTCTCCCCCAGTACTTTTGTGATGCGTAAATCAATTATTCTAAGGGTTGGGAGACCTCTTGAGAAAGTTTATCATTGCACCCTATAAAATAGAAGCCCTTATTACTATGAGCCCTTGTTTAGAAGCCAAAAATCCTTAATATTTTCTAGTGCAAGAATGATCATTCTGAAGCTACCCCACATTCATACTATTCAATTGTAGAAATAGAAAAAATAATTTTGATTTCTGGATTTTAAGGATTTTGAGATTTGGTGGTCCCAAGAAGTGTGTGCCATGGACGGAGCCAGTGTCACCAAATCTCTAACTGTTTTCATTGTTTAGTATTTGGAGAAATTTGAGTGGGGACTCAACAAATATAGCCAATTTGAACCTAGGTTTGTAACAAATGTGAGTTATTTTGACACTTTTCTTGATTTAAAAATGATACAAAAACAAACATTCACTATCATCCTAAAAATTTCAAACACTTTGACTTAAATATGGACCTCTTGAGTTAGCCTTGATATTACTACTTGTCCTAAGGATTTATCCTTAGTGACTTCTAAATATCTTGACATTAATCTCAAATCCATATTTTCCCAAAGACAACATAAGCAATTATGGCTCTAATCTCATTATTTTCATGAAATGGACATTGTGAAAGTTATGACATTTTTTACATAAATGTCTAGTTTGGAAACATAATCAAGAAAAGTGTTTGTAAAATAAATTCACTTAAAAAAGATAAATTGACAAATGAACCTCATATGACTATTTGGAGACTGATTTCTCCCATTGAACAACTTGATCTTATAAGTGTTATAATTCAACCAAACTTTGAACTCATTAACAGAGAAAAAATCAATCTCATTAGCAGTTTGAGAATATTCACTTTTGAAACAAAAGAAACAAGTACCCAATGGAGAAATACAACATCCGTTTTAGAGGAAGAAGAAGAAAAAGCTGATATTGAGGTTGGAAGGCCTATATTACCACCACCTATGTGGTAATAAATATCTTCCTTTCTTCCATAAACTTGAATTTTTTTTATATGATCTCACGTAAAGTCAGGGTCCCTAATGTAAGGTCTACAGGTCCTCATTTTATACTTAGGAATCTTAGTCCAAGAGCTCTCAAGAAATGTCTTTTACAACTTCACATGAATAGAAACAAGTTGGTAGCAAACCTCTACAAACATGTTTCAAGAAATAGTCCAAAACTATATGTATTCTTTTGGAGTCAAAGTATTTGTCTTTTTCACGATACTAAAATCCTCTAAATGATTCATTGCATAATAAAAATACATAGGGGAAGATCTCCATATCATCATTGCAAACGTAGGTATCATAGTGCACAATTTAGTAGGAAGTGAGCTTCAATACTTTATCGCAATCTCTACCACTTGTTAAGAAACATTTATGCTCGAGCTAGGAGGATCCAAATATGTCTAAACATCCCCATCCATCCTCTCATCTAAAATCAACATTGGTTCTTTAGGATTTGAACATTTTAGAGGACTAGCATCATTCTCACTACCTTGGTCTTATCAAAACAAAGGGTCACTTTAAATTCAACATTGGTTCAAACATCTCACTCACCCCTTCATCAAAATTCATCTTTCACTCCATCCAACTTTGAAAATTTTTGAGTACACCAACACTTTGTGACTTAAACATCAAATCAAATCAAGCCAACCTCTAACTTTCCTATTTTGTATGTGAAATGCATCCATTTCCATGAATTTAGACAAGTTAGTTATTGTCTTTGAACTAGTTCATCTTAAAGGTCATGAGTCTACCCTAAAGATTTACAAGTTCATAAACATCCTTTATCCTAACATCAAAACATCAAGAGAAAGTCAAAAGTAATGTTCCAAAATACTTGCAAAGATTTCTCCCCACATTATTCCCCTTTCCATCCCCAACTATCACAATTGCTCCCAAAGGACATAGAGCATCTCTTTTACCTAGATTTGAGTAAACTAGAGAGTTCAAACATCACAAATTATGTCAACATAACTCTCCCACAAGTGACACAAAATTTATGGTAAAGACTAGATCACAACACAAGAGAATCATGGAGAAAACTAAAGTGAAATTTACCTCAAGTGATCCAAATCCTTTAGAATTCAATCCAAGGAGTCAAGTTACACCATCACAACAACCTTCTTCACCATCAAGACCATATGATATAGAAGATATCACAAACAACCCATTTGAACTCACTAGGGAGGAAATTATGGAACATCAAGCCTTTGAAAATGTAGCTCCTATCTCCCCAACATTTGTGGCACAAAATTTAACACAAGGTTCCACAACTCCATTGCTAGGGCTAAATCAAACATACATTCCCAGTATTGCAACAAGCCTTGCTAAAGAATTTTTACATGGTCTTTCATTTAAAAGTAGTACACTTTTCAGAAAACTTGAAACCAATCCTCCATCTAACATAACTACTTGGACACCTAGCTTTGGCGCTCCTCCTATTCATGAAGATCCTAAACAGATATACACACCTATTGATATTCATTACTCAACCACAACTTCAACATATCGAGGGAATCCCTCTTCATTCATAGCCATGAGTACCACAAGTGTTCCTATCATCACACAAAGCAGTGTGGATCAAGTATCTCAAAACAATGTGTAAGGGCATACCAATACCATACCACATAGTCAACCTTGAAGAAAATAGGGACATCCTTACCCAATCCTTTAATGGGTTCATCCATACCATTTGTTTCACAAAACACATCCACACCATCCACCATTAATCTATCTCAAAAAAATCCCTTGGTTATGAGTTATGTCAACCCAAGAAGTACCTTGATCATGATTCCTTTGTTTACATCTTTGGTGCAAGGAAATCCTCAAAATATGGGACAAGGAAATATTTTCAATCAATGGACTCAAGGTCCTATTGTGTCATTTCCATTGCAAAATTTAATGACATCATCTTTATCCTTTCCCCCAATTCTCTTTGTCGTGCCAAATCAATTTGGACCTCAAACATATGTTCCATCATCATCTACTAACTTACAAGAAATATTAAATCAAGGGAACCCTCTACCTCTCATCAACAATCCATTACTCAAAAAATCAATATCCACAATCCTTCATAGATGTCTCAACAACCACCTAATCCCACATTACAAGCACATGCATTAGCTTTATAGAAAGCACACCAAGCCTATCAACATGACCTAGTAACACAACAACAACAACAACAACAAGAAATCTTGGCTACCCAACAAGCAGCTTTAGCATTGGAACAACATCAATCTTAGCAAGAAACCTTAGCACAACAACATCAAGCACAACAAGTAGCCTTAGGACAAGAAAAAAATCAAGCTCAACAAGTAGCCTTAGCACAACAACAACATCAACAAGAAGCCTTTGCAGCACAACAAGCCACACAACAACTTCAAGCACAACAAGTAGCTTTATTAGCGCAACAACAACAACAAAAAGCTTAACAAAAAGCCTTACTAGCTCAACAATATGCCCAATGACAACAACATGGTTCTTATTATACTCACTTGAACATCATCAATCCAAATGCATTGGGAACATATACATCCATACCCCAATCATTTTCATAAAATCTCACACCATTATACACCCCATACAACTCTTTCATCATCCCACCATATGTTCCTCCACCCAACCCGCAAAATGATCTAGCATCACAATTCAAGGCGTTATCACAAGAAATAGGACCTTTGAATGGGGATTACCAGAAATCCCCATACATATAACTTGTTTCCATATCCATTTGACTGAAACATAGTAATGATACCATTCCCTCCTAGTTTTGAAATCCTCAAATTTGAAAAACATAAAGGGAGAGAAATTCTTGTGAACCATGTCAAAGAATTTAATGTCATGTGCATGGAGGTGGCTTACAATGATTCATATCTAGTGTGCCTCTTCCCTCAAAGTTTAATAGGTCGTGCTATGGATTGGTTTTCTCATATACCTCTTGGTATCAAAAGTTTTCAGGAAATCACTAACAAATTCATTGATCACTACTTCAATCTTGACATGGATGTCAGTCTAGAAGAATTATACACTCTTAGAAAAAATCAAGGGGAAACTTTTTCTAATTTCTTGCAATGATGGAGACAAAGAGCTAGTAAAAGCAAGTGGCCTCTTCTTGATGAACAACAAGTGGTAATCATCATAGCCAATCTAGATCCAAATATTTTATTCCACTTGAAAATGCAATGCATCACATCATATGATGAACTTGTCCCTAGAGCCTTTAACATTGAAAGAGCTCTAATCTCACAAAGAAATACTCAAGATTACAAAGACAACCATCCTTCAACTAGTTTGAATGAGAAACCTCATATTTGGGCAAAGAACAAAAACGTAAAAAATGACTATGTGGTAGATGCTAAGGTCATACTAAGTGATCCTAGACCTAATAGCAATCAAGTTGCTAACATCCAGCCAATTGTGCAACAAACAACACCTGATAATAATCAAATTAATAACACCAACATGCACCAAAGGTGAATCACTAACAGGAAAAACTATCCCAAATGCAAGTACACACAATTATTGGAACCTATCAAAACAATCATGAAGAAGTTGGTAGAGTCAAATCTGATAATGCTTCCCAACTTTGAAAACTACCAAGAACCACAAGAGAAACCATCTTGGTATAATGAGTGTGATCTCTATGAATTTAAAAAAATCAAAGGACATAAAATAGAAAATTGCATGAAACCTAAGAAAATCATCCAAGACCTCATAGAAAACGATACCATATCTATTGAGGTACTAGATAGGAACCAGGATCTTAAGATATACAAGAACTCTATGTTAGATCATAACAAAGAAAACAACAATGGAAAAGCTAAGGATTGCACAAATGTGCAACATACCTATTCCAATGTAGTTTCCTCCTACAATAGTGTTATTATTGTTATTACCATCAAAGGAGCTAGTACAGAATGTGGAAAAATAACCATTCAAGGAGTCGCATCTCAATCTAGGACACAACCTACTTTTCCCACATCTAATCCTAGCAAGTACAATCTTCTAGATCAGTTTAAGTAGACCCCCGCATAGATACCTGTCTTAAAACTCTTAAGGTTATCCCCCACACATAGGGAAATATTGGAGAAAGCCTTGTCCGAGTTATCTATTCCCAAGAATATTGATACTGATCATTTTCAAGCTATGGTAGGCCACATAACCAACCATCTTCTCACCTTCTCTAAGCAAGACCTACCATCACAACCATATCATAATCATGATTTGTACCTTGAGGTTGATATTCATAAAAAAAGGTCGAAAGAGTCCTAGTAGATGGAGGTGTTGGTTTGAACACTTGTAGCCTATAGTTGATCAAACATTTGGGCTATTCAGAAGATACTATTGAGAAATCAAAGAGTACCACTATTAGAGCATATGGCGACCAAGAATGGGTATCACAAGGAATCATTTTACTTCCCATTCAGGTGGGACCTCTTGTTGGATAAACTACATGCCAAGTGCTTGATCTTGATCTTCCCTATAACATCCTACTTGGCCAATCATGGATCCAAGCTTTAAAAGTTGTAGCCTTGACCTATCATTAGTGTGTGAAGTTTCTTTTTGAAGGTAGAGAAATCACTATCCATGATGATCCCGAGCCTTTTTACTACTGCAAAAGTCTTGAGGGAAAGTTCTACAAGATACCCCAAATACCCAAAAATGATGAAAGGCCTACACCATCAAGCTCATTT
The DNA here is from genome assembly GCA_007258455.2 of Sequoia sempervirens. Lineage (NCBI taxonomy): Eukaryota > Viridiplantae > Streptophyta > Pinopsida > Cupressales > Cupressaceae > Sequoia > Sequoia sempervirens. Next base: position 77,287,277 of record VDFB02252616.1, on the reverse strand, counting down.
GTTGACCCATCATCCCTGACCTCTACTTCAACATCAAAAATACCCGTTGTACAAAGTATACTTGACATCAAAGAAGTGATCTAGGATGATGGTTTTGGAAACTACAAACTGTTGAAAGACACCTTTGTCTTAGGAGAGTTACCTATTTATCCTTAATCTCATGGGAAACCCACATCTAGCACCAAAGAACCCGAAACAATCAAGATGTCAGCTACTACCTTCATTAAGTGGGGGTATTTGAACCAGGAAGATGTCAATGAGGAAGATATCTCTAAACTCCTCTATCAAGATGAATGACCTATCCCTGTTCTTCCCATGGAAGATGATAAAAAAGGCCTACAACTCATGCAGAATTGGGGATATAACAAGAATGAAAAGCTAGGACATAATGATAATGGTTTACTAGAACCCATCGTTCTTGAGAAATGAATAAAGAATCTTGACTTGGATTGTAATACTAGCAAGGTCACACTTATTGGAAAATTTATTTCCACTAAATGAGTTGAGGCTTCCTCTTGGTCACCTACATTGTGTGATACAACCTTAGACATGACTTTCCCCTTGTTGTTTCTAACCTATTTGAGAACAACACCCTCTTTATGATATCCATAACATCCTTTGTCCCAAGCAACCAACCAATTGAAATTTTCCCAGTATACCCTCAAATTATTGACATGGACCAACAAGGACCATCGATTCTAGATTTATTTGAAAATGATGAAGGGTATGTGCAGGATCATCATGGAAAAAACAAGCCCTTAAGTGGCAAAAAATTCAGAAAAACCAGTTTTAGGCAACTTGATGTAAAAATTTGAATAAGTTATCTATATTATTTCAAAAATATGTAAGAATAGAATATGTAAAAAATTGAATGTAGTTTCTAAAATACTAGGTTTATTTAAAAATAAATAAAATCTATTTGGTGAAAATTTGAAATTTCAATGCAGAGTACTTAAATTTCAGGGAAAAATAAGAAGTAGGTGTCTCTCGACCACCCTAACCATAATAAAATGATAAAAAATTTATAAGATTTTATATATAAGTAGAGGACTCATGTTTGGATGTGATGCATATTTTTTTGAAATTTTTTTCTAGGTAAATAATTAATTATGAATTTTTTATTACAACTTTTAAAAAATATAAAAACTTGTATGTTTGACCACCTTAACTTGGTCAAAAATTCATGAAATTTAATTTTTCTTTTTTTAATCCTATAGTATGTGAAGCATAGAATGTGATGCATAGAATGTGACGCATGTTTCAAATTCAAAAAATGTGATACCGTTTGAAAGTTATAGATGTTTTTCAATCAACCTATCCAATCCATCAAGACTTTAGTCATAATTCTAATAGAAAATAAATAATAATAATTTATTAAATTCAAATTAAATCATAATTTATATTGGTGGAAAGTTGAGAATCTCCTCTAGAAACCCTTTTCATTTCATCAATTTTGGGTGAAAAAAAGTTGTCAGCCACATACCCTACAAATACCCATAATATTGCCACTTTTTGGCTCATCATGATCTTGCACATACCCTAAAGTGATCTCAAAATTCATGGGACTCCATGATAACTTATCATGGGAAGATCACAAAGTAGGCTTTGAAATAGAGCTCGACATAGGGGCATACCATGGAGAGACAATTGAATCCTTCAGTCTCAAAATTAATGAAATGCAACTAACATGTAGATCCTTGAGTGAAAACAACCTAGTGGCACACTCTGATCCTAAAATAGTAAAAATAAAGGATGCATCTGATGGTGAAAACCTCCCTGAGGCTCCCAAGGATGAGGGATTCAATCTCCCCCTTAGTGCAATGAATTTAGAAAAATCAGCAGTGCTAGCAGAAAAAACCACTCTAGTCAATGTGGGTACCGAAGAAGCACCTTAGATCACTTTCTATGTTGAATCCTTGTTGGACAAAGAATAGAAGAACCTAGCAGCATCCTCAAAGAGTGAAGATCCAAATTTGCATGGTCATACACAGATATGCCAAGCCTTGATCTGGACGTGGTTTTGTATCACTTAGTAGTTTATCCTGAAACCAATCCAATTAAGAAAAAATTAAGGAAGATTCATCCTCAAATAGCACTCTTGGTCAAACTAGAGTTACAAAATCTTCTTGACGTTGGATTTATCTAACTGATAGATTATCCTGAGTGGGTTTCAAACTTGGTACTAGTTTCAAAACCCACTAGGGCGTCATAATATGTATTTGGGACATTACTATGATGTCTTAACCAAGAGGAAGCCTTAACTACTTTAATAAAAGTGCATGATGGCATATGTGGGTCACATTCTAGTGGTATGACATTAGCTAAGAAACTATTGAGGACGGGGTCCTATTTCCCAACCATGGAAAAAGAAGCTCATTAGTATGTGCAAAAGTGCATCCAATGTCAATAGCATGGGGATCTGATTCATGCTCCAGCTCAACAATTACAACCAATGATCACACCATGGCCTATCTCACAATGGGGCCTTGACCTCATTGGAAAAATCACCCCAACCTCATCCAATGGCCACAAGTTTATCATAACCGCCATTGAGTACTTTACTAAGTGGGTAGAACTCATTCCTTTGACCTACATAATGTGGAAAAAATTTGAAAAGTTTATCCTGAATTGCCTCATCAACCATTATGGAATGTTTTGCAAACTCTCATCTCAAATAATGGAACCCCCTTTAAAAATAAAGAGGTGAAAGAGTTGTGCCAAAGATTCAATATCCAACACCGATTCTCCACCCCATACTATCCCCAAGGAAATGGCCAAGTTGATGCTACAAACAAAACTATCCTAAAAATATTAAAGAAAACAATAATTGAAGTTGGTCATGACTACCATCTGTAGATAAATTCCACTCTTTGGGATTATCGAACCAATATCCACATGCCTACAGGTGCAACCCCTTTCTCTTTGGTTTATAAATAATAAGCTATCTTACCTATTGAGATTGAGCTTCCATCTTTACGAGTGTCATTACAAAACCTGATTATTGAGGAAAAATACAAAGTGTCTTAGCTGAACGAACAAGAATTCTTGGATGAATGTCATCTTGATTCCCTCAATTGCTTGTGAATATATCAAAACCGATTGAAATAGAACTATAACAAGAGGATCAAATTTTGGTTGTTCCAATTTGGAGATCTTGTCCTAAAGCAGAATTAGAAGAACCTTCCAGATCAAGACATTAAAGGAAATTTTGAACCTAACTAGTTGGGTCCCTTTTTCATCACAGTGAGATATGGATCAGGAGCATACCAACTATCAACCCCTAAAGATGAACCCTTGTAGGAGCCAACTAACAACTTGCATCTAAAAATGTTTTATGCCTAATCTTGAAGGGTATAAATTTTGAAAATACAAAAAATAAAAAAAGAATCAAAATCCAAAAAAAGGAGAAAAAAGATTGAAAAAAGTAAATAAAAAATCATCCTCTAGTGAAAACCACTTCAGTGGCACTTTGGGAAAGTACCTTGGTGAAAACTTGGTAAATAGGTGCCTTGTGTAAAAAAATCACCTCCATCTATTCTTTGGATCTTTGGACCTACCATTCTTTCCATCACCATTCATCTCTCATTCATGTCCTTATCATAGCTTGACATTGTGAGGTATCAGAACCCTTTAGCACTACTTGGCATATTCCAAAGGTCAGTTTGTCTTTCCTATATTGAAGTAGTCTAACTTGTCACACTACGGGCATTTCGTTATGGGATCATATTGGGTTCTTATATATCTTTAGGTCATCGAAAATATTATCTCTAAAAAACCAAAAAAAATCATAGAATCTTATTAGAAAACACCAAAAACATTTGTAAGATGTTCATCAAAAAATCCAATTTTTTTTGCAAAACCCTATACAACTAAATTCTAAAAATATTCAAAAAATTGTAAAGGAAAATACAAAACATCTAGAAAACATCAAAAATATAAAAAGTGGTATCCCTTGTCAAACTACATCATCTCTAAGCTTGAATGTAGGCAAGGACATCATTGATGTGCCCCTGAGACACCCTAGGTCAATCCTTTAGGAGTACGTCATAATAAACTAACATCTTTCATATGTTCATATCTTCATCTTGTAAATAGGTTGAGTTAGTCAAACTATGTGGTCTATGCATGTATAACATAGGAAAGACTTATCTTTCATCAACCCTCAAGGCCCCTATGATAGATCTTTAGGTTAGGTTCTTGGTCAAAACTCAAAAATTCCCAAAAACCCTAAAACATCCAAATATCTTAGAAAACCCCTAAACATTGGCAAAATCTTCAAAAACAAAAACATCCAAATATTAATAAAACAAAAAAAGAATTGAAAATGGAAAACAAAAAACAATAGAAAATATTCAAAGACCTAAAAAGCCTCAAATATCTAAGAAAACCCTAAACAACCTCAAAAAATCTGAAAATCCTAAACATTCATGCATAAACTTTCAAAAAGACCAAAAACAACCTCAAAAAATTTCCAAAAATACCAAAAACATTGAAATATTCCAAAAAATCTAAAGCCACCCATCCCATTTTTCTTTCACCCACAATAAACCTTCACCCATAATAAATTGATTATCACCTTCAACCTTTGGCAAAATAAATAGAAAACAACTATAGCAAGTCGTAAAGTGAGAATCTAATTATCAAAATACAAAGTCTAAATTACAGGTATGTTAGTGAAGTTTATATCAACGACTCATCTTAGCATCATCATCCTAACATCAAACAACCTTTGACCATCATGTCCTAGGATGTATCATTCCTACAATGGACATCAGCATCAGACATCACCTTAGCTAAACTTAAACTAGGCAAGAGATATGAATAACACTAGTTTTATTTTTGTTGATCTTTTCTTATGATTTATCTTAATGGCCCATTCTGAGAACCTCTAGATGATGTCTATAAAAAAAAACACAATTTAGAGAGAAAGGAATGGGGCATCGATCATTATCTTTCATTTGTTATGCTTGTGGGTAATCTTGTAAATAATCTTGGCACATACTTGCTCTGTTGTGTGTAAGAAGGTCATTTGGGGTATGTTGTTGAATATTGCATGTACTTTGGTCCAATATACTTTAAGCTTATAACTTACATTCCAACAAGGTTTTTGTTTTTTGAGGTGTGAACAAGAACTATCCTATATGTTTTCTGAGTCAAAGTCCATTACAGTAGATATAAGACCATTCTGGTTATCAATACCTTGATGCATCGTGCCTATGTGTTACATCAAACAATAAGGAACCACAAAAATCCCAATATCGAAGTGTGAGTAGCTCATCATCATGCATTTCATCTTCATTTTGCATTGTCTCATAACCATCTCTAATAAAGTCTCGATGGATCATGGACTTGTTGGATCTTTTGAATCAATCATCAAAATCAACAATCATTTGTTCTTTATTTCTTTGTCTTATCTCCATGCTAACTTGGTATCATGAAAGTCACCAAAAATGTCATCACTGCATCCACCTTGCATCCATAAACCATCAGCATACATACATCTCATTATCATAGTATCCATCATCATAATCATTGCATAACACATCATACATTCTGCATAATCATTTGAGTTGTGATGAATACTATAGATTTGTTATTATAAACATATTAAATTGTTGCATATCATAAGCATTTGCATCCATACATCCATATGCATACATAATCATCATAAAATTGCATAGAAAATACACCAAAAGAAATACATCCACATCATTTGCATCCATATCGTTTACATCACATATCATTCATTCCATAGCATATTGTGAAAAGATATTGAAAAATAATATAACATTGCATCCATATCATATCATGATCATCGCATATCATATAGACATAAGTAGAGTGCATCCATACAAATTATAAGAATATCATATCATATGCATCCATATAAACATGAAATAAGATGAACACATCATGAATCATCTATATCAGTATCATATATATCAAAAAATGAATGTCATAGTACCAAATCTAGATCAATGTATGTATAATTATCAAAAGTACAATATCCATCAGGCTATCAAAAAGGAGTCCATGATGTATATCTGCGATAAATAATTGGGAAAAAAAATTAAAAAGTGTATGTACATTGAAGACTATCCCTGATGGCTGCTACCCTCTCTAGCCTGTCTCTCAGGTTGGTCCTCTACTCTCGGTCATGCATCACTCCACTATGAAAAATTAGGCTATTTGAGTGCCTACGGTACATCTCGGTGGTAATGTTGTCTATAATATGCAACCTCTATAATTTCCTCTCTGTACAACGTCGTCGAAACTATCCTACCATGAGTGGCCACCATCATAACTTCTATCTATTGGCATCAGGAAATCTCTTGGTCTCTCTCTCTAGTCATAACCTATACCCACTATAACATCTAATCTCTCTCAGTCATAATGGAAACCACCTACTTCCATGCCTAAACCCACTTAGTAGTAATACCCAAAATCTACTAGCAGGCTTGATCCCACTCACCAATCAAAGTTTGGATATGTGTAGGATCATGATGGGCCAAAAAGTAGTGATATGATGGGTAATGTGGCTGACGACTTTCTTTTTACCCAAAATTGATAAAACGAAAAGGGTTTTTAAAGGAGATTATCAAATTTCCACCAATATAAATTATGCTTTACTTTGAACTTAATAACGAATTATTATTCATTTTCTATTTGAATTACGACTAAAGTCCTGATTGATAGGTTGATTGAAAAAAATCTATAGCTTTCAAATGGTATCACAATTTTTGAATCTGAAACATGTGTCACATTCTATGCTTCACATACTATAGGATTAAAAAAAAAAATTGAATTTCATAAAGTTTTGACCAAGTTAAGGTGGTCAAATATACAAGTTTTTATATTTTTTAAAAGTTGTAATAAAAAATTCATAACTAATTATTTACTTGGAAAAAAATTACAAAAAAATATGCATCACATCAGGACATGAGTCCTCTACTTGTATGGGTATGTGCAGGATCATCATGGAAAAAATGGCCCTTAAGTGGCAAAAAATTTAGAAAAATCAGAGTTAGGCAACTTGACGTAAAAATTTGAATAAGTTATCTATATTATTTCAAAAATATGTAAGAATAAAATCTATAGCAAATTGAATGTAGTTTCCAAACTACTAGGATTATTTAAAAAATAAAAATCTATTTAGTGAAAATTTGAAATTTCAATGCAGCAGTACTTCAATTTTAGGGAAAAAATAAGAAGTAGGTGTTTATTTGACCACCCTAACCACAATAAAATAATAATATTTTTTTATAATATTTTAGATATAAGTAGAAGACTCATGTCTCGATGTGATGCTATTTTTTTAAGTAAATAATTAATTATGATTTTTTTATTACAACTTTTTAAAAATATAAAAACTTGTATGTTTGACCACCTTAACATGGTAAAAACTTCATGAATTTTTTTTTTAATCCTATAGTATGTGAAGCATAGAATGGGATGCATGTTTCATATTAAAAAATGTGATACCGTTTGAAACCTATAGATTTTTTTCAAGCATCCTATCAATCAAGACTTTAATTGTAATTCAAATAGAAAATAAATAATAATTATTTATTAAATTCAAAGTAAAGCATAATTTATATTGGTAGAAAGCTAAGAATCTCGTTTAAAAACCCTTTTTGTTTCATCAAATTTGGGTAAAAAAATGCCATCAGCCACATACCCTACACATACCCATCATGATCATGTACATACCCATATCTAAAATATTATTTTTTTTTTTATCATTTTATTGTGGAGTATGTGTAGAATCATCATGGAAAAAATAGGCCCTTAAGTGGCAAAAAATTCAGAAAAATTAGAGTTAGGCAACTTGATGTAAAAATTTGAATATAGGTTATCTATATTATTTCAAAAATATGTAAGAATATAATCTATATCAAATTGAATGTAGTTTCTAAACCACTAGGTTTATTTGTTTCAAAAAAATCTATTTGGTGATAATTTGAAATTTCAATATATTAATACTTAAATTTCAGGGAGGAAATAAGAAGTAGGTGTTTGTCTAACCACCCTAACCACAATAAAATGATAATATTTTTTTATAATATTCTAAATATAAATAGAGGACTCGTGTCCGGATGTGATGCATATTTTTTTGTAATTTTTTTCCAAGTAAGTAATTAATTATGAATTTTTTATTACAACTTTTAAAAAATATAAAAACTTGTATGTCTGACCACCTTAACTTGGTCAAAATTTCTTGAAATTCATTTTTTTTTTAATCCTATTGTATGCGAAGTATATAATATGATGCATGTTTTGGATTCAAAAAATGTGATACCGTTTGAAAGCTATAGATGTTTTTCAATTAGACTATCAATCAAGACTTTAGTCATAATTCAAATAGAAAATGAATAATAATTATTTATTAAATTCAACATAAAGCATAATTTATATTGATCAAAATATGAGAATCTCCTTTAAAAACCCTTTTCGTTTCATCAATTTTGCGTTAAAAAAAGTCGTTAGCCACATACCCTACACATACCCATAATATCGCCACTTTTTGGCTCATCATGATCTTGCACATACCCTGTGGTTAGGGTGGTCAGACAAACACCTACTTATTTTTTCCCTAAAATTTAAGTAGTACTACTGCATTGAAATTTCAAATTTTCACTAAATAGAATTAAAAAAAAAACCTAGTAGTTTAGAAACTACATTCAATTTTCTACAGATTCTATTTTTACATTTTTAAAAAATAATATAGATAACTTATTCAAATTTTTACGTCAAGTTTCCTAACTCTTATTTTTTTGATTTTTTTGCCGCTTAAGGGTTTTTATTTTCCATGATGATCTTGCACATACCCATCTGCACCTATTGTTGTAGCTATTGAATTTGTGCATCCTTGGCATCTAGTGGTGGAAATGGTGGTGCTTCCTGCTACTATGGTCCCTACTACTATATAAATGGAGGTTGTTTAGGAGATTGTTGTCTAATCGACGGAGCCCCTAGAACCTAACCATCCTGGCCATCCTAGCCACCCTATCCTCTACCTCTAGGCCCCTTGCCTCTGGGCCTCCATCATGGAGGAGCACCCACTGGATCTGTCAATCGTCATGGAGTTACAAATGAGGCATCATATGTAGGCGTAGTCTATGCTACTACCTGACCCTGATCATAGGCCCATGGCTGAGCCACTAACTATTTGAAGCTTTCGACTACCTCAGGAGTTGGAATGGTTAGTCCCCATGTGGGAACCTCTATGGCTGACCCAGCAAAAATGGCCTTGTACGCATGATCATGTATATCCTAGAACTCTACAAACTATCAAGCCACTCTATCTAGTAAATACCGCTCAATAATAGTGTGCTCATGACCTTGCATGTATTGAGTTTTCCTGTCAAAGTATAACTATTGCACATCATCAAACCATGGTGGCATCTATAGCCACATGAACTAGTAGAAAACTGTCATATCATCAATGACTTGTCACTAATATGGGATCCCAATATGTCTGGTGTGCCTCAATGTAATAGAACCTCTATACCACTAGATCACAAGATCATCTGGCTTGACATCTGCCATCTAAACAATAGGTCAGAGCACAATGATATGATCACATTCTCAAATGTGTATTAAAGTCACCCCTGCACCAATGGCTCTTCCATCATAGTAAAAAAAAATCATGCATATCATGATACAAAGAGGCCAACATCACTTCCCCCTAGGAAAAAAGAGTCCTTCTATGTAGCATCCTATGCCACACCAAGCCCCATCTTGGGATGAACCCTTTGTTGCATCTATTTGGAGCAACCAAACTTGAAGTAATAGTTGGAATAATCAACCTGAAGGTCGACATGTGACCTTTGTATGACTCGAGGTCGATCTATGATGTAACCAAAATAATTCCCTCCATCTCCATCACCTCATGGCAAGCATCAAGCCTAACATCAACATCATATATCACATGATCACCATGAATTGACAAACAAAGGATTCACCAAACATCCTCCAAGGTCACCATCACCTTTCCTATCAGAAGGTGGAAGGATGAGGTCTCGTTGTGCCATCTCATGCAAAGAGCATTCATCATCGCTAAGTGAGTTTGGATGACGGGTGCATACACAAAATACCAGGGGACAATCTCTCCCAAGTGCTCTTGATGCAACTCTAAAAAATTGCTCAATCTCTCCAATACGATGGTCTATGTTCTCATGACATTAGTGGTCGAATGACCTCCTACGTCCACGAAGTACATGATGTCAGGAAATTGAGGAAATTTGACTCAATTTGAAATTTATAGCTCAAAAATCATAATAGCGTCGTTATACTCAAATTTCAAATTATGACACCCAAAGTATTTAAAATTACAAATCACAACATACATCGCCAAACACATAGGTGTCATGTTTTAATCTTTAGCAACCCTAACCCTAATTTCTAAATCAGCAGAAGCATTGCTATATCAATATGTGTCACACTTTAAAATTAGAAACCCTAATTTTAAATTATGACTAGCATCAATACACATATGAATCACTATTTAATTCATTTCAACATTGCCAATTTTAATTTGGGCATCACTATATAGCGATGCCACAAAAGTTTAAATTTGAAAGCATAATAAATGCATCCAAAAGTTAAATTTCAAATCAAGTTTGAGTTACATACCAATGGTTCTATGCCTAGAAGTCACTGGAAATCTTGAACTCAGTTGGAAATGCGCTTGGGAAGCTCTCGGCATGCCATTTCATCAGAGGGTTAGAGCTCAAAATAGCAAGAATCTCTTAAGTGTGAATGCATAAATGAATTGAAAGTGACCCTTCTTGGCTTATTTAAGCTAGAAAATTAGGGTTTTTTGTCCTAATTTAACCTTGAAGAAATGGTTTATCACCTTTTTCACCAATTTTTCCAATCTGAACCTAATTTTGCATCATTTTTTTCTTATTTGACATAATTCTTGCATCTTGAAGCCTTTCTAGACCCTCGGGGCAACTTTTAACTTTAATCAAGAAATCAACTCAAAATTCAAAATTTTCGCTCAATTTCTCGAGGGGATAGGGAATCAACTTTATCCTTCAACAATGGGGCATATATATATATATTACAATTTAAGCAACATGTTTAATCTGAAGAGCATTATTCTTTGAACTGAAGTAGTAGGGTACCTCACTTCAAAGAGGGGAAAAATGTAGACACTGAAAAAATGTATGAAACGATATCATACACTCAAAATAGATTTACTAACATCATTTCCTCTTTAAACCCATCTTCTTTTCGCTTAATTGATTAAATTATCTTAGCTATATAATTAATTGCATCATTTTCATCTATTAGGGCCTAATTAATTTAATCAAGTTAATTCATCCCCCTTCACGCTAACACTTCTTCTCATTAAATTAAATAAATCAAAACATTTAATTTAATTCCCTACATCATCTTAATTAATTAAATAACCCTTAGTTATTTAATTAAATATCATTCCATCTCTCCCCTCCATCCATTAAATCATTTAATTTAATGAATGTCACCTTTAATTCTTCAAATCCGCTAATTGCATGATTAAACCTTGTTTAATTAGCAATTAAACTACTTTTCCTCTAAAAGGGAATATTCCTTATCTCCTTTTTTGCACAATTAAAGTTTTCTTTTAATTTTCAAAATTTCTTTTTCCTCACCCAAATGAATATTTCGAAAGAATATTCTTATTCCTCCATCATTTGAAAAAGAGATATTTTCACTTAGCTTCCTAAGCAAGTTTTAACCTTTAACCTTTTGAACAAGTCACCTTTGACCTATGTGTGTAGGTCAAAAGTGTGTTTAAGGCAAGTGTGAACCCTTGATTAAATCCCATCATGCATTCTCATCTGTTGATGAGAATCCATGATCCATGCCTCTCATCTGCTTCATCTTTGATCATTGATTAATCTTTTCAATCTCAACCCTCCATTTCTCATTTTCTTTCCTATAAATAGTTCACTATTTAGAGATAAATGGATCCATCTTTTTCAGAGAAAATTCATGTTGTTGAATCTCACCCATCTTTTTTTTCAATTGCAAACTTATGTTGTTGAGCTCACTTGCATCCATACTCATCTTTTACTCACTTTTTTATATTTTTAGTTTATTTTAATTGCTTAATAGCTTAAAGCATCTATTAATGAATTCCATGCATCCATCTTAATTTGTATATGAATTAGGTTTTTCATCTTTTAGCTTAGCAATAGCATAATTAGATCATTTGTAGCATAAAATCATGCTAATTTAGCTTGCATCATGTTCATTTTTAGCATAAACTAGGTTTTCATGCATTTATCACAATGGTTTCATTGATTCTCTTCCATAGAATTGATTGAAATAGGCTCACTAACCATGGGATTGCAAAAGGGTCATCATTTGACATCAACACGACACCAATTCCAAATCATGATAAGTTTGAAATGGGTTAGAGTAGGAATTTAACTTTTTTATTGTTTGTAACCTTTAGTTTGTATAAATGCTTCAATTTGAATGATCTTGTTTGGTAGATGTAGGTTTATTTGGGTAAATTATGCTTCAATTCATCATGGATTAAATGTAATCAATCCACACTAACAATCCTCATCTCACACCTATAAGAGCCCATTTTGATTAGGGTCCCTCATTCTATTACCAATTATATTTATGGTTTGTTAGCACAATAAAATTCAAGTAGAACAATAGATACTCTAATTCTCTTGAAAAGTTGAGAGATCCTTGCATAGTCGGTTCTAAAGATCTTTACTATCTCGGTATTGAATGAATTGGAAAAAAAGTGGGTATATGTTATTTTTTCTACAAAGTTTGTAGTTGGCCAAAATGTAATTATTTGGCCGAGAATAAATAAATAAGAAATAAGATAGTTAGTTTGATAATCAATGTAAGTGTTTGGTTATGTTAGTTAGTGGTTAGTGGTTCGGGAATTAGTTCCTAAGAGAATAATTAATGTAATGAAACGACGTGATGGTTGATCTTCAACCACTATTTGCACACTATATGTATCAGAGTCATGTAGTTAATAGACATGTTATTGTTTTTGAAAAGGAAAAAATAGGTTTTACAGGGACCTGAAACCATAAAGTTAAAACAAACAAAGATAGAACATAAAAAGTCTGAACAAACAGACTGTTGTCCTAAAAAGGAAACGACGGCAAAAAGAGACAACAGGGTCCAAAAAAAAAGGACTGCCAAAAAGCCAAAAACGACCATAGCAGCACTACTCCAAGGTGTTCATCAACTCCTCGGCTTCCTTTTCAGCTTCACTCATATCCTATAACCCTTGCTTGAGGATTTGAACCATGTGTGGAGAATCAGGGGCCTTCCTCTTCATATTAGCCCGGGTGCGAGTCGAAATCCCTTCAACAACAGATTTTCTACAACCTCTGTCTGCATCTAAGTCCACGACCAGTGAGCCCTTTTGATTTTTTTCTAACTTTTCCACCATAGCATTGATAATAATGGCATTGTGCCTGGCAATTTTATGATTATTCTCCATAGTGGCCCTGATATTTTGGCCAATCTTGGACATGTTATTGTTGCTGCTATGATTGTCATGAAATACTTATACTGGCATTTTTTTGATAAGTGAAAGACAACAGTGATGATTTTATGCTTTACATTCTAGTACATTGTTATGTTCTATCAATTATTCTCATTTACTCATTTTATATATCAACATTCAATATTTTTCAAGTTATTAAAAGCTGGAAAGCAAGTGTTGTGAAACAAAAGCACATTGGTGCTACCAAGAAAACAAATATCATCTAGAAAGAAAAATGGCAACCAGTTCTAGTAAAGCTAAGAAATTGACTATCATTCGGCCAAAGGTAGCAGGAGGCACAACAATGGCTAGAGGAAGTGACAATATAGTCACTCCAGAGACAATCACTTGAGAAAGTCTCAGTGACGCAAAATGTCAGTCATAGTAGTCTTTAGCTCTGAACTCTCACATATTGAAGAAAGCATTAGAAAAAGCACAAGAGGAAAGAGCAACACATTTGCCATTCTTCAATGTGAGATAGTTTGAGCCATATCTATGTGAGTTGGTAGTCAGTTGTGACATACATGGCCATCGGTCTATAATCAAATTCATGGGTTACGAGGTGACAGTTTGGTATGACGCTCTTGAATTTACAAGGGTTTTCAGAATCCCTTCCTAAGGGCTTGCACCAACAAAACTTCTAGGAAAGATGTCAAGGTAGAAAAAGGAGGCCCTTGTTGCTAGGGTTTGCAAGTCCAATCTGACACTTGAGGAGAAAGATACCATCTAGGGTGCTGGCAATAGAATTATGAGAAATAACTTCCTCAGTAATGCCAAGTGGAAGTGTGTACTTGATTTGATCAAAAGCAGGATTACAAGAGCAAGTGGGGTGTTAGATATTGCTATGTGGATGATTGGGCTAATGATTAGATTGGTGATTTGAAATATGTACAATTGGGTGAGTGGGCTTTCAGAGCAGATGAGAGACTTTATGAGCCTTTGACACAAAGCATGTTATATGACGCAACATGCCATAGGGCTATTGTTCGATGCAATCCATCAGAAAGTGCCTACTAGCCATTGGGGTGCACTATAGCCATTGGAAAAAATTGACGATGGGTGGCCTACTATATTCTACTGGTCCAATCTTGGCATAAAGAGAATGGGAGATGAAGCACACCAAGAAGCACCATCAACAAAGAGGAGGAGGAAAACTAGGAGGAAGAACACAATGAAGAGGGCAACACCATAGAGGATGCAACCATTTTTGTGTCATTGGACAAGGATGAGGAGATGAGTGCAGATGCGGTCTTTGTAGTTGGGGAGGTCAGGTCTCAGGAGGTGGAGGAGGAAATCATTTTTGACATACCAAATGTGCCCTAGTAGGCCATTCCTATAGTTCCTCCTACCAACAGTACCAAGGACACCAACAACAACATCCATTCCAACATTTACGCCAGTAGTAGTGGGTGCCTATGGGGAAGGAAAGGAGGAAGATAATGAGGCTATGGATGCTTGGCTTGACGGGATGGGTGAACATGTATATACCCATCTGCCATCTCCAAGCATGACCAAAGAACCAACTCACATATCTATATAGGACACTACATAGCTGAGCACCCAAGAGAGTGCCCAATAAGAGCCAAGTGTGCAACTGGCCACCTAACCAGTGAGCACACAACCACCCTTGAGCATTCTAGATGCACAACAGCCTGTGAGCAGTCCACCTAACACCTAGCCAGGTAGGTAGCAAGGGGGCACTCTATTTGGATGAATAGTAGTATTTGGCTCACAAGCACCACTAGATCATTACCACTTGGTGACTTGGGTAGTAGTATAGATGACCCCTCCATCAGGTCATGCAATTTCTTCATCCTCACAACCTAGGCGATGGAGATGGGGGCAACTTGGAGAGGCATCATCAAGTGGGGATGAGTCAGTAGGACTGATATGGATGACATTTGTGGATCCCCACAACCGTATTGGAACCTTGCATAGGTACATTAGAGAGTTGAGTGGTATGGGTAGGTAGATATAGGAGTTGAGTTCAATCGGTTGGCATATGCAAGAGATGGGTGACGTAAGTCAATAGCTCATCATAGGACTTGATCCCCTGGTAGCATGAGAGGTGGAACACATTTTGGTGTTAAAGTAGATGGGATGCAAGAGAGAATTCTTCTAGTGCTTCATAGCAAAGGGTTGGCCCAATTTTCTAACAATAGACGAGATGATAATTGCCTAGCAGCCAAGCCGACCAGCAACAATAGGAAGAAATGATATAGTTCTCACGAAGCTCCATGGTATGGAGCGATACTACAGAGATATCTACTTTTTATGGCACCAAAAATTTCTCCTCATAAATGAGAGGGAAGGTGAGTGAGACAAGGCCTTGGCACAGGTGGCCCAATGCCCTACAAAGCTAGTGGAGTAGATCTGCAAGTCACAAGAGTAGATGGATCAAGTGACGACTGAGCAAGCATGAGCCTTGGCAGTAAAGGAGGAAGAGTTGGAAGAGAAGGACAAGAAATTGGTGGAGAGGGATAACTAGTTGGTAGAGAAGGATAGGCAATTGGAAAAAAGGGTTGCTTAGCTGGTGGAGAAGGACAAGGACTTTGTAGTAATGAAAGAAGAGTTGGCAGTGGGCCAATCCAAACTCGTTGAAGTAGTCAAGATGGTGAAGCTAGGCCGAAAGTGATAGAAGGAAGGAAAGAAAAAACTCCAACACCTGTAGTAGCAATCCAAAATGAATCCCTCTTCACTCATACACCCAAGAATGCACTCTCTTCCTCCCTCTTCTTAATTCCCTTTTTGTTCCAATTTTCATTCTAAGTTGTCTAGAAGATGACTACTTGTTGGGGGGATGATGTAGTTGGCCAAAATGTAATTAGTCAGTTAGGAATAAAGAAATAAGAAATAAGACTTAGTTTGATAATCAATGTAAGTGTTTGGTTGCATTAGTTAGTAGTTAGTGAGTTTGGGAATTAGTTCCTAAGAGAGTAATTAATGTAATGAAACGATGCGATAGTTGGTCTTCAACCACTGTCTGCATGCTATATGTAACAAAGTCATGTAGTTAATAGATATGTTATTTTTGTTGCTATGATTGTCATGAAATACTTGTACTAGCATTTGTTTGATAATTCCTAAGAGAGTAATGATGATTTTATGCTTTACATTCTAGTAGTGTTTGGTTGCATTAGTTTGGGAATTAGTTCCTAAGAGAGTAATTAATGTAATGAAACGATGCGATAGTTGGTCTTCAACCACTGTCTGCATGCTATATGTAACAAAGTCATGTAGTTAATAGATATGTTATTTTTGTTGCTATGATTGTCATGAAATACTTGTACTAGCATTTGTTTGATAAGTAAAAGACAACAATGATGATTTTATAATTTACATTCTAGTACGTTGTTATGTTCTGTCAATTATTCTTGTTTACACATTGTATATGTTGGCATTCAATCCATGAGTAAACAAAATTCTCTTATTTTCTATTAGATTAGTAGGGAAAAGGGATCTGACCCTAGAGTTCAAAATAATAGTGACTTAAACAAATAAAACCTAAGAAAAGGCATGTAGGCCACCAAAAGAATAGTAAGGCATGCCTACCAAGAATAACATAGCTAAAACATAGAAAACTAGAAAAAAGGAAACTGGACCACCAACAACTCGAGAGGAAACAAAAACCATGTGAGACAACTATTTAACTAAGTTCCAATTCTCCAATAGAGCATCAATTGACTCCTCCCAATCTTATTAGAACTTTACCTTTTCCCCCTTTTTATATGTGTCCCATGGTTTGATTTTTCCAATAAAGGGCTCTTTGTTGGTAAAATCAAATCATAATAGACATTTGTAGACATATAATTAGAATTTACTAAACATGTACTAGATATTTGAAGCTCAAATGAAAATTTACCTATCAAATCTATTTTAACCTAAACTAATATATTTTAAATGTATCCTAAAGCTAATAAGATATGAAAAATATCAAAAGAGGGTTAGGGTTTATAGAAAATAAACTAAAATAAGTGAATAGAAAAATAAATTGACAATGATAAGACTAATTTTATCCCTTTTCTCTTAATGGTATGATGAAATAACAATAAATTGACATTATAATTTCTAATATTTTGAATAATAATTCTCAACATTAGTGTAAGAGGATGAGGAAAATCATTATTTAAAGATACTTCAATTTAAAAACATTTGAACTACTTTATTCCATGCATAGATTCAACACATAACTCTATTACAAGCATATTAATATAGTTCTCATCAATTTGTTCACTCTTAAGAGAATAAACTAAGACATGCCACCACCAAAGGTTGAGAGCATGAAAAAATTATAGGAAATGGATCATTTTATTGGATGGAAAAACTAAATACAATTTCTAGAAAGATTTCCATTTTGAAAATTCAATAATTTATTGGCATCCAAAAGTCAACAACCCCTAATATTGAACTTGAAAATCGTCCTTTATAGAGGTATTTAATATTTCACACAAAAATGTTAGCATATTATTCATCGATAACTAATAATTTTAATGTATAAATATTAATCAATTTGGGCCCTCTAAAATCTTCATGGTTGGAAAATAGTACAACTTCCAATGTAGGTTATTCTTAATAAATAATTTGGAAATATTTATGCATATTCAAGAAGCTTAATTTCCAATAATTAAATAGGAGAAAATAATTTTTTTTGAAGTTGAATAAAATATAATTTACTCTAGCTTCAATAGCAAATATGATTAGCATCAAGTAGCCCCATTATCAACATTAGCAATAACTTCAATAATCATTTTGACCCAATAACACAGGAAATATGTTAGTAATTTTAATTAAGAAACTTATACTACAAATACAGTCAATATATCAAACATATTCCATTAGAAATAATTATATTTAGGTGCTTCCTTCAATCCTACATAAAGAGAAACAAAAATGAGAACACAGTCATTCCATTTTCTTAGGAATAAGCATCCTAAGGAATGTCAAAGTTCATGGATCAAGGGTTCTTTCTAATGAATACTTTAGAGTTTAAAAGTCTAATGTGCAAGCAATGTATGACTTATTTCTTGAAATGCATAAGGGTTGCACCTTAATGTGGCTACTAACTAGGTACTTGAATAAGGGAAGTCCACAACTCTAACTCCAAAATAACATTACATTGAACTATGTTAGGTATCTAGACTTTGAATGGAATACCAACAAGGTATACAGTATAAAATATTGAGCATCAAGGGTCAGGAATATGAAATAAACTCTACCCAAATGGTAAACCATCAAGGAAAACTCTGATAGCCTAAACCCACCAAAAGATATATAGTATAACATATTAGGGATTGAGGATTGAGCATGTTGTTTAACACATACTCAAAATGGTAGATCCAACAGGGTATGCCCAATTGAATGATCCTAAAATAATTAACATAGACAAAACATCAAAGATCAAGGATCAAGACAACCACAAACCTCATGCCAAGAATAAATCGAGGATCCAAGCAACCCCAACAAGCTGATAGGTGCCCAAGTATGTGTTAGAGTTTTGAGAACAACTTTATTGTCATGCCAATATGACAAACACCAAAAACCTGATAGATTTATAAAAAACTAGAAGAAAAACACTTAAATCCAAACCCAAGATGTAAACAAAAGAAAAAGGTAAAAGTGAGGTCCCTATATTTCTAGTTCAAAATAGGGCATGCGTATAGGGCACAACATGTAACGTCTTTCTCTATCATTGAATTAACTAATACCAATGTATGTTGAAGATTCTTCTTATCTTGAAGCAAGCCCCATTATGTTTCTAAACACAACCCCATTCAAGAAAAGATCCATTGTTAAGGTAAGTAGATTGCAAAGCCACATCAACAAAAGACTAGTTCACATCACTTGGAATAATCCACATTACACGATCTAGTAGTTTTGCCACATGAACCAACCTTATCTGCAATATAAAAAATCTTGATCTAACTCTATCATATTTTCCTAATCACTAATTTATATCATGATTATTTACCATAATACATAAGCTATTCAACAACAAAATCAAACCACCACCATAAAAAAAAAACATACGAACATATTATGTATCATCAATTACATTAATTATTAAATATTTTATCTACATCAATATTAATTAGATTTGACCATTTCAATTAAGTTTAGATTACTCTAAGTTAATAGAAGCATTCTAGCATTGAAACGAGGGATTGTATTTCCATAGAAATATATAGTAATATTAAAAATGTCAAGAGCTGCATGCTACATGAAACGCAGGAAATTTGAATTTTATGGGAAAGAAGGATTTTAACGAAAATTTGTAGGGTGTCAACTTATAATAATAATACTTGTCTTATTATAACGACATAAAGACAAATGCATGATTCACAATCTTATTAGTGCAAATCTTTAAATATATGGTGATATCATACGTTACTCACGGCCTATGAATTTGTCTCGTGTTTAAAAAAACGTCAGTATACGTAGCGAGCGGGCGAAGCTGTAAATGGCCATACAATTATGCAATTTTTTATCTATAAAACGTTTGTGCGGCAGGCCATTTTTGACTAAATGACTTGCAGAAGGATATCATCCTCGTTCAGCAAGAATAAAAATATTCAATTTAAGCTTTTGTGCTCGCGCACATTTGACTATGACAGAGCATAAGCAATAACATGGATTTTTTACGAGAAAAAAAGTCGTGGAGGTATAACAAAACACATTCACTAGTGATGGCTTTAACAGGTTTAAGAAAATCACAGTTCTTAAATTATTTATTTATTGTAATATGTCATTTTATTTTAATTGTGTTATTTCTGAATTTGATTTTAC
Source organism: Sequoia sempervirens (assembly GCA_007258455.2). Lineage (NCBI taxonomy): Eukaryota > Viridiplantae > Streptophyta > Pinopsida > Cupressales > Cupressaceae > Sequoia > Sequoia sempervirens. The sequence continues at coordinate 77,266,972 of VDFB02252616.1, read as the reverse complement.
ATCTTTTTGAGCTCTCTATTTTATTGATGGATCAAAGAGTGTGATTGAAATATTGATTAAAATTTTGTACACAATCAAATTCAGAAGCATTAAAATTACATTTAATATGGATTGTGGAAATCTTTGTTTTTGGTTACAGTATTTTATATTAAACCTATTTTTTAATTAAGTATGAAAACAGAAGTCTTGGATTAAAACTTTTTTCGCTGAGAATAAAAAAACTAAGAGTATCTATTTCACTAAAGTCATTTCCATCATGATTTCAATTTGATGTGAAGACTTTGCATTTAAATAAACTTAATCTGATGACTCATTCAGAATCATTGAATTTCACTTATAAACCAAAAATGAATTCGAACTGCTCTTAGATTTAATAAGAACGAATGAAAAAATACTTTTTAGTTTTATAATTTCTAGAACTTTGTGGAAAGCATTGACTTGAATCAGCCATACATAAGTCGTATGTATAGTTTAGTCCCGTATACATCACCAGATCGTCTCTGATGAAGACGTTATCGAGAAATAGTTGATAACAAATTAGTTTTCTTTTCGGTGCACCGGTCCGTTTGATTTTGTTCAAGACCTGCAATATGCAGGGTGCGACTGCCCATATACAGACTGTAAAGGCTGGAGGGTAAATGGTTGATGTTAGAAGATAATTATGTTCAAAAGGCGGATCTGTGCTTTGATGAGCCTGCTTCAATTTTTTGTTTGCGCTGCGCAGCAGTCCAATGGCAACGGCACTAACTTTTCCTTTTCCTACTTTAGCCAAAACAACAGCCAGCAGCTGATATACATGGGGAACGCTTCCGTTTCGGAAGAACATGAGTATATCGATCTCACACCGGATCCTAGCCCCACCGTAAACGTTTCTTCCTCAAACGAAACGGCTCCAAATGTGGCGTTACAGAACTGCATCGGAAGGGTTCTCTACCGCCAGCAGCTCGCGATGTGGCCGGCGAGTTTCACCACCATCTTCACCATTTTCGTGAAAAACATCACCACCGTGACGAATTTAAATGGCGACGGTCTTGCCTTCCTCATCGCTCCAAACAACAAAAGCTTTTTACCAAAGAGCTACGGGGCTTTCCTCGGTCTCTTCGATTCATCCACGAGCGGAAACACGACCGGGCAGCTTGCAATCGAATTCGACACGTTCCAGAACGAATTCGACCCGGACAACAATCATGTGGGCATCGACATCCAGGGCATCATATCCAACGTAACCGCTGGTATGGGAGACCACGGCATGGACATCAAGGCCGGGCGGGCTATACAAGTTCGGGTCGACTACGACGGGTGGGCTAAATCCCTGCAAATCTATGCGCGCTACGCAAACAATAGGTCGCCCTACGCGAGCCTTCTGAACCGCACGGTGGAGCTCGAAAAGACGGTTCCAAGATCAGCTTACGTTGGATTTTCGGCGGCAACAGGGATTTCATACGAGATACACAGAATTCTCGACTGGAATTTCAGTTCCGTGATGCTGCCGGAGTCTTCTCTAAATTCGCCACCGGTGGTAACGGGAACGCACAAGGGATCGGGTGGGAGAGTCAAAGTCGGCATCTTGGTGGGGTCCATTACAGTCGGTTTAGTTTTGGTGGGACTGATAGCCTCGTGGTTCGTGGCCAGGAGGATGAAAAGCAAACAACAGGCTACATTAAATCCAGGCCGAGGAAGCTTCAGCGAGGAGCTGGCAATGATCCAAAACGCGCCTCACCGGTTTCCGTACAATCAACTAGCCGCCGCCACCAACAACTTCAGCGAGGCAGAGCTTCTAGGAACCGGCGGGTTCGGGAGCGTGTACAGAGGAAACCTTAACGCCGGAGGCGACACAGAGCTGTCTTTGGTGGCGGTGAAAAGAATTTCCGCCGGGTCAAAACAGGGGGAAAGGGAATTCATCTCAGAAATCATCACCATAGGCCGACTCCGCCACCGGAACTTGGTGCAGCTTCACGGTTGGTGCCACGAGCGTGACGAGCTTCTCCTGGTCTACGATTTCATGCCCAACGGAAGCCTGGATAAATTTCTCTACGACAAAACCAGGGGCCCGCCCTTGAATTGGCCGCGGCGCCAAAGGATTTTGTGCGGTTTGGCCTCGGCTCTACTCTATTTGCACGAAGAGTGGGAACAGAGGGTCGTTCACCGGGACGTGAAGCCCAGCAATGTGATGCTCGACAGGGACTTCAATGCTCGCTTGGGGGACTTCGGGCTGGCTCGGCTCATCGAGCATGACGATACTAATCCAGCTGTGACCACCCGAATGGCGGGTACGCCTGGGTACGTAGCGCCCGAGTGTAGCTACACGGGCAAGGCCACGGCCGAGTCGGATGTCTTCAGTTTTGGGATCGTTTTGTTGGAGGTGGCCACTAGTAGGCGGGTGGTGGAGCGCAATTGTCCATTGACTGAACGGAATTTGGTGGACTGGGTTTGGGGGCTTTATAGCAAGGGGAGAGTTTTGGATTGTGTGGATCCCAAATTGGAACGGTCTGATTATGATGAAGAGCAGATAAAAAGAGTGTTGATCTTGGGTTTGGCATGCTCGCATCCTGATCCACAGTTACGCCCTTCTGTCAGGAAAGCCCTCCAAATGCTCATAAGCCCTAATGAAGAGCTGCCGCAGCTGCCTTCCACCAGGCCTCTGGCGATCTATGTTGTCTTGCCACCTGTAGGAGCTGTCTATTCTCAGTCCACCTTATCTTCGAATATGGGTGGAGGTCCCGCATCGTTCATGGCTGAAAGTAGCACGGGATCCATTACTACATCTATGTTACATCATGGTAGGTAGAGATGCGTGGGCCGCCTTCCTTGCTTCTTTTTTTAATCGTGTCGGGTTATGTAGAAAATTAGTTTTCTTTACCTACCTGTTTATAATTTTCCTTGTATATCATGCGTATTTTAGAACTCAGGAATTTTAATATGTACCTTCTTTGAACACTGGGCAATTCTAAACTCATTAGATAAATATTATAAAAAATGATATTTCTCATCATCGACTCTAAATTCATTAGATTAATATTATAAAAATCAATATTTCTTATCATCAATTCTATACTCTTTAGATTATTTTTGTAAAATTTAAAAATAATTAGAAGACTGATATTTCTCTATCTATTTTAAACTCATTAGATTAACATTATAAAAACCTTCAAAATAGAATACAATAGTTCATATTTGTATTTGTTGAGTTGTTTGTAAATTGCACCACAATATTTAACTATAACTAACACTTGCACCAAAAATGGTGCAATGGTCATGCCGATAGAAAAATATTTGTAAGTTAATATTTTTGAAAATACAATTTGAATTGTGCATAGAAAATACAATATTTTTATTTTCTAATTTTTTATATACAAATATATTTAATGTATGATGCATTAGATTGTTGTGTTTTTGTGTATAGAATATTATTTTTGTATGTTTACTTTTATTTTGTAGATTACATTAATAATGATGAGAATCATATGTTTGAAGGTGCTATTTGGAATATGCTTGTATACATATTTTATAATCAGCTGGAGGAATTATCTATAACGATTTTAATTTGGTTTGGAATAGGAAGTTCATGAGATGCATACAATAGATGAGGATGATTGCTCGTTTGACCATATTAGATAGAAGGAATCCTACTCTAAAAGGATATTTTGGGTAAGATCAAGTGGCAAAGGCTTGATAGAAATCACCACCTTCTTGATGGATCTCTCAAAATAGTATAAAATCTCCTTCAATTTCTAAGCATGATCTAACCATAATAAATGAACATAAATAAAATAAATTTAAATATGTGTTGTAGGTTTGAGATCTATATGTTATCATCTTTTAAAACATTGATAAGATATTATGTTTCAAGGGTCAATCAAGCAACTTTAGTAGATGGGAAATTTAGTTGCATGAGACATGATTGATTGTGGATAAGCTTATGTTGGGCTATTTTATGTTGCAACTCCTCTACACTCTTCTATGTAAATATGAAGTATATCCATGTTTCATTTCTCTATGGCTCTTGGAGATGAATTTGACTTAAAGATTTTATCCATTAACCTCTCAATGTTTCCCATTGAATTCATAGATTTTAAACCCCAAATTAATTGTCTTGGGACCTAAAAAAAATCTATGGTTCCATAAGGATTTAAATTTACAAAACATTAAAAACATTCATTTAACAGATAAAAACAATTATTTAAGAATAAAATAAATATTAGAAAAAAATGATTTGGCTACATACAAATTCTTAAGAAAAAACTCAGTGAAGCAATGGCAAGTGACTTACCTCAAGATTTTGTACAAACAATGATGTGATATCAATGATGATAATAAGAAAAGTGGACAGAGTTTGCAGGAATAATATTATGGAACCCCATCAAAGAAAAAAATGTTTAAGATAAGACAAACCAATACCGATCTCCCTGTAGCTTTTGCTTCAATATATTTATAACAAGAAACAAATAAATCTAAAAATGTCATATTTTTTAGTCGAAAACAAGATTTTTGTAGCATTTAAATAAAAATATTGGTGGTGAGTTAAATTTTCACTTGATCACCTACTAAGATGGAGATTTGATTTGATTTGGATATCAATCTAATTTTGAATTCATTTACTATGAATACATTTAAGAAAATAAAAGAATCAAATATATGATTGTACTTAGACCAACTTATACATAGTCATAAAACTAACTTCAAACAAATAATTATTCAGATCCAAATACATAGTAACTATAATTAAAGAAAAGTATAATAAATATTTAAATATTGATAAAGTAACTAAATATGTGAGAATATATCTAATTTAGAAAAGTATGAAATTCTCTTTCATTGGAAATATTAGATAGAGGTTTCAAATTCAATGTAAATGATCAAATACCAAATACACGATATTCCCCTTCCCCTCCAATATTTAACTTTTTCATGATTTTTTTCATCAATTTACTCTGAAAGGTGGATCCCATCATCATATTCAAGGGAAAAATTTAACATTATGGTCATACGCATGCTTGTTGGTATGAAGGTCCCACTACCACCATTGGAAATATTTATTATAAAGTGGGTTATTGTCCAACCAACTCAACCTTATGCATAAGAGTAAACACACGGCAGTTTCATGTCTCCCACATTTGGGTTGGCAATATGCTCCATGTTAGTTATGATTTCCCTATTCTCATCGTCATGCATCATTTTTTTGGAATGTTGTAGAAATATTGAAATCTAGTTTCTATTCACTATGAATAGATTGAATCAATAGTTGTAGGTAGACTCCTTTTGGATGTGAAAAAAATTAACTCACAACTATTTTCATTTAAGAGATTGCAAAAAATCTTGTCTCAAGCTCAAGAATCTAGTATGTCTACAAACTTGAAAATTTTAGAGCTAATTTTGGTTTATTATGAATAGATTAAAGAAGTATTTGTAGGAAGTTTGGTTTTGGTTTTTCTCATTTACCATCAGCTTATCTGATGGCCTGTAGCCCACATTTCATTATGAAGCTTCCCTTGTACCACTTTATAGAAAACTTAGGGAGGGCTCTTTCCCTATAATTCTATAGTTTCTGTCAAATGGATTATATCCCCTTGTAATGGAGATTATTCACTACTCCCAAGTCTCTAAGATAGGGAAGAGTCTACAAGGAGTGAATAGCTATTTATTAACTCAAGGATAAGATCTCAAGTGATGAGAGATGGTTAAGAGTGAGTTTATGCTATGTTTTTTGGGTTTTATGATTTTTTATGAGAAGAGAACATTAGAAGTTGAGTGAAAAAACCTTGGAGGTCTAGGGAGACAAATAAATAGGCTCTTGACCAAAGGAAGAAAGTGAAAACCTAGGAAAAAATCATGTTGTGTTGGCATCTCTATGGTGCACTGGGGTCTCATATGGACCAAAGACAAAATTAGCCACCAAAAATGCTTATGGTCTACTAACTGCTCAAAAACTAAATTTCAAAAGTTTAACTAAACTATTCAAAATGTAGAAGATCACAACAAGATGAATACTAAGTAACAAGTAAATAAACTATCTAATGAAATGACAAGTAGTGGAAGAAAAGGGATGAACTCATGGGTGGTCCAGCTGTGAATCCTCTTGCAAAGCTCCTCACAAACAACTTGCACACATGGAAATAGTAAAAGTGTTGGGGCTAATTTTGGGGCTTACCTTGGGAAAACCCCCACTTTGGTAATTCCACCTCCATGGACAATAAAATAGACAACAAGATAGAAAGATAGATAATGAAATGACAAGACAAGAAAGTAGAGCATGTAAGATAACAATATGATATTCAATAAGAATGATAATAAAGGATATGTTACCCTCCCTCTAATGAGCTTGGTGAAGTTGAGAGGAAGAGAAATTCCTTGAGATATATCAAGACAAATGTACAAGAATGTGGTGCAGGAGCATCTACACCTCAACATCCATTTTGGATTCTTTGATGGTGAATAGGTTAAAAAGAGTGTTTTTGAGTCTTTTGAGTGTTTTTCATCTTCAATAAGGTCTAATAAGACCATTGGATAGGTTCTAGGTTGAGTTTTTGAGTTTTGAGTCAAAATGTGCAATGATGCAATGTTGCACTAAAAGTTGCTTTTGTAGCCTTTGAAGAAAAAGACATGAATTTGTATGTAAGTGTGAAATTTTTGGGGTCTTGACAATGTAATACGACTGTTTCAAGGTTATTTGTATGGTTTTTAACGTCGTAGGTCTTTAGTATTGAAAGTTGCTCCAAAATTGTAAAGTTGTCATATTGTAAGTTGGTGTAATTTCACCAACCAACAGTTCCCTCTTTTAAAAAAATTAGTTAAGGGTTGTTGGGGAAGGTGGGAGAATGTTTAAAAAGCCTCCCTTGGGTTGAGGCTGGGCCGTTGTTGGCAGTTTTGAAGTTTTGAAGCATTTAATAAGAAGAAAACTTTGTTTTTTTCCAGTTTTTACAACATTTTTCACTGTTCTTTTGATTGGTACGGCATGTAGCAGCATTGTACATACCTCTAATGCAAATGGTTTGATAGAGGGGGGAGTTTTTTTTCTTTTGGAAGTGATTTGAGTTAATTTCATCAAGTAATGAGTAAGTTACATTAATTATAGTGAAAGTGGGTCTAAAACCTTGCAAAACAAGGGATGGCCACTAAAATGGATGTAATTCTCATTTCCACCATGGGAAAAATCTGAAAATTGGTCGATTGGTAGATTTAGGACTCCTTTACATGCTGAAATTTGTTTCAGATTTAAAAATGGAGGTTTGAAAAAGTTATGTGATGCCCTAGGTCTGGTTTTTGCCTTGTACAATCTAAAATGTGATCATTTGAATACATTATTTGTTGATTTTTGAGTATTTGAGTAAATATAATGGATGTAAAACATGGAAAAGGTCTTGGGGAACCTTTTGAAGTATTTTAAAGGAATTAGGGGTGTTGGGGCGTGCCTTGACAAGTTGATTCCTTCTTTGCACAACTCAAATGAAGCCTTTTGGTGGCTTGTAAATTATTTATTTGATACACCTACTCTTGGCATTTGGTTCTATGCTTTTGGGGATCTGTAAGGGTCTATGTAAGAAGTCTAAAAAATGGTTTCTTTCTCTATTATTTTCCTTTAAGAAAGTTTTATCATGTCTGTCCTATTGGTGAGTGCTAAAAGGAATGCATGGATAGTATGGCAGTGATGGAGGAATGAGAGTTTCTATGAGAAAAGTCTAGTTGTTTGTTCATGTTTTGTCACATTAAGATTTTCCAAATTATCCCCAAGTCTTGTGGTGATGTCTGTTTGTGTGAGTCAAGTTTTATGATCAAATTGTCTTATTGAAGGGTTTAGTTGAACAAGTGTGTCAAGTTGGGTGCTTCCCCTGCCACTCTACATCATAGTGGTATTAGAACAGGGAGTAGATTTTGTTTGCATTTTGAAGCTTGAAGAAGAAGTGAAGAGATTTCAAAGATGCCGCCAAAGAAGAATGATATGGCTAAAGAGATGAAGGAAAGACATGCTAAGGAACTTAGAGAGTTGGAAGAAAGGATCATAGCCTTGGAGACAAATAAAAGAAGGGATGTTGAAGAGAGTGAGACAGAAGAAGAGGAAGATGAGGAGTTTGAATATGTAGAAGAAGAGCTTACTCTAGAGGATCAAATAATTGCAAAGTTGCTGAAGGCAGTGAAGGGTGACAAGCCTAAGGTAAAAATTGATGTTCCTAAATATGGCAGTAGTTTAAATGATGAAGAATTACTTTGCTGCATTAGATAATAATTTTGAATGTGGTGAGGTTCTTGAGGATCAAAGAATCAAGATTGAAAAGACTAAGTTGCAAGGCCATACTTTGGTATGGTGGGATTACTTTCAATTAGAGAGGAGGAAGCAAGGAAAGTCTAAGATCACATCATGGGACAAGATGATATCCAAACTCAAAGGTAAATCCTTACCCAAGGATCACTAAGTTCAAATGAATAAGAAATTGAAAAGTTTAAGACAAAAGGAAATGGACATTATGTCTTATACTGAGGAGTTCTATAAATTAAGTTTGAGGTCTGGTCATCATGAGAATGAAGATGAAAAAGTTGCTAGATATATTGGTGGTTTGAGGCTTAATATACAGGATGAATTGGTCTTGGCTAACCCTAGGAGTGTAGAGGATTGTTATCAAATGGCAATCAAGGTGGAGGAGAAGCTTAAAAGGAGACAAGAGAAAGTAGTAAGATGAAGAGGTGGTCCTAGTGCAAGAGGAAGAGGAATACCTTCTACATCAAAGAAGCCAAATGAAGATCAAGAAGGAGTAAACAAAGGTAAAGATCACAATGTTGATTCTAGAGGTGGTTTTGGTTTTAGAGGTAGAGGAAGGTTTGGTATTGGTAGAGGTTCTAATGATTTTGTAGGAAGGTGCTACACATGCAATGAGTTTGGCCATCCTTCATAGAAATGTCCTGAGAGGGTTGGTAGCTCATCAAGTGGATACAAGTAGATTGATAGGAGAGTATAGTTGGTTCAGGGAGAGGAATGTAAAAGTCATTGTTCCACAAGTAAGAATGTAGATCTTGGGGTAGGATAAATGTTGATGGTGAGAAAAACAATCTTGAAGGAGGAAAAAGAGGAAGCACCTTTGCAAAGGAAAAGTATCTTCAAGACAAATTGTAAGTGCAAGGACAAGGTATGTAGAGTGGTGATTGATTCTGGCTCAACTAAAAATATGGTGTCATGTGAGATGGTAAACAAGTTAGGCTTGAAAAAAATTCCTCATGAATGTCCTTATAAAATTTCATGGTTAAATGATGACCAATATTTATTGGTGAATGAAAAGGTTGTTGTGGACTTTCAAATTGGTGGTTATCATGATAGTGTTGTTTGTAATGTGCGTCCAATGGATTGTTGTCATCTCCTATTAGGCAGACCTTGGCAATATGACAAGAGGAAATTGTATTATGGTAGGGAAAATACCTACACCATAGTTAAAGATAGTCATTCTTTTGTGTTGAATCCTCTTGTAGAAGATATCAAAGGTAAAGCAAAGGTAATAATGTGTGGAAAGAAGGAACCTATGAATGTAATGAAGGAAAATAAATATTTTGATGTTTTCATTTGTTCTAAGACTGAAAATGCAGGGATAACAGATGTAGAGGTAAAAATAGGGATAAGAAGTGATTTGACAAAGACCATGCATGAAAGTGTGTTGGTAGGAACCATTGAATGCCCTGTAGTTAAGAATAGGTCTGAGAAACAAACAAAGTTTGTAGGAAATACAACACCTAAGTTTGATTTGATAGTGACAAAACAACTTGATGAGGCAGTGAGTGAAAGACAAGAAAAACAAGGAATAAAAGATAGTTGCAAGCATGAAGGTGACAAAGGAAAGAAGAAAGATCATAGAGTTACTAATATTTGTTTGTGGATGATCCCACAAAGCTAGTTTACAATTTCTGGGAGATTATGATTTTTGTTGAAATCACGTATTTTTAGAAAATATACTTATTTAAGCCTTTAAAAGTTTTATTTAAAGTATTCCAATTGAAGAGGGTTTGATCAAACTACATTAGATCAAACTCCCTTGGATAGAACCTCGCTTGTTTTAAACCATACCTATAACGAAATCTCTTTTACACCTATCAAAATGTTGATAAAAAACAACTTTTTATTTACCTTTTGGGGGATCAAACGAATTCATTTAAAATTATTTTTTTGTAAATATGTATTTCTTATTATAAGCTTCCCAAAAACTATAATTTTAAATAAATTTAATTTTATTATTATATTTTTTTTATTTCTTGTGAATGTAGGTTTTTCACCAAAAATCAAACTCTCTGTTCTGCACATGTGGAAAAATATAAGATTGTCAAATTTTTTTCTGAAAAATATGAGTGCACTAGATATTGAAGTCCTTGATCCAGCAAAAAAAAAGAATTTCGATACATACAAAAAAAGTTAAACATTATATGGTCGCTATGTCTGAATTGTAATTGGTTTGACTTCAAAACTTGATTAAAGAAAAAATATTCAATAAAAAACTATCTAACCAAGTGGAAGCACTAGATATTGGAGTTACAAATCTAAATTTGAAAAATTATAATTTTATCCTTCATGCAAAAAAAATTATGCATTATACGGTGAGCGTCACTTTCTAAAAATGTTGTTTTCTAATAAAAAACTAATTTTTGAGGGAGATGGAAAAAGAAGTGCAATCTGATTCCAAAATTTTTGAAAAAAAATAATTTAGAATCTACAAATAAAATGTCATGAAACTCTAGTTTGCATCATCTTCAAATTCCTCATGGTTTAGCCAGTATAGGTGCCCAAAAGTGAAGATTTAGTTCAAAAATTTATTTTAGTGTTCAGTTTGGCCAAAAATTGCAAACCACTATTGTGGGATCACCATTGTATGTAGGTGAAAAACACAATAAACAATCCAATCTTGGTCAGGGAAAAGGTGAAAGACTATTTGCAGGCTTGAGAATAGACGATAGGAAAAATGCTTATGTGAACACATTCCAAGGTGATAGAAGTGTAGGGTAGATTACACAACCTGTTACACAAACCAGTTGAGTGGATTTTTGGACCAATGGAGCATCTCTAAAGCTTGTAGATAGTGGCATCAACAACAACTCATGGGGCATGAGTATTTTCTAGGGGGGTGTATGGTGCAGGAGCACCTACATCTCAACCTCCATTTTGGATTCTTCGATGGTGAATAGGTTAAAAAGAGTGTTTTTCATCTTCAATAAGGTCTAATAAGACCATTGGATAGGTTCTAGGTTGATTTTTTGAGTTTTGAGCCAAAATGTGCAACAATGCAATCTTGCACTAAAAGTTGCTTTTGTAGCCTTTGAAGGAAAAAACATGAATTTTTACGTAAGTGTGCACGGTTTGTGGTCTTGAAAATGTAATAAGGTTGTTTCAAGGTTATGTGTATGGTTTTTGAGGTCATAGGTCTTTAGTATTGAAAGTTGCTCCAAAATTGCAAAGTTGTCATATTGTAAGTTGGTGTAATTTCACTATAATGATGTAATTTCACCAACCAACAGTTCCCTCTTATAAAAACATCAATTGAGGGCTGTTGGGGAAGGTGGCATAATATTTAAAAATCCTCCCTTGGGTTGAAGCTAGGCTGTTGTTAGCAGTTTTGAAGTTTTGAAGAATTTAATAAGAAGAAAACTCTATTTTTTCCAGTTTTTACAGCATTTTTTACTGTTCTTTTGATTGGTACGGAATAAATCAGCATTGAACATACCTATAATACATATTTTTTGATAGAGGGGGGAGTCTTCTTTCTTTTGGTGGTGATTTGAGTTAATTTCATCAAGTATTGAGTAAGTTACATTAATTTTAGTGAAAGTGGGTCTGAAACCTTGCAAAACAAGGGTTTGGTAACCAAAAATGGATGTAATTCCCATTTCCACCATGGGAAAAATCTGAAACTTGGTGGATTGGTAGATTTAGGAATCCTTTACATTTTTCAATTTGTTTCAGATTGAAAAATGAAGGTTTGCAAAAGTTAGGTGATGCCCTAGTTCTAGTTTTTGCCTCGTACAATCCAAAATGTGATCATTTGAATACAATATTTGTTGATTTTTGAGTATTTGAGTAAATATAATAGATGGAAAGCATGGAAAAGGTCTTGGGGAACCTGTTGAAGTATTTTAAAGGAATTAGGGGTGTTGGGGTGTGCCTTGACAAGTTGATTCCTTCTTTGCACAAGTCAAATGAAGCCTTTTGGTGGCTTGTAAATTAGTTATTTGATACACTTTCTCTTGGTGTTTAGTTCTATGCTTTTGGGGATCTGTAAGGGTCTATGTAAGAAGTATAAAACATGGTTTCTTTCTCTATTATTTTCCTTTAAATTTTTTTTATCATGACTGTCCTATTGTTGAGTGCTAGAAGGAATGCATGGATAGTATGGCAGCAATGGAGGAATGAGAGTTTCTATGAGCAAGGTCTAGTTGTTTGTTCATGTTTTGTCATACTAAGAGTGTCCAAATCATCCCCAAGTCTTATGGTGATGTCTGGTTGTGTGAGTCAAGTTGTATGATCAGATTGTCTTATTGAAGGGTATAGTTGAACAAGTGTGTCAAGTTGGGTGCTTCCCCTGCCACTCTGCATCAGAATGTGATATAAAAGAGCTTGAACCAACAAGAAAAGATGTAGAGCTACAATAAGAAGAGAGTGAAAATGCTAAGAAGTGAGAATGAAGTGTTAGAATGAGAGATTGAATGCTAAGTAACTGAGAATGAATGAGTGAGAAGGACAAATATGAGTTGAAATGAGAAATTGTATGCAAGAGGGTCATTTTTGGGCACACCTATGACTCTAGAGGCATTACACTTTGTGGGTAGTTGATACTATGTAGTGTAAAAAAATGCACTCCTTTACATTTTCACACTTTGTTTGGGCCCTCCTAATTAAATTGGACTTAATCATGCCTTAATAAGCTCTATTTTACAACTACGAGCCTAATAAATTACATTTTCCAGAGGAGTGATGCCACAAAACTGGTTTATAATTTCGTTAAGGAAAATTGTAAAAAACTCCCATGAAACAATTTTTTGGTTTTTAGGGGTTTGCACAAAGGGAGAGTTTACATTAACCCAAAAATGGGGTTCATTTGAATCCCCCCTTCGGGTGAACCCCCTTTTTCATGTGACCACTATAGACCCTAAAAATTGTCCTAGGCCTGTGACCATTAACTTCTTCATAATTCTTATCTTCATTTTCATAATTAAATAATGTTAATTATTTAATTATTTTCTAAAGTCATTTGTCCTATATTAATTTTAAATAACTTTAATTATTTAATTAATTCATTCTTACCTTTATTCTTTATTGATTAATTAAAAAAATATTATTTATTTAATTACATTGCTAATTAAATTTATCTTCTTTCTAAAAATTAAATAAACTATTATTTTATTAATTCCTATCACACTTTCAACTATAATTAAATAATAATTTCAAATTATTTAATTATTCCTTAACTTTTTCTCTCTTTAATTAAATAAATCTTTATTTATTTAATTTAATCCCCAAAATCTTGAATGTTGAATTAAATCATTATTTAATTCACAAAAGGATTTATCCTTACCATATTTCTCTATAATTAGATAATCTCTTTGTTATCTAATTAGTCAGTTATCACTTAAGTCTAGATATAATTATATCATTTAGTTATCTAGGGAGCTAATATCTGATTATCTTTAACAAACAGACTTTCTGTGTCAATCAGTCTATTATCTAGATTAGATTTGATCTTTTGCATGTAGTCCTCTATTAATTAAATAACTTTAATTATTTAATTAATTTATTCTCACATTCTAATAGATCATTTTATCTATGTTAATTTCTTTATCCTTTACATGAAATCTTTATTCTTCTTTGTCTCGACCAATTTCCACTATTGATTAAATTATTATTTAATTTAATCTCCACCATTTATGCTTTATCACTCACACTAATTTAACCCTAATCCTATTGCATGTCACATATTTAATCTAAATCGTTGATTAATTATCTTTAATCTGAGCCTGTCATTCAAAAATCATATTTTCTATAAATTGGCTTAACCTTCATCATTATTACTCCTCTCAGAATCTTATGAGTTTTGGAAGAAACTTTATAAATCTTTGATGTTTTGCTATTATCATGATCATGAGGCCATACTTGCATGCTTAATGAAAATATAAGGGCAAGTATCATACAGTGCGAAAATGGAGAAGGATAATGGAGGTTATTCATGGAATTGAATGCGTGTTTGGTAAAATCCTTTGTTTATGCATGTTTTTATTATTTTCCATTGTTCTTGATTAGTTAGCTTGGGTTTAGTATTGTTTATGCTTTGAATTGCTTAACTTGTGAATTTTCCTTGTACTACATTTGGTGAAACTAACTTGAAGAGATAGTCTTAAAAGAAAAATTTGTAGAGAATTTGATTTTTGTAGGAAAAGGTACGGAATGATGCATCTACATTACAAAAAGACACATATGATCCCATGAACCGCATATGAAAGATCAAATGACACATCTGACTCTACGCAACACATCTTTGGCTTCCTGCAATGCATTTCACTGGTAAAAAATAATTTTCTAATTTACAAAATTTTAAGTTTTTGTTTTAATAATTGTAGTTTTTTATGACTAATTCGGAGTTTGTAGCATGTGATCTTGTGGAGTTAATATAGTGTTTGTAGGACGATTTGTAGAAGACAAATATATAAATTATGTTTGTAGGATGATTGATGAAGACAAAAATTCAAACTTCTTTAATGTGTGGTCTTGTAGGACACTTGTCGAAGATTGATTTTGAAACAAAATTTCTAATTAGATTAGATCATATCTCATTTGGTTCTTAAAATAAATCATTGTTCTCTATGTTTGGTGCGTTCACACATTCTATTAGATTCAAACCTGATTCAATAATAAAAGTATCATCTCCCCTTGCACACTTGTGTGATCCTGGGTTTAAGAGAAATTGTTATTGACTCTAGAACTAGGCCTTCCTTAGTGAGAAAAAATACTCACCCCAAGGTGACTCAAAATGACAATGAAGCTAAAGCCAAACTACTCCTGACCGGTATACAAATGTGAATGCTAATGGTAAACTTAGCATTGTAGGTACAAATTTTTATGCAAACAAGTTAATCTTACCTCACACATAGCCACTTGAATGGGTGCCCTTATTAAGAGCCATTTTTTTTTAGATTTCCAAAATCCTTCTATTTGTTGGTGCAAGAGCTTGGACCTCTTAAGTCGTCCCACATACATGAAGAGTTTTTCATGGGATATTCATGAGAAATCGAAGCTTGGATGACCCAAAGAAGTGAGCAACATGGAGTGGTCAAGCTTCTAATCACTCGCTCTGAATAAGCGCAACTGGAGAAATCCAAGTGGGAATTCAACAAATATTATCCTTGCCAACTGTAGGATCATACTTGTCTATTTGGATTTAAACATTTTCACATCAAAATCAAACCAAAAAAAAGTGTTTTTTGATTGTCTTCTATTTTCCAAGATTTGATCAAAATCAAACAGAAATAAAATTGTAAATTTACAGTAAACTGTATCTGCTATAGAGAATCACATCTGTTGCTATGAGTCACATCTGTCAACTAGAAAATTGCATCTATCAAATTGAGTCACATCGAGCTACACCATAAACCTACATCTTTCATACTGAGTCATATAGATGTACACCAGAAACCCACATCTGTCAAACCGAGTCGCATCTGTACACTAGAAACCCACATCTTTCATACTGAGTCGCATCTATTACATAGAAAATCACATCTGCTATTCTAAGTCACAAGTGTCAAACTTGCAACACATCTAAGACTGAAAAATGCATCTAAAAACCTTTGTGACACATTTGATTTGATGAGCTACATTTGCAGTCTAGAATGACGCATCTTCCTGTCACATACCTAAGACATAGTTTTCCAATAAACCACATCTGATACTATAAACCACATTTTTTAGTTTATGTGATGCATCTGTTAACCTGAAATGCAATTTCTTGATAACCAGAAAAATAAATTCCACTGTCACAATCTAAGGTCAAACAATCAAAACTAGTCTTTGATTATCCTTTCATAGTGACCTCTAAATAGAAACCAAAAATATTTTCTCAAAAATATTTTCTCATACTTTTCACGATTGCATCTTTTAGTATCATTTAGCCATAGTGATAGACATACTAGTTGCAAACCTTAGTTACAGTTTAGAATCCTCATTATCTTCGGATCAATTAGAATTTTTAGGATAGTCACCTTTATAAATTTTAAAATAGGCCAACTTTCCATGCTTTGGATAAACCTTTCCTTCAACGAAAATTGTCATAGAACCAAGTCCTTTGTCACACCAATCATCTTTTGTCATCTTGGTGAGTCTTTTCCAGCTCGTCAGTCTAGTTTGGGAACTCACTTTATCTCTTGGTCTTAATCTCACAAAAGGTCTCTTGAAAAACTAAATTGAAGCCTTGGTTAAACATTAGATGGTTGGTAACCTCTTTTCAAATATCCCAATATTGATTTCCTTTAGAAGCTTGCCTATACTTTTGCATACTTAGACACGGTCATTCTAGGACATCATTTTAGACATTCCTTATTTCCCAAAAAAAAGACCAAAAGAAAAATAGTTACATTAGCATTTATTCCTTATATCCAAGAAAATTCAAAAACATAGACTAAAATCATATCATTCATAGACATAGTTCTACATCATCCACACTTTGAGCATATCTTACATGGTCTAAACAAGGCCCAAAAGGAAACAAAGAGAAATGGCTAATCCACAAGACTTTATCAATCCATTTTGAAACCCCCCATCAGGGACATCAAGACCTCACAAAACCTTATTGGAAAAAATTGTCAGTAGAGACCAACAAGGATGCGTTATAGTTGAGGACTTAGACACTACTGCCCAAGATCCAAAATTTTCCTCTTTTGTAGATGAATACTTGGCACAAGATCCCCAATGATATCCAGCAAAATTGTTAGTAGTTCTAGGTGCCACATTACCTCCTGGATTTGAAATTCACACATTGCAAACTTCATCTACCCAAGGGAAAAACATGATGACATATAATGCCTCTATCCCTCAAATAACTACAACTATACCATTTGGAATACCTACCCAAAGTGCCACAACATTACATACATCACCATTTGGTATGTCGAGCATGACACAAGGCCTTAATTTTACCATAGGAGCATCATCGTCAGTGCTATCCCTATAGCACTAATACTGGAAGAAAAAGGCCTAAATTTGGCATAAACATGACAAGTGCTATACCAAGCATCAACATTGCTAGAGTCGTACCATAGATAGAGGTCTCACAAATAGGAAACATACCTTCCATCCAAAATGGAATCCAACTCGATCCTTCGCAAAATATTCACATTCCCAATCAACCAACATCAAACCAAAACTTGTTCACTCACATTCCAAATCAAAATCCACCCTTCATTCCAACACTGGATAAAAATCCATCACATAACATTGGGTTTCAAAACACTTATATAGACCCCAACAAAATAACCAACATTTCATTAACGGGTATGTACAGGATCATCATGGAAAAAATAGGTCGTTAAGTGGCAATGAAATTCAAAAAAATCAGAGTTAGGCAACTTGACGTAAAAATTTGAATAAGTTATCTATATTATTTCAAAAATATGTAAGAATAGAATCTGTAGCAAATTGAATGTAGTTTCTAAACAACTAGGTTTACTAAAAAAAAAATCTATTTGGTGAAAATTTGAAATTTCAATATAGTAGTATTTAAATTTTAGGGAAAAAATAAGAAGTAGGTGTCTATTTGACCACCCTAACTAGAACAAAATGATAATATTTTTTTATAAGAGTTTAGATATAAGTAGAGGACTCATGTCCCGATGTGATGCATATTTTTTTGTAATTTTTTTCCAAGTAAATAATTAATTATGAATTTTTAATTACAAATTTTAAAAAATATAAAAAACTCGTATGTCTGACCAACTTAACTTGGTCAAAATTTTATGAAATTCAATTCTTTTTTTTAATCCTATAGTATGTGAAGCATAAAATGTGACACATATTTTGGATTCAAAAAATGTGATACCGTTTGAAAGCTATAGATGTTTTCCAATCAACCTATCAATCAGGACTTTAGTCGTAATTCAAATAGAAAATGAATAATAATTATTTATTAAATTCAAAGTAAAGCATATTTTATATTTGTGGAAAGTTGAGAATCTTCTTTAAAAATCATTTCCATTTCATCAATTTTAGGTAAAAAAAAATCGTCAGCCACATACCCTACACATACCCATCATATTGCCACTTTTTGGCCCATCATGATCCTGCACATACCCTAACACAATTAGATGTTCTGCAAGCGCAAATGCAATCCCTTCAACAACAGATGGATAATATGGTGATGTCTAGCAAAAGGATCTTTTTAGAAAAAGACTTATGTCCATTTCCCTTTGACAAAGCATTATACATGATGCCTTTCCCACATGGATATGTTATACCAAACTTGCCTAAGTATAATGGGAAGTGTAATCCTATTGAAAATATAAGGGAATTTTCCTCAATGTGCATAAACGTTGCATATGACCCCACATATATCATGAGACTATTTTCATGAAGCCTTGTTGGAATAGCACTTCAATGGTTTTCTCAACTTCCATATGGCATAAGGTCATGGGGTGAACTTGATGAAAAATTTATTGAATATTTTTCCTTTAACATTCACAACGATATCACAATAGCATCCTTATGTCACACCACACAAAATGAAGGAGAGAACTTTATCACCTTCTTCCAAAGATGGAGGTGCCTAGCTAGCCGATGCCCTGTTGAAATACCCAAAAAGAAAAAGGTCGCCGTATTCCTAGAAAATCTTAATTCAAAATTGAGAAGTGACCTAAGAGTACACTATTACACTTCTTTTGTGGAACTAGTAGAAAAGGGTATCATACTTGAAAAGGCTCTCATTGAAAAAGGTGAAATCAAGATGCCAAATGGAAATCCAAATGTTCAAAGTGCCCCTAATGATAGGAACAAATTTTGGTCCCAAAACAAGAACGTAACCCATGATGGCATTGTCGATGCTAAAGCCCTACACATAGGACTAGTCATTACATTGAGAGGAAACAACCCCTCTAACAACACACCCAACAATGCAGATCAAGTTGCCAATCTTGTCCAAAACACACAAGAACCACGACTGCAAAGGAGGTTCCCAAAACACGAATTCACTCCCTTAGGGGAACCAATTGAACCAGTCTTCAAAGAACTGATGAAACACAAAATCATACAACTTCCTGACCAAGACAATATGAGATCATAGAAAATTTAAACCCTCTTGGTGGGATGACAACGCCTTTTGTGATTTCCACTACACTAAGGGACACAGTCTACAACAATGTTGATAGTTGAAGAACATTATACAAGATTTCATAAAAAAAGAAACTATTGAAGTTAATGGACCGAAATAGACATCTTCAAACAATGATCACAAGGTCTTTATTGATCCATTACATGACCATGGAAAAGGAAAAGCCTCTAGTTCAGGAAATAAGAGCAATACTTCAGCCAACTATGTTAATGTCAAGTATGACTATAACCAATGTCTAATCATAAATCACATTCGATTTGTTCATGAACATATCAACACTATTATCATAAAGGAAACTCCTGAATGTGATGTCAACACTCACCGAACCAAGATAACAATCCAAGACCCTTTGTCACACCAACAACCACAGTCCTCCAAGCCTTAGTATAATTTACTTGACCAGTTGGGGAAGACCCCAATGTAAATTTGTATCTTGGAATTGTTGAGTATATATCACCCAATCATCGAGCTATTTTAGACAAAGCTTTGCAAAGAACGACTATCCCCACCAACCTTGATGTTAATCACTTCCAAGAGATGGTAGGTTATCTAACCAACTCTCATCATGCTACCTTCTTTGAACAAGATTACTCAATTGAGAAGACACACCACAATGCCCCATTGCACCTTGAAGTTCTTGTTCATAAAACAAAAGTTAGAAGAGTCTTGGTAGATGAAGCAAGGTTGAATCTTTGCACCTTGAAACTGGTTAAGGCATTAGGCTTCTTAGAGGTGTGTGTGGACACTACTAAGAGCATTGTCATTAAGGAATATGATGACAAAGAATGATCATATAAAGGAGTTGTAACCCTCCCCATCAAAATTGGTCCTACAGTTATGGATACCCAATTCCAAGTCTTGGATCTCATCCTCCCATATAATCTTTTACTCAAAAAACCATGGATACATGTTATGAAGGTTGTCCCTTCCACTTACCATCAATGCCTTAAATTCCCATACAATGGTACCAAGATCATGATAGATAGTGATCCTAATCCTTTCCAATATTGTACTAACCTACACAGAATACCCCAATGATAGGTTCCTGTTAATCAGGAGGCTTCATCATCCAACTCATCCTAGTATATCAATCCATCCACTCTTTCCAAAACATCTAATTCACAACCACCACCTTCCACTCCTAAGGTCAAGATCCAAGATAAGGGTTGTGGAGAATATTATATGAAAGCATCTTATTATATCAGCCAGTTGGTTACTCCTAAATCATATGGTCTACCAATGACAGATAGGAGACAATCCACTGTCACATTACACGTCCCTCCAACAATGAATTTTACAAAATGGGGGGAACTAAGTAGAGAAGCTATAAATGAAGAAGATATGACCTCTTGGTTATAAAAATAAGACAATGAAGAACCTTCTTCGCCCACTCAAATACCTATAGATCAATATGGAAAAGGTTTTATGATAATGAAAAACAAAGAATATGACAAACATAGTGGGCTAGGACTAAATCAGAATGGGATAACTGAACCCATCATTGTCTCTAAGCGACCAAAATGCCTAGGGTTGGTATTTCAACTGATTATGATTGGGGTTTCTAGTACCTTGACATCATCACAAGAGGAAGTAAGTGCTTCCAAAGATATCAAGACATCCAATGAGTCATCTGACCAATGCTATTGCAACTCCCCTGACTCTAATGAATATGAGCGGGATTCCCTCTCCTCCACCTCTTTCATGGACCTCAATAAACTATTTGGGGAACTTCACCAAATGCTTAATTCCTCGCAAATTCCATAGAATTCCCATCCACAAGCGTCTTTGACAAAAGAAGAATGGCTCAAACATTACTTTTGGGAATCCATTGATCCTACCTCTTGGGAACCCAACGCACCTGCTTTTGATAACCAAACCTTTACAATATGTCCATCTCAAAATCTACGTATTCCCAAGAAAAAGAATAAAGAGGATTTGATATGAAACCTTTGTGACCATGTCAACAGGTCTATCCTTATCCTATCAGTTTCTACCTTTGACACTTCCGATGATGGCATACCCCTAGTTTATCCCTAGCTTATTGATTGGGATCAACAAGAACCTCCTACTTTGGATACATTTGAGAATGACGAAGCACTAGATGAGTTCCTAGGATTGCACAAAGGAATACCTAGTAGCGACCATAAGGTTGGATTTACCATAAACTTGGATAATATGGCTTATTTTGGGGATTCTATTCACCCCTCCAGTCGCAAAAGTAAAAACAATAGGAAAAACAATGAAAAAAATAAAATGATGAGTCCCTAGGTGAAAACCGAAAGGTACCTTTGGATGATGAAAAAGAAAAAAATGACGCATCCAAAGACAAAAACCTCTTTAAGCCACCCAAGGATAGAGGGTTGAACATTCTCCCTGTTGCTTAGGAAAATTCACCAATGTTGGTTGAGAAATCTATGGAGATCAACATAGGCACTGTAGATAATCCTAGGGTAATCTATTTTGCAGCATCTTTGATAGAAACATAGCAACCTAAATTTTGAAACTTCTTCACAAAAAGACAGATCAACTTTGTATGGTCATATGTCAATATGCCTAGACTGGATCCTGACCTAGTATTGCATCATTTTACATTACAACCATGGTGTTAAACCAATGAAACAAAAATTAAGAAAAATGCACCCGCAAATTGCTTTATTAGTCAAAGCTAAACTAAAGAAATTGTTGGATGTTGAATTTATCAAATCAATTGACTATGTAGAATGGATTTCCAATCTCGTACCAGTGATGAAACCAATAGGGGTATCCACATCTATACAAAATTTTGAGATATAAACAAAGTATGTCCTAAAGATGGCTTTACTCTACCAAATATTGACATTATTATGGACATAACAACAAGATATGAAATGTTATCCCTAATGGATGGTTTCTCAGGATATAATCAAATTAGAATCACACCTGAAGACCAACACAAGAAAACTTTCACTTGTCCATGGGGAACTTATTGTTGGAACATCATGCCCTTTAGACTTAAAAATGCCAGAGCAACATATCAATGCTCCATGACAACCATTTTACATGATCTCATACATACTCTCATGGAAGACTATGTGGATGATCTGATAGCTAAATCATTGACAAGGGTTGATCACTTACAGGTCCTAGATAAGATTTTTCAAAGAATAGAACAATACAAAGTGATCCTATATCCAAAATAATGTGTATTTGGTGTGCACTCAGGAAAACTTCTAGGATACATTATTTCTAGACGAGGCATTGAAGTGGACCCAACAAAAGTGAAAGTTATAATGGACATGCCTCCACTGACCAATATAAGTCAACTACAAGCATTACAAGGGAGACTATAGTCTATCAGATGGTTCATAGTGTAATTAACGGACAAAACAAATCTCTTCCAGCATCTACTTAGAAAATCCTGGGCACTGTTTGTATGGATAGGTAGATTCCAAGAAGCTTTTCAACAAATCAAGGATTTCCTACTTACACCACCAGTGTTAATGCCACCTATCGATGGAAGACCTCTTATACTCTACATTTTAGCAACTACATCAACCCTAGGAGCCTTACTTGCACATAATGATAATGGGATCCATGTGTAGACACCCAAATTTGATCACTCATGTATGATCAAATTTACCTCTTTATTCATCCATTCTATCAATATTAATTTATTTAATTAATATTACACTTCCCATATAAGGTTCTTAAAGTATTTAATTTAACAATTAAACACTTTATCTTGTACCTTTTTCTCTCTAAATTAAATAAATACATCAATTTATTTAATTTAGTCATTTTAATCTTTTTGAATTAAAATCAATTTAAAATTCTTCTTTTCTCTCTCCTTGTCACATCCTCCATAATCCATCTCTAATTTGGATTAATTTAATTAATTCATAATTAAGATGTGCATCCTCTTAATCAAGGATTAATGTCACATCCTCCTACATTTGCCACTTGTCTCTAATCTACCATTAATTATCATAATCAAGTATTTGCACAACTTTAATCAAAGTCATTAGCCACTTTTAGCACCACTTTTTAGTCAACCTTTCCATTTTCCTTTCTTGGCATTGACCCTCTTTCCTATGTGAATTTTTAATTCACTTTTATTCCTCCTAGAATCCCCTTTTTCGATGCATCTTCTAGAATCTTTGACTTCTCACATCAAGTTACATGTGAAAATCTCCCACCTTTTTGGAGACCCTCTCTTATCCACTAGATTCTCCTAAGCATGTGAATTTTTAATTCACATTTATTCCTCCAAGGAATCTTCTCATCTCCCAATGTACTTGGAAGGTATTTGTCCTTCCTCCACATCATGTACCTCCCTTCCACATCACCTACACATCATCTCACCCTTAGCCACTTCACAATCCACATGTCAAGATATGACGGCTTGTGAGTCCTCAACTCACCTTAACCCTTCATCTTGGCCTTGTTGGATAAATCTCAACCATTGAATTCTTTAGAGAATTCAAATTTCTCTATAAATACACCCTCCTCTAAGGCATTTACAAAACTTAAGAATTTTGCAACTAAATGTTGTTATTTTGTGCACTCATCTAGCCATCCATTTTATCTACTTGCATTTGCATTCAACCATATAGTTTAATCTAGCATTTAGCCACATCAAGAGCCATCAAAGAAGTATACAAAGTAATCTAAAATCAAGGGCCAACCAAGGAGTTTATGCTAGAAAGAGAAGGTATAACCATTTGTCATCATCTTACACTTTTTCTTTTTGTATTAACAAATTTCTTAGGCTAATCTTGAGGTTTTTCTTTGTGTTTTTTCATTGCATTTTAGTTGTTTAGAATAGGTAATACATTTGCATATCACATTTCTGGCATGCCCAATGGAACCCACAAATGGGTTCGTCAATTTCACGTTTGTTGTTGTTGAGTTGTTTGTAGGAATACCTTGCAGAAGGGTGACTTTGCCCTCCTGGTGACTGTAGAAGGGCGATTATGTTCTCTATTTTTCTATAGAAGGGCGACTACGCCCTTGTCTAGATTTTTAGCTTACTAACATTTTCTGCAGAAGGGCGACTACGCCCCCTAGTTGAACTTTTTGTGCTAACACTTTTCTGCATAAGGGCGACTACACCCCCTTGGCTATACTTTTTGTATTAACATTTTCTATAGAAGAGCGACTATGCCCCCTTGGCTGAACTTTTTGTATTGATGTTTTCTGCAGAAGGGTGACTACGCCTCCTTGGCTGAACTTTCTAAATTAACATTTTCTACAGAAAGGCGAGTGCACCCCCTTGGCTGAACTTTATGTATTAATGTTTTCTATAGAAGGGCGACTACACCCCCTTGGTTGAACTTTCTGTGCTAACACTTTTCTGTAGAAGGGCGACTATGCCACCTTAGCTGAACTTTCTATATTAACATTTTTTACAGAAGGGTGACTACACCCCCTTGGCTGAACTTTATGTATTAACGTTTTCTGCAGAAGGGCGACTATGCCCCCTTGGCTAAACTTTCTGTATTAACATTTTCTACAGAAGGGCGACTACGGCCCCCCTGGTTGAACTTTTTGTGCTAACACTTTTCTGTAGAAGGGTGACTACACCCCTTGGTTGAAATTTTTGTGCTAACATTTTATTGCAAAAGGGTGACTACGCCCTCCTGGTCACTGCAGAAGGGCGACTGCGCCCTCCTGGTCACTACAGAAGGGTGACTGTGCCCTCCTGGTCACTGCGGAAGGGCGAATACGCCCCAAAACAACACATTTTGAAGGGTAAAACGACCATTTTAGCTTCATTTTTGTTCCTAGTTTTTATTGTTTTCATATACTCACTCCCTGACATTGTTTCATCGCTAGGTTATTTGTATTTTTGCTAACATTTTGTAGCATATTCTTGTGTAATTGACAAAGAACGTGGGATAAAACAACTAACATTTGCTTGTAGGGCTATTCATTTGCTTAGCTTTTTAAAACTATCCTTGCTGTTTTCATTAATCTAAGAACATAGTTTAATTAGGGGGAGTAATATTCATTGCTTGTTGTGTCTATCTTTTTGTGTTACCCAAAGGGGGCATTAGTTTATTTTCACTTTCCCTTTGCACTTCGTGTGAGCTTGGGGAGTAGTTGGAAATGATTAATGCTTTCTTTCTAGTGGGACCTGCTTGGAGATTTTATCACCCCAAGGGATGATTCCAACCACGCGTACCGGCATGGTATACAAAAGGGGGAGAGCAAAATTTGTACCACAATCCAATCGCATCATAATTGGTGGAGCGTCGAAGCTAGGGTGATACCTAGATAGATGTGAAGAGCTGGTCCAAGCCCTTCAGTATCTCGCTAGGGTTCCCAACTCACGCTTGTGATGGGCTGGTGTTCACGATTGTGCCTCACATACTGAGAGTATATCGAGGACTCCCTAGACACCTTATGCATCCTAGATTAAGACCTCATTGGCCATACCCTTAACACTAGTCATAGGATCATGTTTGCTTGAAAGTGTTTTCTTGTGACAAACCAGTAAACTTTTTGACAAATTGACCTTATGATTATCATTTTAAAGTCCTTTCCATAATCATTTTCATCAAACCAAGTCCCTGTTTACTGCAGAAGGGTGACTGCACCCTCTATTTTATTGCAGAAGGGCGACTGCACCCTCTAATTTACTGCAAAAGGGTGATTGCGCCCTTTGATTCACTGCAGAAGGGCAACTATTCCCTCCTGGTTACTGCAGAGGGGCGAATTTTCCCTCCTGAACAGCCGAAATCGCCCCGTTTGGATCCGTTTAGCCTCTAAACCATCATTTAATCATTCCCAACCTTTATCTCATCATCCTAAGCCTTTGTTTTGTCATTCTAAACCTCCAAAAACCTCCATTTGATCAATCTAAACCTCCATTTTATCGTTCCAAACCTTTGTTTAGCCCCTAAAACCCCCGTTTAACCATTCTAAATCTCCATTTATTATCCCGAAACGTCCTCAATCCATCTGATCATTTTAAATTTTCTGATATCATCACCTAGTGAAATTGATTCATCAAAATTTTATCATTTACATCACCAAACCCGTACATCATAAATACCACTCATAATCAAATCACCTTAACCTTGTGTTAAATAAAAAAGTGGGTACCCAAATTGACCTTAGCACTTGAATTTGATTATTAGTCATTAACTTCGACCCTAATCAATTTACTTCCATCTTGAGGTGAATTTAGTATTGTAAGTTATCATCCTCGGCCCAAATCAGTCCATTTCTATCTTGAGGTGGATTTGGTGCCATGATCATCCACTTGATCAATCGATGCTCTAGGTCACTAAGGGTAACTTTCTTTGACTAAATTCAGGGTCCCTCACATCTTTCATCATCTAATCATACCCAT
Organism: Sequoia sempervirens; assembly: GCA_007258455.2. NCBI lineage: Eukaryota > Viridiplantae > Streptophyta > Pinopsida > Cupressales > Cupressaceae > Sequoia > Sequoia sempervirens. The sequence continues at coordinate 77,240,308 of VDFB02252616.1, read as the reverse complement.
CCAATCCTTCAAATCTATCAAACCCAATCATTTGGTCAAATTAGTCACACTTATCCAATTACCTAATCAATCAACACAATCCAATCCAATCTATCCAATCAAAATCTGATCTAATCAAAATCCAATCCAATCCAATCTATCCAATCAAAATCTGATCTAAATCCCATCTCATTCAATCCAAATCCCATCTCATCCAATCATAATCAAATCATTCATCAAATACATCTTTATAATCTTCCCATAGCACATTTGTATGCCCATTCAAACTAGGACACAAGTTAAGAAACAAATGGCACAACAACAAGGTCAAAATTCCCAAGCGAACATGTCTCAAGATCTTAATAACAACACAAATCCTACCAATGGTACAAATGTTGCTCAAGATCCTAACAACATCCCCCAAGATCCTCATAATGGCACTTCATCACACTCCAACATTGAAAATAAAAATAACTCACCACATGGTGAACAGAGTATGGCTAATCAACCCGAACTCACGCTTGAGGAACATTTCAGTAATCCCGCTAATGTACAAATGACTGACCGTCTGTTCGAAAAAAATGGGGAAGAAATCTTGGCCCACCTAATTGAAAAGGGTGTCAAACCTCCATCAGGTGTTGACTTATCCAAATATAGGGGCCCTACATCTAATATACCCCAAGGTTCACAAAATGCACTAGAGGGTTCGTACATCCCCAATGTTCCTCCAATTGAGGGTTGGCATCAACCTAAATTTGGTAATGTCATTCTTTATCATGTTAACCACCCCCCACATGCTCCAATCTTAGTTATGGGGGGTCCTCAAGTGCCTGATCCCAATAATCCTTTTGCCTATGGTATGCCACAAAATGTTCCACAACCTACGCCATTAACATTAACATCACCACCTCTTTCGAGTCAACCTCCCGTCAACACTAGGGGCACCCCCTTTACCGCATTGCTTCCACCTCCTGGGGCCACAAATCTACCATCACTTTCATATACATCTCAATAGCTTCATCAATCCAACCTTCCATGTCAATTACCTCCACAAGGCACGTCCCAACCGAATGTTTTGGGTGGTACCCAACAACTCCTGTACAAAATGCCTCTACGCTATCTCAGCCATCTCATCAGCAGCAACCCTTGCATAACGCTTTGGTTTCTTCACAAAAACCACCATACCAATCACAAGGAAATCCATCCCGACCTATCACTCAGACCATATCCCTGTTCCTCGCATCCATTTTACGTCCGCAGGCTCAACCACAACACAACATCCCATCTCGGCCCACACAACAGCTGACATCACAACAACAACCTCCTCAATACTATTACTATCATAATCAATAGCAATTTCATCAACAACCACCTTATGTGGCCTCCCAACAATCACAACAGTACCTTCAACACCAACAAACCAATCCGCAACATCCCATCCAAGCTCCTCGACAACCTACCTCACACTTTTATCCAATAAATCCATACTATACCCAATGACAACAACCCCTGTACCAACAAAATCCTTCAGCTTACTATCAAGGGATGTCATCATCCCACTACCAAAATCTATACCTCAACAATCTGACGCTCTCTCAGCAAGATCCTTTATCGTCCTATCATCCATATCCCTCCAACCCGCCATCGGCCAACTCAGATCTATTGGAAATCAAAGCTACTCTGAAGAATTTTCAAGCTAGGGTTCGCAAACAATCATTCAAATTTAAAGACATATGCCCGTATCCATTTGATCCCTCCATCTCATTGATCCCCTTCCCTAAACATTTTGAAATGCCAAAGTTTGAAAAATATAGGGGGAACAAAGATCCTAAGGCCCTCTTGCAGGAGTATTACTCCCAGTGTCAAGAGGTTATGCACAATGACAACTATCTCTTGTGCCTATTCCCACGAAGCCTGGTAAGCAACACCCTAGAGTGGTTCATGACCCTCAAAAAAGGGTCCATAAAATCTTTTGCGGACCTATCAGAAAAATTTGTCTCCTACTTCTCCTTCAATTTGGAGGACACTGACACCTTAGATCTCCTCAAAGAGAAACAACGTGAGGGGGAAACCTTTACTAGCTACCTCCAAAGGTGGTGTGTGCTAGAAAGCCGAATGAAAACCCCTCTGAAAGAGAAGGACATGGTCACTCTCTTCATGGAGAACTCTCATCCTGACATGGCTCATAATTTTAGGTTACATTGTGTAACCACTTTCACAGAGATAGTGGAAAAGGGACCCATCCTTGAGCATTTCCTTGTTGCCAAGGGGCACATCAAAATACATAGCCATGATAAAGAAAGGTCATTTGGAGATAAGCCACATTTTTGGAACAAGAACAAGAACATAATGAATGACAGCGTGACATATACTAAACATGTCCAAGTGGCTAATACATCCTAGAGACAACAACCATCCATACCTAATGCCATATTTGTACCATAGGGGGCACCTCGTCCTTCTCAATAGTCAAATTGAAATAGCCAGGAGAACACTAAACGTCAGTATGCTCAATTAGGAGAACCCCTGAGTGTCGTCTTCAATAAGTTGTTACAGATTAACTATCCAATCACGTATCCTATTGCCAAGCCACTTGACGTATCCAAACCCAAGCTTGCATGGTTTAGGGAAAATGAATATTGTGAGTTCCATAAAATCAAAGGAAACTCTTTAAATAAGTGTCAAGGTTTGAAAAACTATGTCCAAGATCTTATTGATCGAGGAGATATCAAAGTTGACACTAATCAAGCTTTGTCATGCAATGCTCAATTGCAGATATATCAAAACACCTTTCCAAACCATAATCAAGGCGCAAGCACCTCCAGTAGCAATCCCAAGAAAACAACACAAATAACGTAAGCTATAAGAATGTACCCCTCAATTATGAGGGTATTATTCATTACATTGAGCAGGTAGAACCCTATGTATCTATGATACATGTCAAAACCAAAGACCCTCAATCTATTGTTACTACACAACAAGCTCGCATTCATGTCCCTACAACCTCTGCACTAGCCCAACGAACTCCTGTAAACTCTCAGTACAACATTCTTGATCACTTAGGAAAGACCCCCGCTCATATCTCCATCTTGGATTTGCTTAAGTTTTCTCCTGTACATCAAGAAATCCTCAACAGAGCCTTACAAGAAACCCATGTACCTAATGACATTGATCCTACATGATTCCAAGCTTTGGTAGGACACCTAGCTTTGTCTTACCAGCTACACTTTAGCCAGAATGACATGTCGAATATTGATGCCAATCATAACCATCCCTTGCATATCGAAGTCTTGGTCGCCCGCCGTAAAATAAAAAGGGTATTGGTAGATAATGGCTCTACCCTCAATCTATGTACTCTGAAACTCATAAAATAGGTGGGGTATACTCAAGCAAATTTAAGTAATCAAATCATCATGATCAAGGCCTATGATAATGCAGAAAGAAATTCAGAAGGAATTATTAGTCTTCCTATCCAGGTTGGACCTATAGTTTAGTACACTACCTATCATGTCCTTGATCTAGACATACCATATATTCTCCTCCTTGGCTACCCATGGCTCCATGCTATGCAAGCTGTCCCCTCCACGTACCATCAATGTCTAAAATTCCCAGTTAATGGACAAGAGCTCACCATTTATGCTGACCCCCAACCATTTGAATACTGGCGTGCTTTAGAAGCGTCATTTCCCCATTTACATTATTGTCCTAGGGTTGAAATGGGGGCATCTCAGTCATCATCCTCTAATCCACCCTCCACTATGATAGCCACTCCATCCTCCACCACCAATCCTTTAGTCACCAAAGTCTAGTTCATTGACAAGGGGTGTGGTGAATACGAAATGCACACTGCTCTTAATGTAGAAACCACGCCACCATCACCACATGAGTATGGTCAACCTTCACATGCTACTCCAAAAGAAGACAAGACCATCACCTTCAACGTTAAAAACATCCACACAACACTTTCAGGTCCCCTAGTATCAAGATAGATGCACCAGAAGAGGATATAAGTAAATGGGTATACCGCGAAGAACCCCAACTAGATCCTCCTCTAAAGGAATACTTTCAGGAAGCATATCCATGGTCAGCTAAGTTTGCAGAGAAGTATAACTACCAAGGCAGGGGCCTAGGTAAAGAAGAACAAGGGCGGTTGCAACCTATTAATACATCAAAGCTGCCAAAGAACATAGGCATTGGATACGACAAAAAGTAGAAAGGCCCTGCAACATTATCTAATACTTCCAATAGTGTCACCATAGATGATGGCTCATTGGAAGACATACCCGAGGAGGAATCCATCATATGTGAATATGATGATGTCGATCACAGTGAATTGTCATCCATGTTCGAATGCTTATCCGTCTGTACCATTAGCCTATCCCTTCATCACCCTGAGCTTATTGATTGGGACCTACATGAAAGCACACTTGCCAATATGTCTATGGATACATATGTCAACCTGATGGGATTGGGGAAGGATGAACACTCCAGTTGCAAAAATAAGAACAAGAAAAATTAAATAAATGGCCAGCTAGTGAAAACCTCCCCAAGGCACTTCATGACCTTGAAAAAGTAAAAATAAAGGACACATCTGATGGAAAAAACCTCGAAGAGACACTAGAGGATGGAAATGTTCATCTTCCCCTTGTGGGAACTCAGTTATCTACATGATCGTCCATCCTAATTGAAGAGACTCAAGAAGTTAATCTAGGTACTGTTGAAAATCCTAAAATCACCTATGTAGCTAAATCACTCTCAGATCCAGAATATGCAGTCATTGTCTAGTTACTCCAAGAGGGTGTTGTTAACTTTGCTTGGTCATATTCAGACATGCCAGAATTGAACCCTGCTTTAGTGGTCCATCATCTAGACATTTTCCCTGATGCCAAGCCAGTCAAACATAAGCTCTACAAGATGCACCCACAGATAGCCTTATTAGTCAAGAAGGAATTGGAGAAATTACTAGATGCATGTTTTATCATACCAATTGACTACTCTAAGTGGATCTCTAATATAGTACTAGTTTCCAAACCAAATGAAGACATTTGGATCTGCACAGACTTCAGGGATCTTAACAAGGCCTGCCCAAAGGATGATTTCCCTCTGCCTAACATTGACATGTTGGTCGACCTCACAGCAGGACATGAGATGTTGTCCCTTTGGATGGTTTCTCTGGTTATAATCAGATTTGAATTGCACTTGAGGACCAACAAAAGACCGCTTTCACAACACCTTGGGGTACTTTCTGTTACAATGTTATGCCCTTTGGTCTCAAAAATGCAGGGGCAACATATCAAAGGGAAATGACATTCATCTTCCATGACCTCATCCATATCATCATGGAGGATTATGTCAACAACTTGTTAGGAAAATATAGAACCCAAGCAGAACATCCTACCATCCTAAAAAAGATCTTTGAACGGTTGCAACATTACAAGTTACGACTAAATCCAAAAAAGTATGTCTTCGGTGTTACATCAAGAAAACTATTGGGTTTTATAGTCTCTCAAAGGGGTATTGAAGTTTATCCCGCCAAGGTAAAATCCATTCTGGACATGCCACCCCCATGCAATCTAAAGTAGTTAAGAAGCCTCCAAGGGAAGATGCAATCCATCCGTCGGTTCATAGCCTAGCTCGCGGAATAAGTGTCAGCCATTCACTCATCTTTTGAAGAAATACTCCACCTTTTGATGGAACCAATAGTGTCAGATAGGTTTTGATAAGATCAAAGAATACTTAGCTCATCCACCAATTTTGATGCCACCTATTCTAGGGAAACCCCTCTTGCTTTATATCTCCACCACTTCAGTCACGCTGGGGGCATTGTTGGCACAACACGATGAATCATCGAAAGAGAGGGAAATCTAATACATCAGCCAGACACTAGTTGGCTATGAATTAAACTACTCTCCCATGGAAAAAGCTTGCCTCTCCGTAGTCTTCAGCACACAAAAACTTTGGCATTACATGCTCAGCCATCTAGTCAAATTAATTACTAAGATTGATCCACTGAAGTACCTATTATCTAGAACCACTCTAACTGGCCGAATGGCCAAGTGGGTCATGCTACTAAATGAATTTGACATAGAGTATGTGGAGTGAAAATCCATAAAGGGACATGTCATAGCTGATCAGTTGGCTGAGGCACCATTAGTAGATGCTTACCCTTTAGACACTGAATTCCCAGACGAAGAAGTTTACACGGTTATGGAAGTGCCAACTTGGACACTGCATTTTGATGGTTCATATACTCATAATGGATCAGGCGCAAAAATTCTATTAGTTACCCCTCAAGGTGACTACATTCCAAAGTCATTCAGAATAGCATTTTTGTGTACCAACAACATGTCAGAGTACGAAGCCCTCCTCACCGGCCTCTGAATAGCAAAGCAGTGGCACATAACACACTTGAAAGTCTTTGGTGATTCATTGTTAGTCATCAAGCAAGTTAAGGATGAATTCCTAACAAAAGATGATAAGTTGTTACCCTATAAATGCATGGTGGATGATTTCAAGAAATAATTCACCTTCATACAGTTTGACCAAATTCCTAGAGCACAGAACAAAGTAGCTGACACAATGGTTACCATTGGCTCCCTAATTGACATGCCTAAAGATCGAACAAAATGTGAGTTCCTTGTGGAACAACTTTTAATCCCAGCATATGATATCTCTAAGACTGACATGGTGTGTGACATTGTGGGTCCCACTTCCCCATGGTACCAGGACATATACACCTATCTCCATGATAATATTCTACCCCCAGATGTTACACGCAATCAACGCAAATCCTTCATTCACCGCTCTTTCAATACATTATCATTGGTGATATGCTTTATCATCACATGTATGATGGAATCCTCCTTAGATGTCTGAATGAGACTGAAGCCCACACTACACTAACAAAAGTACATAGTGGTGTTTGTGGGGCTCATTCAAATGGTATGGCTTTGGCCAAAAGAATTCTCTTAGCTGGATATTATTGGCCTACATTAGAGCATGATGCTTGTGAATTTGTGAAGAAATGCCTTCCCTATCAACAACATGCAGATTTAATCCATGCTCTAGCACAAGATCTTTAGCCCCTCCTAGCACCATGGCCATTCTCTCAATGGGGTTTCGACTTGATTAGCAAGATTTACCCACCATCATTCGATGGCCATACATTCATAATTACCACCACTGAATGCTTCACTAAGTGGGTGGAAGCAATACCACTCTCACAGATCACCAGTATTCAGATCTCAAAATTCATCCTTTACCATATTCTCTATAGATATGGTATCCCATTCACCATCCTCTCCGATAAAGGAAAACCATTCGAAAACCAAGCCATGAAACACCTCTGCGACACCTTTCATATCCAACATCGTTGGTCAACACCTTATTACCCCCAGGGCAATGGTTAGGAAGAAGCAACCAACAAGACCCTTATCTGCATCATCAAAAAGGTTGTCAATAACACTGGTCGAGATTGGCACCTCCATATTCATCTTGCCCTTTGGGCGTATGACACATCCATCTACACCCCTATAGGTGCCACCCCCTATTCTTTAGTGTATGGTGCCGAAGCCATCTTTCCAATTGAAGTTGGGCTTGCATCACTGAGGATTTCTCTGAAGAATCTTATCAGCAAGGAGGGTGCTCATGTTGCACGACTTGCACAACTAGAGTTACTTGATGAACGAAGAATCAAAACCTATGATCATATCCAAGCATACCAAAACCACCTCAAACATAATTACAATAAAAAGGTTCGTCCTCATCAGTTCGAGGTGGGCAATCTTGTCCTTAAAGAGAATCAGCGTACTCAACAAGACTAAGACAGGAAAGGAAAATTTGAGGTTTGAATTGGTTAGGGCCTTATTTCATAGCCACTAAATATGGATCTGGGGCATACAGGTTGATTACTCTTGAAGGAGATCCCCTTGAAGAACCCATCAATATCATGCATCTGAAAAAATTCTACACCTAAGTCTACTTGGAAACCCCACCTAATCAAAAAAAAAATCCAAAAATAGTAAAGAGAAATAAATCTACCCTATGGTGAAAACCACCTTTTGGTGGCGCCTTGGATAAGTATGGGTGGTGAAAACTTGGTAATAGGCATCACTCGTAGGGGGCTTAATAATTATCCACCAAGCATCCTAATTATTTTATGCTTTCATCTGCACTGTCATCCTCACCCATCCCATTCTTGACCACTTGGTATATTTTGATTGAGCATTGGATGATCCATTTAGGATGTCCCTCCTCCTGAGCTTTTTAGTATCCTACTCTGAGCTTGTGACGTTCGTCTCCTTGTCGATCAGTCTGTGTCATCACATAGGATCATCCATTGTGTCGGTCTCCATCTAGATCTCATCCTATCACGTCACCAGTCAAACTACATTGCCCCTGCTCTATCACGTAGGCAAGGATGATCATTTGATCTGCCCCTGGGGTATTTTGACCATCACGTGTTGGTCATCTATCACCTGTCTTCACTGTCCTCTTTCCACTTTATCCATGGTCTTTTCATGAACTACGAGGGCTTTGCGCTTTCACGTAGGCAAGGCTAATCTCTGATTGGCCCTTGAGCCCCTAGGTCTATAGGATATTTCAGTCCATGTCCTTGTCTGGCTCGTTATTCTAAAATAAAATCCCCTATTATTAGAAGGTTTGGTTAATGAAAAACATCTGGTGTCAAAATGGGTCATTCTAGTTTAGTATCCATCATCGGTCTCAACAAGATGCATCCTTCCTAACAAACCTTATCAATCCCAACCACCCCTTTATCCTATGGCAAAGGACATTTTGAAATTGATTGTGATCTTTTGATGTTTTTGGGTTTTACTTATCATTTGAGCTCCCTATTACAATTAGTTGGGATCGCCATAATCTATCATATTATGGTGTGTTTTTGTTGATTCACATAGGGGTGTATCTTGATATTTTATTGTTGTTGTTTGCTAGGTTGTCCCACGTAGTACCCACCAAGATCCCTGCGATCTTATGTTATGTTGGGGCATCCCTTTGTGCTTGTGGTTATCTCAATGGTTGTCCCGACCAAAGTTTTCACTACTTTGGGGTGTTGGGGTAGCCTTCTTGTTTATGTGTTTGTTTTATGCATTAGGCACTAACTCGCCCTGGTTGTTTATACCTTGGCACTTAGTGTCTTATGCTATAGCAAAAATTAGTGCTCTGAAGATGGCAACTCATATTAGGATTGCATTTCATCATCTGTTGCATTGTATTCACCCTATGATTTTGGTTGTGCAAATACTTTATCCCGCTCTCTCCCATTCTTCTCAGGGTACTAAGAGTTTTTGACAGGTGACAAATTACACCCATTTTTCACAATGTGTTAGATCCATACATGCATGACCATCTACATCACAAAGTGTTAGATTGATAATACATCATAAACATATATATACATGTCAATAAATCAACTAGGCATGCATACACATAAGTCATCATAGATATAACATATGCATACATCATATCACCATATGAATATCTGCATTAATAAAATCATCCATATTCCACAAATGCATAAACATGATCATCTATCCAACACATGAACATGGTGTCAATAAGGGCACACATGAATCATATATAAATATACCAGAATTACAAAGTACATCTCATAAATCATGACTATCACATGAATAATATCATAATAATGTCATCAATATCATCATGTCTATAACCATCAAATACAAAAATTATCATAATCAAAATACCACCACAAGGTCCTGTAAATGACTACTGTCACTATGGCCTATCCATCCACCCTGCATTTGTCAAAAGCTCAGTAACCTATCATCTCCTGTATGAGCTACCCACATCTAATCTCTGTGGAGAATAAAAAATTGATCTCCTACCTGGTGTAACACCTGGTGAATCACTGAAACCTTGGGTCCACATCCCCAACGACTGGGATGGTGCTGACATCTGTGGTGTCTATCAAACATACTAGAATATCCACTGTGCCAAGTCTGGAACTGCATGGTAATACACAACCATCCAAAATCTTGCCTCCCTCGCATTCTCCTCTTGCTTAGCAACCTGAACCTAAGCAAAATTCTTGTCCTGATGATATCTATCCTGATCTCTCATTATCGATCTCCTCTCCTACTCCCAGGCCTCCTGGGATAGTCGTAATTGCGCCATCTCTTCCTGAACCCAATCCCTCATCTCCTCAGTAGCCACTACCCTAGCCACTGCTGCATCCCTCTCCCCATGTAACCCCTGTGCATCTGTCCCTACCACATCACTAACTTGCATTGACTACCACTGAGCCACTGCTGCATCTCACTCTCCCTGTAGTGTCTGCATCTGTATCTCTATAACATCTCTCTCCCTTTGTGCAGCCTGTGACTAAGCCACCGCTCCATCCCTGTCCCTTTGAAGCTCCTGTACTCTCAAAACTGTTGCATCTCACTCTATCTACAGTGATGATACCTTTGAAACTACCTTTTCTCTCCTCTGTAGAGACTGTATATGTTCCTTTGCCAACTCTCTCTCACTTTGCAGAACCTGAACTCGTGCCTGCACCACATCCCTCTCTGTCTCCACTGTATGTACTCACACCTATGCTCCATCTCTCTCTGCTTGCATAACACGGGCCTAATCCCTCACCTGCCTCTCTCTCTCTCTCTTGCATCAACCCCATATCTCCAAATGTCTGCTCCAAACAATGCACTCTATCATGTATCTCATCTCTCTCCCACTGAAGATCACCCACCTGCTACCCACTACCTGCTGACACATGATCTGTCATCCCCTCTGATTCCCCCTAGCCTATAATATAACAGTCTATGCCTGTAGTCTGTCATGATCCCAACTAATAGTAGCAAACTCATCTCGTATCCCCTATATGATAGCCTGCAATCTCTCTCTCTCTCCCTCCCCATCACCTCTACCTGTGTGGTCAAGAGGTCAACCATAAGTTCATAATCTCTCTGACCTGCCACCAGTACTCTCGATAACTCGACTTTGAGTTTGATCATCTCTTCCTTTGCTATCCTCAACCTCTCATTTGTAATTCAAAGCCTCCCCACATTGTCTCTCGACTGAGTAATAGGATCCCCTGAGGTAATGACAAGAACCACTGCCAATGGCTCCGCATTCCAAATATCCATCTATCTGGAACATCTCCATCTATCTCCATAGCATCATCGTCCCCCCTACCCTCCTGCTCCTACTGAACCTCCAAGTCCTCCATAGTAGGGCATACCCAAACTCTTCGCGGCTGACCATGCCTCCCCACTCTCACCAGTCTCCTCGGCTCTCCTATCTCTAGTTGCTCCTCATCCTCACTCTCCCCTATCTCTACAATGGGAGGCCCCTACCCTACCACAATCTACCCCCCTCTATCGTCTCCTACTCTCCATCCTCTCTGACTAACTCCTAGCCTCAATCTCCTCTCGAGCTCCATCCTATTGTCCACCCCTTCCCATCCCCTCCTACTCTATCATGGCCTGCACCCTTCTCAGTTGTCTCCTACCCGCTATCCTCTCTTGCTAACTCCTAGCCTGCATCTCCTAGTCTCCATCCTGCTGTCCATCCCCTCCCCACTCCCCCTGCTCAGCTCGTACCAACACTCTCCTCCATCATACCCTACCTCCTATACTAGTTTGTTGAACAACTCCACCCTCCACTGTGTGTATCATCTCCACCTCTGACTCATCCTATCCTCCTACATTTGGATTCGAGGCTATCCCACCCTCCTATCATACTGCCTCTCTCTCATCCACGAAGCCTGCTACATCCACCTCTGCCCTAGCCCTCCTCTACTGTCTCCTCCTCCTCCTCCTCCTCCTCCTCCTCCTCCTCCTCTCTAGTTGTCCCACTGCCTCCATCCCCTCTCCTTCCCTCTACGCCTATCTCCTCCTCTCTCTCAGCCCCCAGTGCTCATCCTCTTATCCAAATCCTAGGGCTCCTACAATAGGCACCAATGGTGTAACCCTCTCCCATCGGTGGTTGCACAACCACAAGTCATATCATACTGTCACTCCTACATCCTCCACTCCAACACATCTCCTGATGTAGGGTACCTGCACTATCATCCCCCATGCTACTCTTGCCTCCCTCGGTCTAAACACGGGCCCCCATGGTCGCTCTCTAGTGAGTCGACAAAACCTAATTGGCACATTCGAAACATCTTGTGTCAACCCAAACTGTCTCACCACCTTTTTTGGTCGATGCATATCCACTATGCATGACAGACTCCCAATCAGGTCACACTGACTCATAAAATACCTTCTCTGCCTCTCCCCCTCCTCCCTCCATCCCTTGAAGTTTTGATACATATATGGCCGCCATAATATGTCTCTCCTAGAAAACATCCATCATCCTCCTCCATCCCTCCATATCTCTCAACCTCCTATATCAAAAAATCTAGCCCCTCGCCTCTTCATACTCGCATGCCACTAACTCCCTATCATCCTCATCTCCCTTCCTAACTATAATAGGTCTAGTCACCATAATATGCTCCCATGCACACACCTGTAGAAGGGTCGTGTGTGTCAAACTCACTGTATTCCGGTAGCAAATCATATGCATATCCCTGTACAACTATGCTAAGACACAGGTACCCCACGAGATCTATCCCTCACGCCACTCGACAATATATCAAAACACCTCCATGTACCAAAGATTTGAGAACCACCTGCTATGATCTGGTAACAATATCCCACTGATCAAACCACCTAAAAATAATGGCAAAGGTGGTACCCCCACTGTCAAGCATCTATCTAGATCCAACTGCTAACCCTGTAGAGGCAGGTTGTCATGTCCAAATAACACCGTCATAGTGTGATCTAACTTGGCCCCTCTCGATACCACATCACTAACCAATATCCCCACTATCGGCAGCTTCAAGATGTGCCATACATCCTCTAGTGTGATCATCATCTCCCCCATTGGCAAATGAAATGTCGATGTCTCTGAGCTCCATCTCTCTATCAAGGCTATCAACATCGCTCAATGTGCCCTAATCACTGACACCTATAGAAAGTGCAATAAACCTGCATGATCTAAAGCCATGTGATCGACGCTAGTCATGGCTGCTACCATCACTGTCAATGCCTTCGATCGTTGCTCATGTGTCCGTAACCGCACAAAACCCTGCATCCACACCACTTGATTATTAGTATACCATATTCCTAGCCTCGGGATATCTCTTGCTTCCCTCTTGTCTTTAAGTCTTTTCTCTTCATCTTTTATCCTCGTTTTTCCCTCATTCAGGCAATCTTGTCCTTCTCGCCTAGACAACTGAGCCCCCCATGCTGAGGTGAACCTGCCCCGAGTTGGGGCAGATTCGACCCCGGCTTAGGGGCGAGTATGCCTAGGGTCAAGGCGAGCCTGCCCCGCATTGGGACGACTCCACCCTTGGTCGAGGTAGGCCAGCCTCGAACTAGGGTGAGTCTACCCCGGGCCAGGGTAGGCCCATGCTCGGATAAGGGCGACTCCATCCTAAGTCAGGGCGAGCCTGCCCCGCTTTGGGGTGGATCCACCCTAGGTCGGGGCGAGTCCGCCCAAGGCTGGGGCAGGCCCATGCTTGGATAGGGGTGACTTTTCCCTAGGTCAGGGTGAGCCTGCCCCACTTCGGGCTGGATCCACCCTAGGTCGGGGGGAGCCCACCTTGGGCTGGCATGGGCCTATGCGCAAGTCAGGGCGACTCTGCTCCAAGTTGGGGCAAGCCCGCCCCAACTTGGGGAAAATCCGCCCCAGGCTAGGGCAGGCCCGCGCTCAAGCCAAGGAAACTTCGCCCCTAGTTAGGGTGAGCCCGCCCTGCCTTGGCGAAAATTCGCCTTGATTTGGGGCGACACTTCCCTTGGCTGGGGCAAGCCCACCTCAGATCGGGGTGACTCTGCCCTCAGCCGGGGTGACTCCACCCCGCGCCAGGGTGGATCTACCCCACTGTGAGGCAGATCTGCCTCAGTCTGGGGTGAATATGCCTCCTAGCCGCCCTACCCAACCCCCCTAAATCCCCCCTTTCCTCCATTTTTTCACCCAACTAAAAACTACCCATTTTTTTATTCCACCTCACCAACAAAACCCACATTTTACATTTTTTCTTAATTATTTTAAAACATGTTAAATGTTTAAAATACACTAGAGGGCTTTTATTACTCACCTGGCAAGGCACTGTGAAGTGGGTGTGGCATCTTCGTACCTCATCCACCCGATGAATGATCTCTGAATCATAATCCTGCAGCATCATTGTTCCTTCTCCTCTCCCTCTTCTCTCCTTTTCTCTCAACTACTACAGTAATAATAAGACAAGGTAATTCTTCAAATTACCTTTTAACCCTTCTTTTCCTCTCTTTTTTTAAATAAAAGGTATTTTTTACCTTTTATTTAACCTTTTTTCCCAAACTAATCCCCTTCTTTCCCGGAGCCGCCATTTGTAAACATGCATCCAATTGACTTCGTTCAAAAGTTGCCTTCCATTTATTTCTATCAAGTTGTCTTGCCCCCCATTTTTCTTCCCCAACTGCCCTCTCGAGGGGGCATACCCTATCATTTTCCCTCCATCCATTCGAGCCAGTCAGTGGGGCATCCCTCTCCTTTTTTCTCTGCTTGGGCAGCTCATTCAATCTCTTTCATGCTAGGGCATCAAGCCCTACCACTTTCTTCATCACCAACATTTTATTTTTCTTCGAAACATTGTTATTCTAACAATATTTCGAAGAGGGGCAAAATGTAGACACCCAAATTTGATCACTCTCGTATGATCAAATTTACCTCTTTATTCATCTATTTTTTCAATATTAATTTATTTAATTAATATTAAACTTCCCACATAAGGTTCTTAAAGTATTTAATTTAACAATTAAACACTTTATCTTGTACCTTTTTCCTCTCTAAATTAAATAAATACATCAATTTATTTTTAAATTTAGTCATTTTAATCTTTTTGAATTAAAATCAATTTAAAATTCTTCTTTTCTCTCTCCTTGTCACATCCTCCATAATCCATCTCTAGTTTGGATTAATTTAATTAATTCATAATTAAGATGTGCATCCTCTCAATCAAAGATTAACTACATCCTCCTACATTTGCCACTTGTCTCTAATCTTCCATTAATTGTCATAATCAAGTATTTGCACAACTTTAATCAAAGTCATTAGCCACTTTTAGCACCACTTTTTAGTCAACCTCACCATTTTCCTTTCTTGGCATTGACCCTCTTTCCTATGTGAATTTTTAATTCACTTTTATTCCTCCTAGAATCCCCTTTTACCATGCATCTTCTAGAATCTTTGACTTGTCACATCAAGTCATGTATGACAAACTCCCACCTTTTTGGAGACCCTCTCTTATCCACTAGATTCTCCCAAGCATGTGAATTTTTAATTCACATTTATTCCTCCAAGGAATCTTCTCATCTCCCAATGTACTTGGAAGGTATTTGTCCTTCCTCCACATCATGTACCTCCCTTCCACATCACCT
Organism: Sequoia sempervirens; assembly: GCA_007258455.2. Taxonomy (NCBI): domain Eukaryota; kingdom Viridiplantae; phylum Streptophyta; class Pinopsida; order Cupressales; family Cupressaceae; genus Sequoia; species Sequoia sempervirens. The sequence goes on along the minus strand of VDFB02252616.1, from coordinate 77,224,880 downwards.
ACACATCGTCTCACTCTTAGCCACTTCACAATCCACATGTCAAGATGTGAGGGCTTGTGAGTCCTCAACTCACCTTATCCCTTCATCTTGGCCTTGTTGGATAAATCTCAACCATCGAATTCTCTAGAGAATTCAAGTTTCTCTATAAATACCCCCTCCTCTAAGGAATTTACAACACTTGAGAATTTTGCAACTAAATGCTATTATTTTGTCCACTCATCTAGCCATCCATTTTATCTACTTGCATTTGCATTCAACCATATAGTTTAATCTTGCATTTAGCCACATAAAGAGCCATCAAAGGAGCATACAAAGTAATCTAAAATCAAGGGCCAATCATGGTGTTTCTGCTAGAAAGAGAAGGTATAACCATTTTTCATCCTCTTACACTTTTTCTCTTTGCATTAACAAATTTCTTAGGCTAACCTTGAGGTGTTTCTTTGTGTTTTTATGTTGCATTTTAGTTGTTTAGAATAGGTAAAACATTTGGATATCACACCATGAAAGGGTAGTATACTATATCAGCCACACTTTGGTAGGTTATGAGGTAAATTATAGTACTATAGAACATGCTTGTCTTGCAATAGTATTCACTACTCAAAAATTTAGGCACTACATGTTAAACCACCAAAAAATGTTTCTCTCAAAGATAGATCCTTTGAAGTATCTCCTTAGTAAAGCAACATTAATAGAATGACTGGCTAAATGAGTAATGGTACTTAGTGAATTCGATATCCAGTATGTAGAAAGAAAAACTATAAAAGGACAAGTTATTGCTAACCAATTGGCAGACACACCAATTAAGGAAAATCATCCTCTAGTTTCATATTTTCCTAATGAATTCATCTTCACTCTTATTACAGGAATAACATGGAAGTTATACTTGATGGGTCCCACACAAATCATGGTTCAAGGGCTAGAATATTATTTATCACACCACAGGGTGACACTATTCCTAACTCATTCATAATCGCTTTTCCATGCACCAATAATATTGTAGAATATGAGGCTCTTGTAACAGGATTACAAATGGCAATCAAATGGAAGATTAAGCAACTACAAGTTTATGGAAACTCTTAGCTAGTAGTATGATAAGTTAATGATGACTGTGAAACCAAAGATGAAAAGCTCGCCCCATACAAGCAGATGGTAGATAGTTTCAAAAAATATTTTGAAAAGATCATCTTTCATCAAATACCCCACATTCAAAATAGGACAGCAGACGCCATGGCAACCATTGGTTTACTCTTGGACATACCTAGCAACATGCCTATATTCAAGTTTTTGGTAGAATAGCTTTTAGTCCCTACCTTTGACATCCTAGATTCATAGATGGTGTGTGAACTTGTTGGTTCCAATTCCCCATGGTACAAAGACATATATGACTACGAGTAAAAACAAAAAGTTGTGTCACACTTTCAGCCAACTTATCAGCACAACTGAATTTAAGTATTTCTAACTAAAAATCAATTTTGGTCAAACACATGATCTAGTAAGATTCATTCTATCTAAGTTAGATACTTCCACAACATTTTTAGCTAAAATTGTTGGCTAAAAATATATGGAGCACAACTTTGAGTCCAATTTATCAAAAGAATAAAATTATTTGAAAAACTTGAAGTTTCAATAACTCCTACTAATGTAAATAACATTTAAAAAAAAATATAAAAATACCCTTTTGTAGATCCATAAGTGTAGTTTTCAAAAATATATTTATTTTAATAGTTTAATTATTATTTATATTTTATTTTTTATTTTTACTAAAAGTAGGTTATCAACACAAAATATTAGGTTGATTACCATGCCAAGGAAAAATGCTAAAACTTATTAAAAAGAATTGAAAAAAATATGATGCACTATATAAAAGAATCTATTTCAAGATGGTATATTTTTTTTCCATTTTAGATAAATATTTAATATGAAAGTTGACGTCCCATGGAAAAAACTATTTTTTGATTCACACACATTTTAATATTTATTTAAAAATATATATTTATCAAAATTGGAAAAAAAAATTATTATTGCACTAATGTTTCAAGTTATAAATACACACAAAAAAATTGAAAGGAAAAACATAAATTTACTATAAAAAGTTTGACGTCTCATGCAATGCCATTTTTCAGCATTTTATCAACAACTAAATTATAGTTCTAATATATTAAAAACTAGTTATATATATATATATATATATTTAAATATAAACAAAAATATACTAAAAAATACATATTTTACTAGTTTACATTATTTCAAAATTCAAAACATATATGTCATTTTTTAGTGATTCAAGTTTAAAAGTTGGATTAGTGTTGGTCATTTCCTTTATAAAGTGTAACACAACTTTGTGCTCTTACCCCTACCTCCATGTCCAAATCCTAAACCTTGACCTCTCAAACAACCAACGTAGGATGTTTATCTATAAGTCTTCCAAGTATACCATCATTGGAGATACCTTTTATAGATGTTCCCTAGACAATACCCTATTGAGATGTCTTGATACTGAAGAAGCACAAGTGACCTTGCGTGGAGTACATGAGGGTATATGTGGATCCCACTCTAGCAGTCCCACCTTAGCCAAGAAGATTGAGTTTGGGCTATTATTGGTCTATGATGGAAAAAAACTCATATGTTTTTGTCAAGAAATATCGATACTTGCCAGATTTACAGAGACTTGATACATGCACCAACATAGGAGCTCCGTCCAATAATTTCACCACGACCCTTTGCCCAATGGGAACTCGATCTCATTGGTAAGATACATCCAACATCCTCCAGTGGTCATAAATTCATCATTATTGCAACTAAATACTTTACCAAGTGGATTGTAGCCATCCCTATGACTTACATTACTAACACATAAATTTCTAAGTTCATGCTTCACTATATCATTTGTTGATATGGTGTTCCTTAATCCATAATCATAGATAATGGACACCCATTTATAAACCAAGAAGTCTATCACTTGTGTGAAGAATTCCATATCCAACACCACTTTTCCACTCCATATTACCCACAAGGTAACAACCAAGATGAGGCATCTAATAAAACAATCCTTAGAGTCCTTAAAAAGACTATCAATGATGTTGTTCGTGATTGGCATTTATTGGTTAACCTTGCCCTATGGGCTTACCGCACTCCCACCAATGCCACTCCATACTCCTTGGTATTCAGTTCTAAGGCCATCTTGCCTATTGAGGTCAAGATTCCTTCCTTGAGGGCATCTCTAAAAGGGCATATTGACGATGAAGAGTACTGTGTTTCAAGACTACATGAGCTAGAGTTCCTAAATGAATGAAGACAAAATGGACTAGATCACCTTCAAACATATAAAAATCATCTTCGTTGTAGGCATAATAGGAAATTCTTGAATCAAAATTTTGACATTAGTGACCTGGTTTTAATGGAAAATCTAAAGAATCAAGTAGAAAGAGAAAAATTGGGAAAGTTTGAACCAAACTGGCTAGGACCCTATATTGTCATAGAAGCCTTTGGATCAAGAGCATACCAACTCTCTACCCTTGAAGGAGAACCACTATTAGCGCCAATCAACAACCTTCATCTGAAGAGGTTCTACACATAGCTTCTAAGAGCCTTGTCATAATCATCATAAATACAAAAAATATGGAAAAAAAAAATCATTACCTAGGGGAAAAACCTAGCAAATAGGTGTCTTGGTAACATAAAAAAAAAAAGAAAAAAAATCAAGAAAATAGTAAAGATAAATAAGTCGTCCAATAGTGAAAACCACTTCGGTGGCACTTTGGATGAGTACTATTATCTACTGAAATTGCAACCTTATCAAGTTGCAGAACTTGATACTTCAGAGAAACATGAGAACTTTTCTAGGTTGTGGGTCACCTAAAAATGGAAAAGAACCTCCGGAGAAGGCTGACTTCCTTTGTTGGTAGTATCACCTAAACTACTGATTTTGTAAGGTAAAGGGAGAAGATTACTAAAGCAAAACAAAAATGGTAGGAACTAATCCTTATGGTGATACACCAAAATGACAAGAGCAATGAGACACTAAGGTTACACTTGAATACTGATGATGGATATGGGACTGTACAACAAGTTTTTGTAGATTATGCATAAGTATTTCACAAATAGGTTTGACATGCGCACACTTTTAAGAAGGAAAAGAAAATTTTCACAAATTAAAATTTCATGTGCAATTCAGTAAACAAAATTTGTAACCTACATAATACTACTTTTGCAAAGAAAGGCATGCTAACATGAGACAACACTATAAAGAAATAGAAATATTTCACGAAGTATCTTGATCAATCACTTGAAAATGCACAATATTTTGCAAGAACCCAAAGGAAAATTCAACCATCAATGGTAACCAAGGTAAATTCTATATATCATGCTCCAAATGAGTTACAAAAGTTTGCTAATCTGAGAAAGGACTGCAAAATCCACAACTTCAAAAAAGCATAAGAAGAACTCCCCTTACACTGAGGCAAAAATGCCATATATACAACAAAACTCAAAAGCGTCGGCCTCTGCCCTAGAGCTTACAAAAATGAGTCGATTGCTAAACACGTCAGCCCTCAGATCTTTTGGAATATAGTTAATGCTGCATTCAATTTGCATCCCTCTATCCATGTCGGTGAAAAGATAACCCTCAGGAATGGCCTTCAGATTTTTTGTAACCATTGCATTAAGTTCTGGCCTCCATGTCCACCCTCAAGAGATTCATCAGAGCTGCTTTGAACGTTTTGAAGCATGGCATTAATGTCAATCCACTTTTTCTAGCTGGCATCCAAGCTGTCCTTGCGGTCTCTTCCTCTTCAGCTTTCTTTTGCTCAAGATCTTTTTGCAAGTTGACCATCTTCAAGAAGTAGCATCAGGTTTATCCTGCTTAGATCCTTATAGATGAATGCCTCTGTCCACTGAACGATTCATCACTTTGATCACAGGGTAGATCCATCCCACATACAGTCTATTGATCTTCTTCACACCGGTCAAACTACCACAGTTCACCCTCAGCCTCCTCCAATTGATTGAACAGATGCCATGCAGGATTCTCAGGTGGTCAAAAGTTGTTCAAATAGAATCGTATGTCGGTGAGACACTTGATGTGTCTCCCTGATGTGATTATGCTCTACAACAAAATTGTCATAGCATACAACTATCAGCAAGAGGTCATACCGAGTTGCAAAAGTTATATCGATGCCCCAAAATGGTTGCCCAGACAATCGCTATTGGTTGGAGGTCACAGTGAGCCTTTAAAAGTCATACCGATATCCCTTTCCATTGCTGAGACCATCAGTAAGATATATCACTTTTAGAAAGAGGTCTCAGCGAGATCCTATCGGTCACACCGAAGAGTGAAACCATCAACGAGACTCCCTAGTTGGCAAGACCTCATATCAAAGACAAAACATTCGGCCAAGAGTCCTACCGACATCCATATACCGTTTTGGCGAGACTCCCATGTATTGGTGAGACCTTGCACCAAAGTCAAAAAATTTCACCAAAGGCACCATCCTTTGACGAGACTTCATCAGGTCAGAAAGACATCCCGCCGAGATCATTCTATTTCCCTGTTGTAACTTCATTTTGGCGAGACTCCCCTTTCACCTGAGCTCAAAACTCTTTCGGCAAAAGTCCACCCTGTCAGCCAAAAATCTTAGCGAAAGCACAAACCTTCGGCGAGAGCTCCATTTTTTGGTGAGACATCATGCCAAACCTCCTTCCATTGTCCCCAAGCTCAAACATTTCGGTAAGACCTCCATCTATCGACAGGACCACATAGCGAACAAGGGTTCTTTTCCCCAATGACAATCCCTTTTTGGCAAGACCTCCCATGGTCGGCACCGAGCCCAAAAAATTACACTGAAGGGAGAATCCTTTAGAGAGACTCCAGTGAGTCGGCCAGACATCATGGTGAGTGACAAGAGTCATATCGATATCCCCTCATGAACAAATGTCATTGTGACATTATCGGGTCGGCAAAACATCTCCCCGAAGTAAACCCTCTTCACCGAGACTTTGACCATTTGATCAGACCTCATGATGAATGCAAATATTTCTCCCCGACACCGACCTTGTGAACAACTATCAACATGAATTCCTTCCAAGAGGAGAGATACATAAAGACTCATGGTGATCTGAATGTCCTGGCGATCGGTGTATTCAAACAAATAGAACACATTGCTAGTCGGCAAGACAACAGGAGGGTCTTGCCGACTTTCTTCTCTGATGAGTTTTGTGCCAAATCTGATCGAGGAATGCTTTCCAACATACCTCCTTGTGAAATATCATCATTTGTATGATTTAATCCTACACAACAATGTCCCCATTTGGCCTTCATGAACACCTGAAACATAGGTTGCCCTACCTGATTGAGCCCATGGGTGAAAATCAGGTAACAAGTACCATGGCGAAAACCTAGTAAATAGGCACCATGTGTAGTTGACTCTACTTCTTTGTCTACCATCATTCTAATTTGACTTCTCTGTCATATCACCTATCTTTCCTATCCACACACCTTATTGTTTATCCTTTTATCTTCACCCATGATAAATGGTTGTCCTTTCCTTAACTTGGAATGATTGACATTGAGCACACTTTGTATCCCCATTCGATCCTATTCATAATAAATTATTCTTATACCCGACTGGGGGAAAGCACTTGACTTACGTCATTTGGTTCTTACAATGGTTGTTCTGAGGGTGCAAAACCATTAAGAAAAATCCAAAAACATCACAAAATGTCTTGAAAAAATCCAAAAACATCACAAAATGTCCTGAAAAAATCCAAAAACATCATGAAATATCCTCAAAAAATCCAAAAACATTAAAAAACTTCAAAAAGACAAAAAAAAAATGTCAAAAATCCAAAAATATAGAGTCAGAGTTAGTTGCACCAATAAGTCTTTGTCATTGTTGAACTACATTGCCTCTACGAATGTACATAGGCAAGGCCATCTATCGATGTGCCCCTGAGGCATTAGGTCAGTCCTTTTAGGTTTCTCTATATAAAATCATGACTCATTCCTTTTTCTATAAGAAAAAATCAATGGTCATGTCAAACTATGAGGTATCTGAGTCTATAATGTAGGGAAGGCCATCAATCGATGAGCCCCCAAGGCCGCACTAGGTCAGTCAATTAGGGTTCATCACATTCACTATCACACATGTCAAACATCTTCAGGTAATTGAAATCTTTTTAGTTAATCTTGTTAATCAAAGTCAGGTTGAACTATGAGGTCTTTGCGTGTATAACATAGGCAAGGCCATCAATCGATGAGCCACTAAGGCTGCACTAGGTTAGTCCTTAAGGGTCCATCATGTTAGTCAAAATAATTCAGACATTGTCGTCAAACACAAATAATTGTAAGAACATCAAGACAAGTCACCCATCAACAAGACAAACAAGTCAATAAGATCATCAGGTCAAACAAACAAATTGTCCAATCAAAAACCAAAACAATCAACCTATGTCCTATACAGGATGTGTCCTTCCTAATAACAAACATTATCATTTTTTCAAACAATCATCATTGCCTTAAACAGGTGGTAACATGATCAAAACTAGACTCGACGTCTTATATGATATGTGTCATTCCTGAAATAAAGCTTTATCAAACATCATTATATCAATCCCCTAGACAATTAAACAATAAACATGATCAAATTTTGGCAAATATTCTTACTAGATGTTGAGATTGTGGCTTTTTTTGTCTTATCTTTTCTTTTTGGCTTTGTCTTTGAGTCTGGTTACTAGCTTTCTCGAGGATGTCCCATGAAGGATTTAGAGAAGCAAGGATGTATCGAGGCTCTTTTTCTTTGACTGTTGTTTGTCAATTGTCTTTTGGCTTTCTCTGTGAGTCAAGTTACTAGCTTCCTCAAGGATGTCCCATGAAGGATTTAGAGGAGAGATGATGTCTCATGACTCATCTTTTACTTGTTTGTTGTTTGTGGTTTGTCTTGACAAAAAGACTGGGGCAACTTTTCCCTTAGTATGAGTTAGGACATTCCTTGTCTGCGACTATCTATTTTTAGTAGGTGGATGACCTTGCACACCTTGGTATATCTCATATCATGATGTTTGTTGTCCATTTGTATCATTGAACACCGAACGATGATTTAATGCAAGGCCTATTATGTTTTAGAAAAATATTGAAGATTGCTAACACTAACATCCACATCTTCTGCACTAACATTTATTCCTCGCATTATTATGGAGTCTTGTGATAGACAAAAAAATAAAGCATCCTGCCTATGCATTCCTCTTAAAAAAAAAAAAACTCATTTAGACATTGCCATACATACATCATCATATAGAATCAACACAACATCATAGGCTACATCAGTATCATAAAATAAATATTGTCATCCATAACATATGCATAAATAAGAGACTACATATCATATAATCACCACCAAAAATGATATATATTTATCACTCAAAAAAGTGTCACAATACAATGTCATAATATATCTCCCAAAATGGAGCTTGCGGGCTCTATGATCAAAATACAATGTCTACAAATATATAACATGTCCCTAGGCTGAACTCCCACTACTTTGATGCGAAGAATGAGGAGGCGACTGACAAGGAGGTCTTGATGATTGTTATGTGGAAGGCGGCCTATCATAATGTCTTGACCTATGAGGTCCTAGGACACCACCAGTACTTTGGGATATATTGTTGGATGACCTACTATGTGATCTGCTACTAAGGGCCTAAGAAGCACTAGATGCCCATCTCTTAGGAGGTACCTCCTACTCATTCAAATCTTTGTAATATCTCTCCCTGTCACTAGCCTTGAGCAACTCTCAAGCCATAGCTATAGTTGGTCCAGTACAAAGAGTAGTGAACTCCACAAATCTTTGCTCCATCTCTTGCATCCATGCCATCACTTGATCTCTCTCCAAATAGGCACTATCCCTCTCCATCTGTATCTCATCTCTCTCTGTAGACACGACTCTAACCTGCTCCTCCAAGGACTCTACCCTAGCCTGCAAATCGGCGAACCACTGATATATGGGACCCTCCTCCTCCCGCCATGGCATATCCCCCTCATCAACATCCCACTCCTTAATAATATGATCTTTGAGCTCTCTCTCTGAATCCCCCATCTCCTCCTTGAGAAAATAATCTACATATTGGTATCCTACCCGTAATAGATCAAGGGCATCCAACTCAACCTCCTCACCGATGACCTCCTCCTCTCCAATGACCTCCTCTCCAACAGCTTCCTCTCCAACAATATCCTCCCCAACTGCCTCCTCAACAATTTCCTCCTTAGCGACAACCTTCGCCCCATCACCCACTGCTAACAAGGTGACATCCTCTCTCTCCCTCTTACCCTCACGGATGGGTGAAAAATATTTTCCCTGACCTCTACCACCTCGTCAACCCCATCAACCACCCCTCCTACCTCCTCTACCATCATTTCCTCCACCTCTACCACCTCTACCCCCTTCCCTACCACCACATCGAACTTATGGGCCTATCCCTTGACACTCTACAAGTGCTGGCTGATCAGGATCTCTATATGGCATAGGCCTATGTTGTTCCCACTAGGAATCATACATTATTCTCATCCCAACATCCATAGCTCCACCCCTCCATCCCCACTGTATTGTCTACAGTGCATCAATATCTACCCCCGCTGTCACTACAGGAACCATAGGACCCCAAAGAGGAACCTCCCTTAAAGATTGGGAAAACTCAACTCAGCCCTGTGACACATCTTGAACCTCACCAAACTGCTAGAGCACTCTGTCTAGTAGGTGTCTCTCAATGATATATACTATCGAAACATTCCTCCCAATCAAATATCATGTTTGTCGATAGAAAGGAAAGTTTCAATCCTCTTCTTGCCACTATGCATAGTCCATCTATGGCCTCCATATAAACTGAACAAGGGTATTGATTGGGTGCCTCCAGTATCCTGTGTCTCCAACATGAGTTTGTGTAATAGTCCTAGCATAATGAAATACATAAGGATATCAATCATCTAGCTCAAATACAACTAGTGGATGGAAAACAACAATGTGCTCCCACACCCATATCATCAATAAGGTAGTCCCATAGCTCATGGACTGCGCCTCCCTGTAGGCTATTTTATGCAAGTAGAAATACAACGTAACCAGTAGACACTGACCCCATGCATACACAACCTGGCTCTCCAACATCCCTACTAACAACTCCCCCAACCCACAGGAAACCCATGCCCTCAATAGTCTGGTAGTACAATCCTAACAATCAAAGTACACAACAAACAATCAATCTACTCATATCTATCTACAAGTACATGTCATTTTATCTCATAATGCTCAATACCGAGTTGTATGATGTCCTCGTGGACATAGTAATGGGTGATCTCACTGTAACCCTTCTGGGGATCATAGTAGACCCTCTCACCCCTAATCGCTAATAGAAGTATCCTATTGACATCCTCTAATGTAATAGTCACCTCTCCTATGGGAAAATGGAAAGACAAAGTCTCTGAATTCCATCGCTTAGAAAGTGCGGTGAGCATCCCTCGCTTGTCCTGAATGGTGGGCATAAATTTCACATGATGTAATCCAAGAATCCATATCAACCATTTCTCTACACTACACAACTAGTCCCACAACTTGTGTGTTGTTGGCCTTGACTCCTAGGTGTATATTAGATCCAAAACAACCTGCAAATGCATAACAAATAGCTTGCATTAGAAACATGAAGCCAATTTTACACTATCAAAGTTCAAAAAACATTGAAAGGAAAATGTGGCGTTTTATTAACAAATGCAACACACTATTCAAATGTGTCATTTAACATTGCAAATTCATCACAAAAATACACATGGGTATGTGTAGGATCATGATGGGCCAAAAAGTGGCAATATGATGGGTATGTGGATGACGACTATTTTTCTACCCAAAATTGATGAAACAAAAAGGGTTTTTAAAGGATATTCTTAGCTTTCCACCAATATAAATTATGCTTTACTTTGAATTTAATAAGTAATTTTTATTCATCTTCTATTCAAATTACGACTAAATCCCTGATTGCTAGGCTGATTGAAAAAAATCTATAGCTTTCAAACAATATCACATTTTTTGAATCCAAAACATGCATCACATTCTATGCTTCGCATAATATAGGATTAAAAAAGGAAAAATTGAATTTCATGAAGTTTTGACCAAGTTAAGGTGGTCAGACGTATGAGTTTTTATATTTTTTAAAAAGTTGTAATAAACAATTCATAATTAATTATTTACTTGGAAAAAATTACAAAAAAATATGCATCACATTGGGGGATGAGTCCTCTAATTATGTCTAAAATATTATAAAAAAATATTATCATTTTATTGTGGTTAGGGTAGTCAGACAGACACCTACTTATTTTTTCCCTAAAATTTAAGTACCACTATATTGAAATTTCAAATTTTTACCAAATAGATTTTTTGTTAAACATACCTAGTAGTTTATAAACTAAATTCAATTTTCTACAGATTCTATTCTTACACATTTTTGAAATAATATAGATAACTTATTCAAATTTTTACTTCAAGTTGCCTAACTCTAATTTTTTTGATTTTTTTTCCACTTAAGGGCCTGTATTTTCCATGATGATCCTACACATACCCACATGTGTCACACAAGGCATCACATGCAACCAATCATGCATATGAATTACAAAATTATCAAATGTGATGCATTAATAAAAATGCGGCATTGCCCCTATGAAATATGACTCACTAGGACACATGCGGTGCAATACTGAACAAATTCCTTGATCTAAAATAAACAAAAAATGAGCCCTCCATGTGTTTCCACAAATGTATCATATTGCGAGCAGATGCGTCACATACAAATGCATTTGTGGCAAACAAGAAATGACACATATAAAAAATAAATTTTAATGTCCTAGAAATGAGGGAAAAATCAAAATTCAAAAGCTAGTTTTGGGGTACATACTGGGGGTGAACCGTTGATTTTTGGGTCACTAGGCCTTCTCTAGCTCTTCTAGGGTTTTCACCTAAAAGGAGAGAGATAGGAATCAAAAATGCTAAGGGTTCATTCAAATAATGTTGTGTAATATTGTCTAAGCTAAATGAAGTAATCTAAGTGAAATTGAGTGATTTAAATGAATGAATATGAATGGAAAACTAAGATTTAAATTATGTTTGAAAACACACTACGATATGCAAACAATGAACTAAATGATGAAATTATCAATAACAGAAAGAAATAGTGATGAAACATAGTGCACCTGGGCAATATTTGATGATTTTGGAATGTTGGGAATGCTGACTGGAATTACTAAATTTTCACAGTGGGACTCATTCGCCCAGGGTCGCAAATTAGTCCTCCTAGTGAAAAAGTGACAAAACTTGGTTTCTGACAATAGGGATCTAGAATCTAACAAAAGTCATATTTTCATTCCTAAGGTGGGACTCATTCACCACTTATGGTTAATCACTCCTCTTCCAAAATTCTAGAAAATCAAGAGACAACTTTGCAACACCAGATCTGGAAATCTCTAATTGTCCGTTTGTCAAATTCAATTCTATAGGAAATAGATAGAAAACCTTATCCAAACTTGAAATATGAATGAGTTGGCTTGAAGCACCTAGTTGACTTGTTCTCCCCTTTTCAACACTAAAATACTTTTTAAATTTGCATACCTAAGTCTGCAAACACACATGCAAGAGGGAAAAAATGGTTGAGGGTTAGAAAATAGGGGTTTGCATTGGTCAAACCCCACTTTGGTAATTAAACCCTTGATAAAATAATGAAATGCAAGAGAATAATAAACTAATAACATGCAAATGCTATCAACTTACCAAACCCTTGATAATGCAAATATAAAGTAATGTTAATTTCTACTTCAACTTGCTTGAATAATATTTGACAAGATGTTGTAAGATGTTTGAATGCTTGAATATGATATGGGAATGTTGGAGAATTGTAGGATATGTAAAATGAGGTGAAAATCACATATTTATACAATCTTGTGTCGTAGTAACCCATTCATACCTCATCATAGGTTGACATCAATTGTTTTTAAATAAAAACCTGAAAGGCAATTTAAAATATATTGAATTTGGAGCCAAAGGGGACCCATTCGCCACCCATGGCGAATGGGTCCCACCTTAGGCTCAAAAGTGCGTGTCAGGATTTAAGTTGTATTTAATGTTGTTTGTCGGGTTAATATTTAAAAATACACTTAATTAAATCATATGAGGGCATAAATGGATCAAATAAGACATAAGAAAGAGATAAATAATGAAATTGTGCCTAGGAAAGTGTGAAATCTTGTTACAAGACTTTAAAACACTTCAAAATAGGACTTGATGATGTGTAAAAAGGTAATTTTTAGGTAAATTTTAATAAATAGAGTCTAGAAGAATGTAGAAATTTTTTAGAACAATTCACAACACCTTCACAAGACGTTATTAAATGAAATTTAGTACCTAAATTAGCATGCTCAAGCCATGTTGCAACATAAAATCAGAGAAAAATATATCAAATACCATGAAACAAGACCTAAAAGGCCATGAAAATGACAACGAGCCATTTTTCTATGATACATTTAGCCTCCACTTAAAAGTAGCCATGAACATCAAGAGGAGGGTTCAAATGTACTTGTGTTAGCAAGATAGAATGAAAACAATAAAGAGGGATGATCAAGCCCCCAAGATGAAGATCCCATGGAAAAAATAAGCATAAGAATAAAGGCACACACAAGTGTTGAGAATTAGATGAAGCTTCAATCATTAGTCCAACTTGTTGTGGATTAGATCTAGGATAATTGTTTGAAAAAGATAATGTGTATTCACTCTAGGGTGACAAAAAACAAGATGATCCACCGAGTGAGAAGGACCAAATATACTCACTTTGGAGCCACAAAAATTCTGACTATCTGCGGGGTGAGAAAGCCCAAAAGGTAAGATACATATGCTAGTTGGTATGCACTCACAAAAACAAAAGTGGCTATGGGGAAAATTCATCCCACTAGGTGGGCTTCCTACTCAACCATATTAAAGTTATACCTCCTGATAACTTTAACAAGGCACCACGAGGAAAAAAGAAATTAACATAAAGCACCTTGGGTACCATAAGTATGCAATTTGCATTATGCAAGGTGGAAAAAAGTGCAAAATGTAAAATGCGAGAGATGTTCAAAGGAGTCTTGTTAAGTTTATGCAAGGTCAATCACTTAGGTAACAGTGTGCCTAATGTCTCCAAGAGAGGACCAATCAAAGAATAGTATATTCACAACTTAGGGGATGTAGTGCATCACATCAGACCACCAAGAGGAATGTAATATGCTAAGATAGAACAAAATTTTGAAAGACATCACACCCAATGTCATCCACAAAGTGACGAATGTATCACATAAAAGACAAGGCCACACTAAGAAACCAAGAATGCAAAATAAATTATGGTAATGTATGCCCCTCACTTTAAAGGAATTGCTACACATCATTCTGTGAGAAATTACTTTAAAGTAGCAAAGGAAAGAAAAAGAAAAAAGAAAAGCAAGACATGAGAGCCAATTTGAAAAGCCCTCTTCCAAGTCATATGTTCTGAAGTTAGGTTGCATCATGTTGAAAGGAAAATGAAGAACAAAGAAAGACAGTTGCCCCCAGAAAATAAATCACACCAAACACATAAGGGATCTATGGATTTGGGGTTAGTATGTTCATTTCCGCAAAGAGTTTGAAGTGTCATCATTCCCCAAAGCACATAGAACTAGAAGAATGACACAAAGAGAGTGAAAATAAACAAAAAATAAAGTCAGTTTGAGTCAACATGGAAGAGACATTGTGGTTTCAATGCTTTGCATCATCCCCAAAAGGAAAACACAAGCAAAAAGAAAATGAAAAAGGTGAAAAAAAATGAAAAAGATTTTGGGTCAACATGAAGGATACATTGCGGTCTCAATGCCTTGTGTCATCCCCAAAAGGAAATCACAAGAAAAATACAAAAAGGAAAAGGGACCATTTGGGTCAACATGGAAGAGACATAGGGCGTCTCTAAACTTTGCGTCATCCTGAAAGGAAAGAACAAAAAAAAAAGAGAAAAAGACAAGGACCTATTGGGTCAACATGGAAGAGACATAGGACATCTCTATGCTTTGCATCATCCCTAAAAGGAAAACAAAAAACAAAAAGAGAAAAAGACAAGGACCTTTTGGGTCAACATGGAAGAGACATAGAGCATCTCTACACTTTGCGTCATCCCCAAAAGGAGAACACAAAACAAAAAGAGAAAAAGGCAAGGACCTTTTGGGTCAACATGGAAGAGACATAGGGTGTCTCTACACTTTGTGTCATCCCCAAAAGGAAAACACAAAACAAAAGGAGAAAATGACAATGCACGACAAATAGAAGAAGCGTACAAAGAGAGAGAACATCAAACAAATGATACAGGGAACACAATACACACATGAAAGAAACACACTAAAGGCTAGCAAGGCCAATGCAATTAAAACATCTAACAAGTCATCCGCCTCCCAATCATGTTCAGTGTAATGTGAGGGCGGTTGACTATCCAAAGGAAGAATTGCAAGTGCCAAATTAGGAGTCATACCAGGTTCTTCACTTGATTTATATTTTAAGCTCATCGTAGATGAAAATAAAGAGTTTAGATCATTGTGTATTTCTTCATCTATTTTTTCAATCTCCACATCATCATCATCATCAAGATTAATGACAATAGGAGGACAAAGGTTGATTTCTAGGGATGGATGTATCAAAAGTTGTGGTTGTTGGGCTGGTTCAGTTTGTTGTGAAGGTTGTATCAAACTATCTTGCGGTGGGTCAAGAGAAGGAGGGTGGTCATCTATTACTTTTGTCAAAGGTGGAGGTTGATTGTCTTTATTTTCTTCTATTCCAGATTGATGAGCAAGGAGACAATGATGACACCTACATTCCCTAGCACCGCAGTTTCTTTTCATTAGGTTTTGGAGTTGTT
Organism: Sequoia sempervirens; assembly: GCA_007258455.2. Lineage (NCBI taxonomy): Eukaryota > Viridiplantae > Streptophyta > Pinopsida > Cupressales > Cupressaceae > Sequoia > Sequoia sempervirens. Next base: position 77,208,950 of record VDFB02252616.1, on the reverse strand, counting down.
CAGGTGTAAGAGAAGATTGCATCAACATAGGTTCATCTTCTTCCAAAGAAGGAAGAAAAGAAGAAGTCAAAGAAGATGATTGAACCACTTTCTCTTTTTCTTTATACACTTGTTTAACATGAGGAGGTATGACAGGATTTGTTTCATTTTCCCTTGGTCGTTTAAACAATGGAAATGAATTGTCTAAGGGTGGCTGTTTAGGAGGTTGTATGGTTTTCTCAATGTCAGACTTAGGTTGAAGCATGGTTTAATCTATGATAGGAGGTGTGGAAGTGGATGGGGATGTGCCACAAAGAGACAATTTGGTGATGTGTTTGGATTTGAACTTTTGATAGGCTATGAAAAGGAAGTCCTTGTGAGGTGTGATGGGTTCTATGGGTTTAGGCCAAAAGGCTTCTAAGGAAAAATTTCCTTTATAGGATAGGGGATTAAATCCACTATGGTGTACAGTAAATATTTCATTGCCATGTTGAAACTTCAAACACTTGTGAACAACTGATGAGACCACTTTCATTGAGCGAAGCCAAGGGTGGCCTACCTACAAACGAATTGGTTAGATTGTGGAATAATTGAAAATGTTACCTTTGAAATTTTAGGTCCTATCTATAAAGTGAGCATGATCAATCCAATCGTAGGGCATGGAAAACTAGTATGTGTCTTAATCCATGTAGTTGGTTTATTATATTCATCTTGAAATAGCTCATGTAATGCTAGAAACTCCTTTGTGATCACGTTCTTGCCACAAGTGGGATCTATCAATATCCCATTAGTGGGCTTATCATAGATTCTATCAGCTATGTAGAGAGGACCATCAAGAATCTTTTATAGTATTTCTTTAGTAGGAAAAGTGATATCAAGAGATTTAGTGGTTTGGCGCTTATGAGGGATAACATCTATCATAGCCACAATTTCATTGATAGGACTATCTTTAGTAACAAGTGGAGGTATATCATGTTATTCATTGTTTGTATCAATAGTCATTACATCAGTATTTGAAGGTTCCCTAGCCTTGGAAAATGAAGTAGTGGGTATGTATAGGATCATCATGGAAAAAGCAAGCCTTGAAGTGGCGAAAAATTCAAAAAAATTAGAGTTAGGAAACTTGACATAAAAAATTGAATAAGCTATCTATATTATTTCAAAAATATGTAAGAATAGAATATGTAGCAAATTGAATGTAGTTTCTAAACTACTAGGTTTATTTATTTTTTAAATCTATTTGATAAAAATTTGAAATTTGAATGCAGTAGTACTTAAATTTCAAGGAAAAAAAAAGAAGTAGGTGTCTGTCTAACCACCCTAACCACAATAAAATGATAATATTTTTTTTATAAGATTTTAGATATAAGTAGAGGACTCATGTCTTGATGTGATGCATATTTTTTTGTAATTTTTTCCAAGTAAATAATTAATTATGAATTTTTTATTACAACTTTTAAAAAATATAAAAACTCGTATGTTTGACCATCTTAACTTGGTCAAAACTTCATGATTTTTTTTTTCTTTTAATCCAATAGTATGCAAAGCATAGAATGTGATGCATGTTTCAGATTCAAAAAATGTGAAACCGTTTGAAAGCTATAGATGTTTTTCAATCAACCTATCAATCAGGACTTTAGTCATAATTCAAATAGAAAATGAATAATAATTATTTATTAAATTCAAAGCAAAGCATAATTTATATTGGTGGAAAGTTGAGAATCTCCTTTAAAAATCCTTTTCATTTCATCAATTTTGGGTTAAAAAAATGTCATTAGCTACATACCCTACACATACCCATCATATCACCACTTATTGGCCCATCATGAGCTTGCACATACCCTAGTGTGTTTAGGCATAGGGTTGGTGAAAATGTTAAAATTTTGGTTAGGGGTTGCAAGGGGCGTATTGCCTTGATCATTAACGTTCATAATGGTCAAATGTCTTGAATCAATGAGGTATTGAACTAGATGTTTTAGATGCTTGCAGTGTTTGGTGTCATGTCCATTTTGGTGATGAAAATGAAAATAAGTGCTAGGTTTGAAGGTGGGTGGTAATGGCTAATTTGGATCAAGTGGTCTAATGGGTGGAAAAGTAAGCATGCATTGTTTAATTAACTGGTTCATTGTATTATGAAGGATATTGGGTAGGGGAGTGAATTATCTCTTGGGGTCCCCATAATGATAAGGCACCGTTGGTTTAATAGTTGCCACTGGATTTCGAATGGGTTGAGTTAGATGTTGTGGTTGAGGAGGCAAATTAAACTGTAAGAAGTCTCTATTTGGTTTGTGAAAGTTTTGACTATTGTTTTGATTGTTGTGTTCAGGTTTGTCATCTCGATGGGAAGTGGATTTTGAATCATGACTTGAAAGCAAGTTATGATATTCACACAAGGTTGTGCATAGGTGCATAAATGAAGATAATTTCATCACGGTTAGCTTATCTTGAAGATTTGTGTGCAAGTTTTCAATAAACATCTTTTGCAGATGTGCATCAGGAATCTTGACATCAATTTGATCATACAAGGATTTGTATCGTGAGATGAAATCAGTGATTTTTTCATTTGTGTTTTTTCTACATCTCATGAGGTCAACCATTATCTTTTAGGTGTCATGTGAACTTGAAAGTTACTTATGAAATCATCTGCAAGTTCATTGAAGGAATGTATGGAATGATTAGGAAAGTTGGAAAACCATTATAGTGCAGTATCTTTCAAGGTCCTTGGAATTAGTTTGGCTAAGAGTTTCCCATCAAGAGAAAAGTCACTACGCAAAGTTGTATAAGCATTAACATGGTTGATAGGGTCTCCTTTACCTTTGTATTTCTCAAACCAAGGCATTTTTATCCCTTGTGGCATCGGGGTGGGTAAGATTTCTAAGGATAAGGGGCTACTATGGACATGATATGTGGGTGGAGCAGTTTGACCTTGACTAATGGTGGAAAGTTGGTGTTTAATGGAAGAAATGGTGTTAAGGAGTTGAGTAAGAATATGGTCGGGGTAAGTGGGTTGAGGTGGAGGAGAAAATGGTGATGGAGTGTAAGTGATGTTAGGGGAAGTGAAAGGAATGCTAAGGGGGGTGAAGGTGTGGAGGGGATTTGCGATGCCATAGGAGAAGTAGAAATGCTTGGTGGAATTTCAAAGGAAGGAGCCATATGACTAACCTGTTGCATAGTTGTGGTGACTTTTAGATTGGTATAAGTTGGAATGGATGCTATGGTTGAAGGGGGAGGAACTTGAGATCCTCCTTGGCTTAAAAGAATGTTTGTGGATTGGGTATTAGAAGAGGCATGTTTATTATAAATCTCAAAAAAATTCTTCATTACTTGCAAGCCATCATCACTTTCAATCAAATGATGAAGATTGTTAATGGTGGGTATGGCAATGGTGGAAATGTTTTCAAGTGACAAGTTTTGTTGTAAATGTTCAAATTCTTCATGAATACTAATGACCTTGTCTTGAGGAAGAGATTTTTTTTGTGTGCCAACATTCATTGGATGGAAAGGTGAAGGCATAAGAGTGGTATGATCAATGCCTAATGCACCATTGTCCATACTAGGAGTAGGAGCTCTTAAGATCCCAAGGTCCACAATGAAAGTGATATCGTGGGAAGCCATGAGTCTAGAACTTCTTCTCACTAAAGTATTATCAATGGGGAACCAAACACTCATACAAGTACCACACAGGATGGGGGGAAATAAAATGCAAGGTAATCTAAGATGTCTAAATGAAAATAACATAAATGTTGCTAACTGTAACAAAGAACTAACTACAAAAAAAAAAAATGCAAGAAAATGCCAGAAAAATGCCAGAAATGTTGTTTAACAAGTGCAGAGGGACTGATTTGCCCAGGGTGGCAAATGAGTCCCATTATGAATTTTTTTTTTTGTGTTTTTCATAAATTTTAAGATGATTTTAATGTTCTATAGAATGCAACTAAGGATACAGAATGCAGATTTTTTTATTTTTCAATAAGATGCAATGCAAAAATGAAAGCTAAATGAAGTTTTTCGCTAATGCAATATGAGAAGGCCTAGAATGCAAAAAAAAAACAATGTTCTAATTGAATGTTGATGCAAATGTAAACTAAGATGCAATATGAAAATGGAATTAGAAATTCAAGGTGTTCAAAATGTAGGTTCACCAAAATGAACAGTAGATTTTTGGGTCACTAGGCCTTCTCTAGCTCTTCTAGGGCTTTTCACCTAAAAAGAGAGATGTCGGAACCAAAAATGTTAAGGGTTCATTCAAATAATGTTGTGTAATGTTGTCTAAGATAAATGAAGTAATATAAGTGAAATTGAGTGATTGAAATGAATGAATATGAATGCAAAACTAAGATTTAAACTATGTTTGAAAACACACTATGATATTCAAATAATGAACTAAATGATGAAATTGTGCAGAACAGAAAGAAACATGATGAAACAGAGGGGAAATATTTGATGATTCTAGAATGTCAGGAATGCTCAATTTTCACAGTGGGACACATTTTCCTAGGGTGGTGAATTAGTCCTCCTCCTGGTGAAAAGGTGAGAGAAACTGGTTTCTAACAGTCAGGATCCAGAATCTGACAAAACTAAAATTTTCAGTCCTAAGGTGGGACGCATTCACCACTAATGGCGAATCACTCGGACTCTCCCAAAATTTTAGAAAATGAATAGACAACTCTACAACACCAGATCTGGAAATCTCTAATTATTTGGCTGTCAAAGTCAATTCTGTAGGAAACAGACAAAAAACCTTGTCTAAGCTTGAAATATGAATGAGTTGACTTGAAGCACCTAGTTGACTTGTTCTCCACTTTTCAACACCAAAATACTTGTTAAATATGCATACCTAAGTCTGCAAACACACATGCAAGAGGGGAAAAATTGTTGAGGGTTAGCAAATAGGGGTTTGCATTGGTCAAACCCTACTTTGGTAATCAAACCTTTACTAAAATAATGAAATGCAAGAGAATATTAAAATAATAACATGCAAATGCTATCAACTTACCAAACCCTTGATAATGCAAATCTTAAGTAATGTCAATGGCTGCTTCAAAGTGCTTGAATAATGCTTGACAAGATGTTGTAAGATGCTTGAATATGATATGTGAATGTTGGAGAATTGTAGGAAATGTAAAATTAAGTGAAAATCACATATTTATACAATCTTATGTCATATTAACCCATTTGTACCTCATCACAGGCTGGCATCAAGTGTTTTTAAATAAAAAACCGAAAGGAAATTTAAAATATTTTGAATTTAGAGCGAAAGGGGACCCATTCGCCACCCATGGCGAATGGGTCCCACCTTAGGCTCAAAAGTGGGTGTTAAGATTTAAGCTTTATTTAATTTTGTTTGTTAGGTTAACATTCAAAAATGCACTTAATTAAAGCATATGAGGGCATAAAGGGATCAAATAAGACATAAGAAAGAGATAAATAATAAAGTTGTGCCTAGGAAAGTGTGAAATCTTGTTACAAGACTTTACAACACTTCAAAATAGGACTTGATGATGTGTAAAAAAGTGAATTTTAGGTGAATTGTGATAAATAGAGACTAGCCGAATGTAGAAATGTTTTGCAACACTTCACAACACCTTCACAAGGCATCATTAAATAAATTTTAGTACCTAAATATGCATGTTCAAGCCATGTTGCAACATAAAATCAAAGCAAAATATATCAAATACCATGAAACAAGACCTAAAAGGCCATGAAAATGACAAGGGGCCATTTTTCTACGACACAGGGGGTCTTGTGTCAACTGGCCATTGGAAGGTCCTGATGTGATATCTGTGATGCTTGGTGTGCAGAACAAGAGACATTTTGTTGGATGACTCTAAAGAAAAATCAATGGTTTTCAAACTTGAAGGGTGAAAATGAATTCATTTTTACCCATTTCCTATTTATACCTAGGGGTTTTTAGGGTTTTCTTTCAAACCTACTCTACTGGATGCACTATTTGGTCACTTTCAAAAATCATTTCACAAACCAAACCTCGTTGAAATAGATTTATTTCACCACCATCGAACTTCTAGCTATCCAATTACCTAATTGGGACAAATTCCAAATTTTTCAAAATTTTTCAAAAAATTGTCATTTTTCTTGGGGAGGCATACCCTTACCTATTTCACACTAGGGCAAGATTGGGGCATGTTATTTATTATTCTTTGACACAAACCCTAAAATGACATTATATCAAAGAGGGGAAAATTATAAACACTAAAAATTGTCCTAGGCCTACAACCCTTAACTTTTTCATAATTCTTATATCTTCATTTTCATAATTAAATAATGCTAATTATTTAATTATTTTCTAAAGTCATTTGTCCTCTATTAATTAAATAGCTTTAATTATTTAATTAATTCATTCTTACCTTTATTCTTTCTTGATTAATTAAATAAATATTATTTATTTAATTACACTACTAATTAAATTTATCTTCTTTCTAAAAATTAAATAAAATATTATTTAAATAATTCCTATCACACTTTCAACTATAATTAAATAGTCATTTCAAATTATTTAATTATTCCTTAAATTTTTCTCTCTTTGATTAAATAAATCTTTATTTATTTAATTTAATCCCCAGAATCTTGAATGTTGAATTAAATCATTATTTAATTTAGAAAAAGGATTTATCCTTAGCATATTCCTCTATAATTAGATAATCTCTTTGTTATCTAATTAGTCATTTATCACTTAAGTCTAGATATAATTAGATCATTCAGTTATCTAGGGAGATAATATCTAATTATCTTTATCGAACATACTTTTTGTGTTAATCAGTTTGTTATCTAGATTAGATTTGATCTTCTGCATGCAGTCCTCTATTAATTAAATAACTTTAATTATTTAATTAATTTATTCTCACATTCTAACAAATTGTTTTATCTATGTTAATCTTTATCCTTTACATGCAATCTTTATTCTTCTATGTCTCGACCAATTTCTACTATTGATTAAATTATTATTTAATTTAATCTCCACCATTTATGCTTTATCACTCACACTAATTTAACCCAAATCCTATCGCATGTCACATCTTTAATCTAAATCATCGATTAATTATCTTTAATCTAAGCCTGTCATTCAAAAATCATATTTTCTATAAATTGGCTTTACCTTCATCATTATTACTCCTCCCAAAATCTTATGAGTTTTGGAAGAAACTTTATAAATCTTTGATATTTTGCTATTATCATGATCATGAGGCCATACTTGCATGCTTAATGAAAATATAAGGGAAAGTATCATACAATAGCGAAATGGAGAAGGATAATGGAGGTTATTCATGGAATCGAATGTGTGTTTGGTAAAATCCTTTGCTTATGCATGTTTTTATTATCTTCCATTGTTTTCGATTAGTTAGCTTTGGTTTAGTATTGTTTATGCTTTGAATTTCTTGACCTGTGAATTTTCCATGTGCTACAACCACTTTTTGTAACATTTTTTAAAATGGAAACAAAGGGAATTCAAATAAAAGAGGGTTTGAGTGAACCCTCCTTCAAGTGAACCCCCCTTTTTTTCCCTTCTCCCTCTCTTCTACCAAATTTATGCAAAAAATTTCCTTTTGAAGCTCAAGTTGAGGATGAAAATAGATGAAACTTGAGAGAGCCAACTAGATGATGGTAGTCCTCTGAATGAACTATCCATCAAATAATTTTTTAATATATTTTGGTTTTATTATATTTTTTTTAGTTTAATTAAACATGGACTTTTCATCAAAAATCAAGCTCTGTTCTACACGTGGAAAAATAGTAGATTATAAAAAAATTCTAAAAAATATGTTCTAGCTAGGTATTGATGTCCTTGATCTAGTAAAAAAAATTTGAATTTTGATACATATAAGAACATTTATGTTGTTTACGGTTCGCCTATGTCTAAATTGTAATTGGTTTGACTTCAAAACTTGATTAAGAAAAAAATATTCAATAAAACACTATGAAACCAAATGAACATGCTAGATATCATAGTTACAAAGTTAAATTCGAAAAAAAAAAAAATTATCCTTTATAGAAAAAAAAATATGTTGTTTATGGTGAACATCACTCTTTAAAAATGGTGTTTACTAATAAAAGCTATTTTTTGAAGGAGATGGAAAAAGAAATACAATCTGATTCATTTTTTTTTAATATATATTAATAATCTACATATAAAATGTCACAAATCACTAGTTTGCACCATCTTCAAATTCTGCATGGTTTAGTAGCTATAGGTTCCTAAAAGTAAAAATTAATTTTAAAAAATTGAGTTCAATGTCTAGTGTGGCCAAAAAAGTGTAAATCAGTATTGTGGGATCACCTAGAGGGGAAACCTGACAATAATTAATGCTAATACATAACACTTTACCTTGAGCAATGTGTGTTCCAAGAATAGGGACCTACAACCCATTTGCCCATGGGAGAATAGGTCATCCCTAAGCCTTGGAACACATTTTTAAAACATGTTTTGGCAGTATTTTTATCATCCCAAATTCAAATTTCAAAAGTCGTCTTGTAATGTTTAATTTTGGGGAAATTAAGGATAAATGTCTATAAATACAAGATTATTTTATCAAATTAACATTATATTTCAAGAGATTTTCTAGAGAACTTTCACAAGAGAAAATATTATTGTCAAGAGCATTCAAGAACATTTTTTTCATCATTTGTTGCAGAATTCAAGATCTCAAGCATCATGTAAAATTTATATGCATCATGCATATTTTTGGAGGTAACATTGTGATATAGGTTTCAAGATCTAATCCAAGCATTCAAGTCAAATATTCAAGCATCAAGATCCTGATCCATTGAAGCCATCTCATGCAAGATTTAATTCTTTCCAAGGTTTATTCAAGGGTTTGTTGAATCACATTTTTGTATTATTCATTCATCATTCCCTCAAACTTACATTATTTCATTTCAAGGCTTAATTACCAGAATGTGGTTTGACCAAGGCAAGCCCCCATTCACCAAAAAAAAAGAATCCCCTTTTTTTTGTGTTGCAGATCTTAGGTTGAAGAAGGATTGAAGACCTCTTGAAGAGAAAGATTGGAAAAATTGTTGAAGTTGCATTTGTTGTCACCTTTATTTTCAAGCCACAAAATCTTAGATCCTGAATTCATTTCGAGCTTTCTGACAATGGGACATGGGGGAATAAAAAGTGTAGACCCAAGGCCAGAGGATCGTGAAATTGAATTTTAATTTCTATAAAAAAGACTCATTAGCCTATAGGTGAATGAGTCCCAAAACAACTTCCAAAAACAACATTTTGTAAGAGGTGCACAACATTTTCCTCTTTTCAGATCTGCAAGAGGTTCATTGTTTCTAATGGTCCTATGTTTCATCTAACAAATTCAACCTTTACATGTCATGAATGAGTGCATAAATGGTATTTTTAATGTTTCTCCAAAAACCCCTATTGAATCATTTTTGTTACTGTTTCTGTCAAAAGGACACCTTGCAACATTTTTTATGACATGTTTATAATAATTTAGGCTTCACAAATCTGAAGGGAAGTTGTGTATTCTCTTAGTGTTATGCTTTAAATTCAAGACTCGAGTATTACATTACATAACTAGGATCATTAGGAATTTTTCCTTTGTCTCCCAAGTTTGCATTTCAGTCATATTTACCCCATCCACACACATAAGGGAAATTGCTAGATCTTCCTTAGAATTGACTCACTTAAAGGTTGAAAGTTATTTCTATCTTGGAGGATTTCATTTCCTAAATGAAATAGAAGGAAAGTTCATCACACCCCATTTTTCCATTTCTATTTATAGTAAGCTTGGTGGAACATTCCAAATTTAGTATAAAACCCTATGTTTTGAACCCCTATCCTATTTTTCTATGTTTCATTATGGTGAACCTAACTGTTTGAACATTCTAATTTATGACTTGGAGTGCATTCAAACCCTAGATCTACGATTGGAATTAATTTGTTATATTTAGGGTTTCTAAATTTGGCATACATTTGCATTGAATTTTAGGTGTAAGCTTGCATTTTGCATTCATTTTATATCTAAAAAAATCAAAGAAAATTGCATAATGTTAGATTGATTTTGCATAGTATTTACAAAATAGCATACGTTTAGCCACTTAAATTAGAAAATTGGATCAAAATTGCACTTAAGAATAGGTCATTTTGGTTGTCATTTAGCATCATTTTACCTTTGCATTCAACTCTGATTTTCTAGATTTATGAAACTATCAGTATGAGTTTGTAACTTGGAATAGAGAGCACATAGAACAACTCAGAAATTAAATTTTTCATTTTTAAAAACCTTGTACAGAGACCCATTTTCCTATGGGAAAATGAGTCCTTCAAGGCCTCTGAAAACCAACTTCTTTGAGCCTTTTTTTATGGTTTTCTTTACTTCCAAGATCCATTGTTAAACCACTATTTCAGTCTGGTAATTTTCAAGAATTTCTATTTTATACATTAGGTCTAATCATCCATTTAGTTTAGGAATTGCAAATTGGGATTTTTTTTGCATATTTCAATTGTGGTTAGTTTTAGATTTGTATACAATCACTTTATTTTAAGCATCATTTCATATTTTGGATAGATTAATTTGCACTTTACAATCATTGCAAACCAAAAACTACCCTAAAAACATCAAAACAAAGAAACAACTACAATAAATAAATGGTAAATCTTGGAGAAACATATCCTTTAAACCCTTTAGTTTTGATGAATTTGACATATTAGATGAATCCCTTGAGGACTTCATCTCACTTAGATCATCCACTAAAGCTTTGGTATAAGAGGATACAAGCATAGATAATATTGACAATCATAGTTGCTCTTCTCCTAATACCTCTCTTACTTGTGATGAAGGTATTCTAGTGTTAGAAGACCCAAATATTGATCATCATGAGAAATTTGTTTATCCCTCTTTCATTGCTACATTTCTCTCAAAAAATACTAAGATGGATGACATAGATTAAGATGTTAAGTTCAAATTAGATCCACCCTCACTAGAATGTCATTTAGGTAACTTAATTGAGGTTATGAATGCACAAATTGGATCTCCTTTAATTAGTGAACCTCCTAAATCACCACCCATCATAGGACCTCCTTTGTTACCTCTAAGAGCTATCTTAAATTTTACAAGGTAACTTACTAGTAACAATGTTTCACAACAATTGAGTTATAATACTATTGCTCAAACATATAATACAAGGAACAATATTCAACCACAAACCATACCTACCTCATTACCATTTCCTCAACCTATTTTTCCTAGTGTTGGACTTGTTTTCCTTTACATAGTGGAAAGGATTATGATCTTGTTGAACAAATTAAAAATACTCTCGCTAAGATATTCTTATGGGATCTTATTCAAACATCACCAACATACAATAGGATCCTTCAAGAAATTTAGTAGAAGAATGATATCCATTTTTTTGTGAAATTGAATGATGTAGCAACCTCCTTTTGATTGTATGAAAGTGACAAATTTGTATATCACTTTCCCTCAACATGAATTACCCTCACATGAGATCCAAAATAAACATGAAGCCTTAATGATAAAGGTGATCATTAATGAAACTATAGTTAGGTGCACCCTCATAGATAATGGAGTTGGTCTTAATGTTTATAGAATTGATCTCATAGATAAAATTGGTGTGGAAAAGAAGCTTATTCAACTCAATGATGTTAATATTTGTGGCTATGGCAATGTTAATAGGAAACCATTAAGAATGATCACATTACCCATTGAAGTTAGACCTATAGTTTTTCCTAGCCCTATTGATATAATTCTAGGACCTCTTTCATACAACCTTCTCCTAGGGAGACCATGGATTCATGCTATGAAATGAGTCCCATATACTCTTCATCATGAAATGAAATTTGAATACAACAACAAGATATACATGGTTAAAGCAGATGAAAAAAGTTATAATTCACAAGTTAAACATGATCATAACATTTCCAACTCCCCTAATACTTTTATTTCAACTTCCAAAGTAGAAAGTAAACAAGTTGATGGTAATCCTAATTTTAGCTCACCTACAAAAAAAATCTTAAGAGAGGATTGGGGTTTGTTATATTTTACAACTTGTTTCAAAGAAGAGTCCAAAATCTTACCTTCAACATCCAAAAAGTCATGTACAAATGATTCATCTTCAAACACATGTTTTAGTGACAATTGTGGTTCATTATATTTTACACCCTCATTTATGGGAAAGTACAAAATCTCACAATATAAACCAAAACAACCTTGTTTTTCATTTTCTCAAATTTGTTCTACCTCAAAAATATCACCCCATGGTGGCGATTGGGGCTCTTCAACTCCCATCCCTCATGAGAGGAAGATACATAACTTTACAAAACTTAACAAGGATTTGTGTGCTCATGAAGAAGCCAACCCTTGTTAGAGGCATAAACCTCTTCATCTGAGTTGGAAGCATGTTATGGTCTTGGATGCAAACTCCTTTATAAATATGGATATAATGAAAACATGGAGGAAAATGATAAAGAACAATTGAAATCTATAATGTACTTTTTTAAGAAAGATCTAGGTTTACCACCTTTATCTCCATCTTCATTTAATTCCTTATCATATATTATGTGTATGACATACTGTGATGATAAAGAAATTTCCCCTACTATTGATCAAGAGACTATCTTGTTGTGAATCCTCCAAGATCACTTGATATCTCTCCCTCCAAGAGCATGGAATAAATTTTACAACAAAATTTCATTTTTTGAATATCATAGAATTCATGGTCATTCTACTAATGAATGGAAGACTTTGAGTAATAAAATTCAACATATTAAGGATTGTGGTGCTCTTCCTTGTGTTGATGAACCTATTTCCTCTAATTGATACTATTTTTTATCCTATCATGTTACTCATCACTATGTGTCATTAGTATCTTTATGTGTCTTGAACATTGCCATTCATGGTGGTACAATTCTAACTGTAACCATATCTTGGAAGCAACATGATAGTTAGATTGGTGGTTTTTTTTGTCTCTATGATTGGGGGGTATGAATAACTAGTTTTTTGAGGTGTGCATTCTCTTCAAGGATCACCTCTTCCTCTCTTTCTACTTAAAATACCAACATAGAAAGTATGTTGACATTTTATATGGGGGTCATATTGTCCCCCATTCATTGTATGCATGTTCCATTCTTAGTGAAGATATCATACATCTCCTAGGAAAATGTAATTTTTTTATTCAAAGTGCGGTCTTCTTACTTCATGCGATGTTTCTTCTTCTTGGTGGTGACATTGGATTTGATATCCTTCAATATTGTGACCTTTGTGAGCATATGGCATTCCTCTTAGTGGTAATGCTATGGATTGCATTCCCTAGGTTGTGAATCTTTTATCCTTGAATATTCCTCTCTTAGAGACATTAAGAATGATGTTCCCTAAGGTGAGACCCTTTATGAACTAAGCAAAACCCCTTTGAACACACCTTATCCTATTTGCATTTTTTTGATGAGTGCTTAACATGACGAAGCTTGCTAAGCCTTATGAAGCTCAAAGTTCATATTATGCAGTGCCTTATAATAGTTATAAGATGTATAATTTGATATGGTTATGGGATCCTACTAATATTCTCTCATTGGTCACTTTCTAGGGGTTCACCTAGTGGACAGTAGATTTCACTAGCTCATGTGAGTGCATTATTGTTTGCATAGTGAACAATGGGTTTCACTTGTAAACATTTTTTTGGTAAAATAGCTAAGGCTTGATCCACATAGAGTTAGACAAATATTTGAGGCTTTATCCACCCCAATTTATTTTTTATTTTAAGCTATGACATTGTATGTTTGTGTATCTTATCTTGTTGCTTCATATCATACATTTTTTGTTTCTCCCTTAGTGCTTATGTTGGTTTTCTATGGGATCTTCGATCTTGGGGGCTTGTGCAACCTCCTTGGTCTTTTTCATCATATTCCATCCACATTGGTTCACTTGGACCCCCTCTTTGCGCATATTTGTCTACTTTAGTGTGAGTTTGATGCAAGGTAATCCTCTCACTAAAGTGGGGGATAAATTTAGTGAATAAAAAAGTACTCCTTTACATTTTCACACTTTGTTTGGTCCCTCCTAATTAAATTGGACAAGTAATTATGCCTTAATAATCCCTCTTTTACATCTACAATCCTAATAAATTAAAATTTTTGAAGGGGAAACCTAATAATAATTAATGCTAATACATAACACTTTACCTTGAGGAATGTCTGTTCTAGGAATAGGATAAATGTCTATAAATACAAGGTTATTTTATCAAATTAACATTAGATTTCAAGAGATTTTTGAGAGAAATTTTGCAAGAGAAAATATTATTCTTAAGAGCATTCAAGAGAAAATTTCTTTAGCATTTGTTGCAACATTCAAGGTCTCAAGCATCATGTCAAAGTTATTTTCATCATGCATGTTTATGGAGCTAACATTGTAATGTAGGTTTCGAGATCTAATCCAATCATTTAAGTCAAATATTCAAACAAGATTCAAGCATCAAGATCCACATCCATTGAAGTCATCCCATCAATATTTTAGTCTTTCCAAGGTTTATTCAAGGGTTTTTTGAATTGCAACATTGTATTGTTCATTCATCATTCCTTTAATATTTTCATTATTTCATTTCAAGGTTTAGTTACCAAAATGGGGTTTGACCAAGGTGAACCCCCATCACCAAAATTTTTTTTTTCCCTCTTGTGTTTATGTTCTAGATCTTAGGTTGAAGAAGGATTGAAGACCTCTTTGAAGAGCAAGATTGGAAAAGTTGTCAAAGTTGTATTTGTTGTCACTTTTTTTTCAATCCATAGAAAGTCAGATCCTGCTTTCATTTCCGGCTTTCCAATAGTGGGACTCAATGGAATCAAAAGTGTAGACCCAAGGCCCAAGGCCTATAGGTGAATGAGTCCAAAGACATCTTCTAGAAACAATATTTTGTAATAGGTGTACAACATTTTCCTCTTCTCACATTTGTAAGATGTTCATTTTTTTTGTAGTCCTATGTTTCATCTATACTAGATTCAACCTTTACATGTCATGAATGAGTGCATTTAGTAGTTTTAATCTTTCTCCCAAAACCCCTGTTCAGTCATTTTTGTTACTGTTTCTCTGAGGAGACCTTGTAGCATTTTTGATGACATGTTTATAATAATTTAGACTTCACAAATCTGAAGGGAAGTTGTGGATTCTCTTAGTGTCATGATTTAAATTGAAGACTGACTTGTATTATATTTCATAATTGGGATCATTAAGAAGTTTTCATTTGTCTCCCAAGAGTGCATTACCCTGTCAACACATAAAGAAAATTGCTAAATCTTTCGTGCAATTGACTCACCTAAAGGTTGAAAGTTAATTATATCTTGGAGGATCTCATTTCTTGAATGAAGTAGAAGAAGGTAGGTTCATCACACCTCATTTTCCCCTTTCTATTTATAGTAAGTTTGGTGGAACATTCCAAATTTAGTATAAAACCTTATGTTTTGGTGAACCTATGCTATTTTTCTATGTTTCAAAATTTAATGTACCAAAGGTTACAGGACTAGGAATCCTATTAGGATTTTTGCACAACTTGTAGACATCTATGTGGTGTAGAATCATCCTAGACAAAAATTTCCCCATCGACAGAAAATGACAAGGCAGGGATGAAAATGAAGGCTAGGAAGGCGAGTATTTGCATTATCATCTCATTAAGCTAAAGTGAAGGTTGCTATATTGTGAAATTGCATAAGGGTGGCTACAGAAAGATGGGGGGCCAAAAATTGGCCACCAAATTTCAAATTTGAAAAAATCTATATCACGAGTGCAGTGTAACAAGCTCACATTATTGTTTGAATAAAAAATAATATGAGCACATTATAACATGCTCACATTATTTCTTATTTAAGAAAATAAAGTATAAATTTATTTCATTCATTATTGTAAGTTGTTTAAAACCTCTTCCACAACCTACAAACCTTGCATAACGAGATCACATTCTAGGAAGTCCAAAACTACTACATTTCTTCACCAAATATTTATGAAAATTTTACCATGAGATTAGGGAGGCCAAAGGAGGAAGTTATTTCTTTTTTTTTTATGTGAATTTGGTATTAAATAGGTAGATTTAATATTTTTGATGCAAATTTATTTAATTTTATTAAATATTAATGCACCACCAAATTATCCTCAAATTCCTCAAATCTTAATTCACCTCATGCTAAAATCCCTCCTAAAGAACAACCTCAACAAAAACCTCCAACAATTTCTTATCATGCTCTAGGATGTTAAGAAAATATAATGGGGAAATTTTGATAATATAAAAAAATAAATTGAAGAGTTAATTGCAAGGTTGAGACATCCTTCAGGCACAACCTCACATAGAACCATGCTTGCTCAATCACTTACATCCATAATATATCTCATGTAGATCCAATTATAAATCAAATAACTAGTTGGTGCAAGAAGAGAAGAGAGTATAGATAATTTTATGTAGATAAATTATCATATAAAAAATTTAAAGAGTAAAAAATTACAAAATATGGCTTGTCTACACTATTTAGGAACCCTAAAATGAATAAACCTTTACATCCTGCAAGCAAGAGGTTCTCTATCCATTGGTGCAACCACCAAGGGATAAAGAACCATTTTTGTAAAAGGTGGTGGATAGTTGTTGACCATCCTCCATGCAACAACAATGCGGTACCACAATATTTTTTGAGGAAACTCTATTGTAATTTTATCCTCAATAAAATCCCAAACTATTTTGACATGTGACAATTCCAGGGTAGAGGTGGTGGCTCTACATAGGACATAGTGGGGGATTGTATTAACACTTAGGGGCTAGCAAGACCACTCGCTAGACTAGTGTATGATCATCTGACTATCTATTCCATATTTAAGGAGAGTATTGAGGTTGATACATTACAGTTGATTAGTTCCCTCACTCAGAGTTTGATACAACATACTAGGCCTCTAGCATAGCGTGAGAAAGGAAAGCCTTTGAGGAGTCAAGTTCCACCTAATTTATATCAGGCTTGTGGGTCACTCTATGTTTATGATCCTGAGGATAGTCAAGAGTGATGTTCCCATGATACATCTTTAGCTAATGAGATGGTGATGACAAATGACCTTCTGAAAAACACATTCAACCTTGATAGTCAAGTAATTGTCAGCAAGTTCATTTAATTTAATTTATTAAATTTCATTTTTGAAATTATGCAAGATTAACTAAATTAGTTGTATGATTATAATGAAATTTTAGCACCATAGTGTTCACCCTATTTGCAGCGGTCCTCCACCTACATATTACATGATGATGTCTATTGTAGAGGTATGTAACTAGTAAAGAATTATAAATATTACATGTGAATAGTTGAATGTTATATGAATGATATTCTTATATCTCATTTTTTTATGTTGAATAGGTTAATTTTGGACCTTTGATAGAAATACCTAGCAATAGAGGTGATCATCAAATTTTCACTCAAGTAATATAGAGTATTTTTTAATTTTAAAATAAAAAATTGCATTTTGCAAATTAATAATGTTTAATGACTTGAAGGTTGTAGATAGTTTGTAAGTATGATTTATAATTTATAATTAATTTCATTTCAGGTTTTTATACACTTCATAATATATGAGTTTCATTTTTTCATGTTGTTGACCTCCAAAAATATAGGCTAGTGGTGTTAATTAATTATCCACATTCTATAGACCTCTTTGTTGTATTACCTCTTGGGACCTATAAAATATGGCTACCAACTTAGCTAATCTAAGTGATTATGTTGATTCATTCATCCTCCAACTCCCAAGCTAGTGTAGAATACAAAATAAAAATCACTTTAAGTTTTACTACACCACATGTTAAGATTTTGTAGCAAGAGTTAGATAAGCAATTTTGACAACATACCATTTAACCCATGAGAGTAAAAACAACAATATTGACAAATACACAATGAATAATCCTCAACAAGATGTTGTTGATACACCTCCTAAAGAAACAAGAGCACACACACATAAACATAATTAATTTAAATGTGATTGTGTCACAATTAAGTGACAAAGGATATATTGAGGTAATGGATATAGAGGAAATTAGTTCACTTTTAGAAGTATCAAAAATAGAAGAATCTTGCAAGATGTTGGAAGCACAAAAAATATCTTATCTTTTTCTAAACATTAAAATTTTCAATCTTCTCAAATATAAATATCCACTTCTCATATTTATTTGAGTGACTTCTCATTAGTAGCCACTCATCCAACCCCTAAATATATTGTTAAGTTCATCAATATAGGTTGTGGGAGTATGAACTATAAAAAAAAATCATGTAGAAAAAATCCCTTTATATTGATGATCTTCTAGTTAGATTAGCCAACAAAATCATAGAGTGAAATAAAGTTAATTATGGTTACATAAATTTTGTACAATTTTTTTCTCATAGAAAGGAATAGATTGAGAGTTTTGATAGTTTTTGGTTTGATATTGACAAATATTTTGTATAATGCTACCAAAATAATGAATATCCCATAGCTC
This sequence comes from Sequoia sempervirens, assembly GCA_007258455.2. Lineage (NCBI taxonomy): Eukaryota > Viridiplantae > Streptophyta > Pinopsida > Cupressales > Cupressaceae > Sequoia > Sequoia sempervirens. The sequence goes on along the minus strand of VDFB02252616.1, from coordinate 77,190,503 downwards.
TAAAATATTAAATATCCTATCACTCCTCCATCAACCCCATCTAGGAAAAAATTGACATCCTAACCATTTGAACCAACCACTTTTGTCCATTTTGGTTCTTAGAAATCAAGTAATTTGAAAATTTCCATAATTCCTAGCTACCTTCCAATAGATTTGTGTTTTTCTTCTTAAGTAATAAGTATATAATCACAAATAGTATGCATAAGATCAAAAAATATCAAGTTATATTATTTACCACTCACAAATAATTATTCCTCAAACACATTTGTATTTATTCAAACCAAGGATTCCAAGGAATCAAATATAACCTTCTTGATAAGAATAATAAGGATGCTACACCTGTGAACACTAGGTTAAACTCTCTAACATCAAATGATTCCATATCATTGTTCCACCATGGAACTTTATACTAAAAATCCTTTCACTGAACCTATCACGGGTCTATAAATAATCTTTCTAACATCCTCATCACCAATCCTTTCATTGACCTCATGACTAACCTTAATCATCTATCTCCTAAATTCATCACCCTAGATCAACAAAATCACACACCATTTCACATCCTCCATAATGGTGATTCTATAATCACCTTGATTGGAATTCAAGATAATTTCTCCCTCAAGGATCATAAAACAAGATTTGAAATAGAATTGGATGCATTAACATATCCCAAAGAATGCATGTCCTATATTGCTCATAAATTTTAAGTTGTGATACTAAAATGGTATCATATGAAAATATATTAGGTTAAAAATAGTATTTATTTTTCTCTAGTAAACATCATCCTATACAAAACTAAATCATATTCTCAAGTAAGTATTCACTATGCAATGATAAAATATAAACTTTAATCTATCCATGATACAATAAATCCTAATATTCCATTTTTATGTCATATTCAATATAGTTATGTGATTCCTAACTACAATAAAACAAACACAATAGTCCAATAACCACCTATTTAACTATGACCCAATAATAGCTCAATAAGTACTAAAAATTTTGTTGACTATGTCATTGTGAGAGGGGAAACACACTAAGTATGCAATCAAAATTACATTCAAATGAAACATACACGAAAGAAAAAACTAAGTTATGCCTTCCTCTTGATGGATTGAGCTCAAGAATGCACCAAATTCTTGAAGATTTTCTCAATTGATTGCTTGTGAATGTGGATTGTTCACTCAAATTTCTAGCACAATAGGGCTATGGTTGCTCAAGATGCTTAAATTAGGAAATGAGGATCCAATTTATAGAAATTTAATGGGGATAATGGAGGTATATGATTGCTTGGATAATTAAGGGTGGATATTAAATGAGGTGTGCTCACACATTTTTTAGCACACCTTGGATAGAGAGGCGATTTAATTTTGGAGGCTGTGTAAGAGAGAGTGAGAGTAAGTGGTGGTAGGTGTGATATCACACATGTGTGAGAGGAGGTGGTAGAGAAGGTTATGCCACTTGTCATTATGAGATAAGGTTTGGGAGAGGTGAGGGAATTAAAAATTAGAGGGGTATGTTCAGGATCATGATGGGCCAAAAAGTGGCGATATGATAGGTATGTGTAGGGTATGTGGCTGACAAATTTTTTTCACCTAAAATTGATTAAATGAAAAGGGTTTTTAAAGGAGATTCTTATCTTTCCACCAATATAAATTATGCTTTACTTTGAATTTAATAAATAATTCTTATTCATTTTCTATTTAAATTACGACTAAAGTCCCGATTGATAGGTTGATTGAAAAACATCTATAGCTTTCAAACAGTATCACATTTTTTAAATCTAAAACATGTTTCACATTATTTGATTCACATACTATAGGATTAGAAAAAAAGAATTTCATGAAGTTTTCACAAAGTTAAGGTGGTCAGACATACGATTTTTTTATATTTTTTAAAACTTGTAATAAAAAAATCATAATTAATTATTTACTTGGAAAAAATTATAAAAGATATGCATCACATCGGGACATGAGTCCTCTACTTATATTTAAAATCTTATAAACAAATATTATCATTTTATTGTAGTTAGGGTGGTCAGACAGACACCTACTTCTTATTTTTTCCTTGAAATTTAAGTGCTACAACATTGAAATTTCAAATTTTCACCAAATAGATTTAAAAATAAATAAAAATAAACCTAGTAGTTTAGAAACTACATTCAATTTGCTACAGATTCTATTCTTACATATTTTTGAAATAATATAGATAACTTATTAAAAAATTTATGTCAAGTTGCCTAACTCTGATTTTTTATGAATTTCATTGCCACTTAAGGGCTTGTTTTTTCCATGATGATCCTGCACATACCCAAAGGAAACTGGTAATGGTGATTAATGAGGAGGGTTAGATTATTAATCAATCAAGGATTCATTAATTTAATGGGGTAGGTTGAGTCAATAAACCATGGGTTTATTAACTAGGCTAGAGTTAAAATTTGGAGAATGGGCTAATGAGGGTTAGGAAGTGGATAAGGTTAATTAATCAAGGATTAATTATAACTCAAATGGGATTAGAAGAATTGAGAATAATGGTGGGATCAATTAAATAATCTAGATATTTAATTAATTGGAAGAACTTTAATCTAGGAGGTGATATAATTAATTAAATAATAAAATATTTAATTACTTATAAGAAGAAGATGGAATAATTAATTAAATAATAAATATTCAATTATTAAAGTTAGGAAGGTGTGAAATAATTAAATAATAATATTTAATTAATTAGAAAGAAGTGTTGTTTGAATTAGGGTGACTACAATTTTCCCCTCTTTGATGTGGTGTCCACAGTGATGCCATGCCAAAGAAGTTTAAAATTTTTCCTTAGTGGATTAGAAGATGTGTTGAGAGGTGATGCCCCCTTGAGAGGCTAACAAAGAAAAATTTTGGACAAAAAAAAATTTGGTCAACATCTTGAAATAGGGAGGTTGGGATGATGTAGAATGGTGTGGGAGAGGAAAATGGTGAAAATTGGGAAAAGAAATAGAGAAGCAAGCTCAAAAAGGGAGGGGATATGAGACATTTGATGCATCCAATATAGAAGAAATTAGGGTTTGGGGAGGGAAATTAGGTTTAAAGCATATAAATAGGCATTGGGTGGGCCCAAAAAGTCATTTTCAACCTTGTGATTGGTGGAGATGAGCTAGGAGATAGTTCCGCCAGAGTGGAGAGTGGCCAACATTACTATCACTAACAAGTCTCATAGGTTGGTGAGGTCAGGGCCATCAATGACTATGGGGCCTTGACAGTTGCTAGAGTGAGATCTGAAACCATCACATAGATCTCCTAATATACCATCTTAGTTAGATGTAGGAAGCACATGGTAGCTCTGAGCAGGTTGATTATGATTTTTTTTATTTTTTCCCCAGAGGGGGATTGGCTATTGTACACACATAGGAATTTTTATACATTTTCTATCATGACAATGTATTATTTGTATATATATGATATGATGGATTTTTCCTATATGTTTTATAAAGATGTTGATTTTATTTATGTATAGACATTTATTATGGTGACATTTATGATGTTGACATGTTTTATGTAGGATGGTATGATTATGATTATGCATGTGATATGACATCATATGATTTATGTTTATAATTCTATTTTCTATGGATATGATTATATGTGTATGGTGATTATGATCATTATTTTCTTATGCATGTGATGAAAAAATATTTTTAAAATGGATGTATGGCTTAATGAACAAAAATGGTCTGATGTGTTAATGAGATATGTTTATGTGAAATAGCTTAATATTTTGATGGATATATGGATGTATAAATGAACTAGTATATGGAACACGAATCTGTATGCTTGAAATTAATTGTGGGATAAAAGATGGATATTTTCCTATTTGCATATATGTTAATGGATGTGGATATAATGCATGTAATGTTAATTGAATAGATAATGTAATGATAATGAATGAAAAAAATATTCTAGAAAGGGTATCAAAAGAACACTTGGTCAAGGAAATGGGAGATTTATTAACCAAAGTTGTTGATAGTATTAGGCATTCTATGCTAGTTTTCCCTCTCTTAGTCATTATTCAATCACAGTAAATGTTCAACATGGAGTGACCTAGGCGATTATGGGGTAGATGCATAATGTCTTTTCTTTTTTCTTATTTCTTTTTAATGTCATGATACAAAATTGTGTCACCAAAATGTGTATAACTTTCTTCATTTGGGAATAATTGATGAAAAATTAGACTTAATGAGGCCTTGATTTAGTGTTGTGAGGTGTTTTACACAACCACATTAGGTCTTGGACCCTTGCAAACTAAACAAAATGCATCTAACAATGTCTTGTAAAGGTGTTGTAAAGTGTTGCAAGAGACTTTCATACTTCTCTTGACTTAATGAACCTATTCTTCCCCTAATCCAAAATTATAAAATGTATTTAATTGCATCTTCACATTAATCTAGAAGGCTAGTGAATTAAACTTAATTCTAATCTATTGTTGTAATGTGTCTTACACCTTCACATTGGATGTTGTGCCTTTCTAGGCTAAGTGGACCTCATTTTAATGTTGTAAAGTGTATTTAATGACACTTTCACATTGAAATTTGTGTCTATAGACCTAATTACCCTTTACATCATCATTAATAGGCCCTTATGACCCCATATTGTGCATCCCAAGGCTTAATTTGATCAAAGACCTAGAGAAATCAACATAAAAACCAAGATTCCTCACTCCCTGACAATCTAGCTAGCAAAAGAGCCCCTATGGGACCAAGTCGCCCATCTGGGTGAATTAGTCACATCCAGGTGGGACTAGGTCATCTAGCTTGGCAACTTAGTTCCATTTGGGCTATTTTTGAGGTTTGAGAAAAAAAATTGGATTTTAAGTTTATTTTTCTTACATGTTAGCCTTGGGGATCAAATTAATGTTGATTTTAGGTGGATTTCCTATATAAAAAAGCTTCTAAACCCTAATTCATAACTCAATCATCTTATTCAACATTCATCTTGTCAAGCAAGTTAGGGTTTTAGCATTCTAACCCATCAAGATAACTTTCTAAGGCATTCAAGAGAATATTCTTCATCTATTGTTGTAGAAATTCAAGATCTATCACCATGGAAAGTCTCTAACTCCATTGTTTTATGCTTCATTACATTATTTCTTTATATTGGTTTAATAACCTATAAGGGGTTTGACCAAGGCAAACCCACATGCCCTAATATTCACCATTTCTTTCTCCTTCCCTGTGTGTTTGCAGATATAGGTTCTTTGAGGATTTAGAAATAATTGAAGGATAGATTAAAAATTTGTTGAAGACATCCCCTTGTTGGCTAGGTCAAGATATCAACAAAAATTCACCTACAGTGCTGAAAATCAGAGTTTCAACCAGAAAACTATTAGGAACTGTAGTGCAAACCAAGAGCTCATGTTTCCACTTTCAAATTTTTTGAAAAGCTAAAGTGGACTAAGTTTCCAATAGTGGAAACTTAGTCCCACTATACCTATTTTTAAGATTTTTATGTAGATCTTGATACCCATTTGGCTGAAACGGGCTCTAGAGCATTTTTCCAGATTTGGGACTAGGTCGCCCAGAATGGCAGAAGTTGGCCTTAGCCAAAAATTTAGAATCAACAACATTTCTAGTCTCCATTCTAGTCTGCAACACATTTCCAAGTGAAGCTCTTCAATTTCATTCATTTTTTATATTGTTTGTTTACATTTCTAGGTCTTTTTGCTTACATCACTATGTTTTCAAACAAAGTGAATTTGTTTGGTTTTCATTTAATAATAAATATCTTTTACAATTTTTTTGCATTTAGGGCATTTTATTTAGACATATTCCATCCACATTTGCATTATTCTCGAGTGGGGACATTGCACATTTTTTCCTACCTCTCTCCTTTTAGGTGAAAAACCCTAAAAGTGCTAGAGAACCTTGGATACCAAAATCAATGTCCACATTTTGGTGAGCCCAACTTTTGAATATTTTCCTTTCTAATTTTGGAGTCCTTCATAATCCTAGAATTAGCTTACATTGCATATTTCATTAGTTAAGTTGCATTCTAGGGTTTCAAATTTTGCATTAGTGAAAGTGCATATAGGTTGCATTTTTTCCTTTTAAATCATTGAAAATTTCTAAAATTTTGTATTTGCATCTTAGGTTTGCATCATACAGCATATAAACCATCAAAATCAATCCATAAAATCTCAAAATTTTGAAAAAAATCCCTATTGGGACTAATTCGCCACCTTGGGTGACTTAGTCCCTTTTCACCCTTGAAACCTCCTTTCATAGCATTGAAAACCCTATTTTTAAGCTTTTGTTTGCTTTCATTACCTACCTGTATCAATTGGTTGAGTTTTTGTTACATGATTTTCATTAGATGTAGCCTATATTAGCTCATTTCATCCATTTTTTAATTTCACATTTTCATTTCCAACATTTCATCTTTTAGGTTGTTGAATAATGTAATGAGCAAATTACTTGTTTCACATCTAAAAATTGCATTTCAACATTTCCCTTTAAATAATTGCATTGCACTTTCTTTCCTTTTTCATCATAGCATGTTTTCTTTCAAAAGATGTGGCTTTGATATGGTTAAATGGATCACATAAGTACAACATTCCCTCTTATGAGTTCAATTTTGATTGCAACGATGAGGTCATTAAGAGACATGTTAGTAATTGTTATGATCAAACCATTGACACAATCCTTAATACTACATTGCCCATTGGTGAGAATGGTAGTGTAGATAATCATAACAATCATACTTGTTCTTCTCTCGATACCTCTCCTATTACTGATGAAGGTATCTTGGTGAAGGAAGATACAAGAATTGAGGGTCTTGATTTTCTATCTCCCCATTCCCCTTTGGAAGATGTTAGAAAACAAGAACATGAGATCATAGAAACATTTCTAAATGTCATCTTACCTAGTCTCCATAACCATTACCATCAACACTATCCTCCTAATATCCCTCCTAGTTGGTGTCAGAAGATATACCTATTAAGAGTCATGAGAAACTTGAACCTCCCTTCCCTAATGCTCCCACTGTTTGGGAAAATTTATTTGAAAATCATAGTGATCCTTCTCTTGATGCCTCCCCCACTTGTGATGAAGCTACTTTACAAAATTCAAACTTGGATGACCATATTGCAAGCTCTCCTATTAGAGCAGACAATATGGAACAAGAGAATGAGACCTTAGAGAGAATGAAAAATAAAATAGAGTCTTCCCCTAATCTCCCCACTATCGATAAACACAAAAATCCAACCATTGATCATTCCCCTACTTGTGATGTAGTCATTTTACAAGAACTAATCCATGAATGCCAAGAACATTTGATTCGTAGTTCTCCTAAAAACTCTCCTTCTAGGGAGAATATCATGGTGCTAGAAAATTGCAACAATACTAATGTGTCTTCCTTAGATAAAAAGGTGATTTTTGATTGCCCTTTATTAGAGATACATCAAACCAAGACTTCTGAGGTTATGAATGCACAAGTTTCCATTAGATCCCCCTCAATCAATGGACCTCATACATACCTTGTGGGACATCCTAAGAACCCTATAATTCTCTACCTACCTTCAAACAAACAAAAAACTCAAAACCAACCTAAACTCATCCTTTATCCACCTTCAAACAAACCTTCAACTCAAAAAAAGCCTGAACTTGTCCTTTACACACCTACAAACAATGTTTCATAGCAACTAAGTCATAATACTGTTGATCATACATACCCCACTAGAAACAATTCATGACTCCCACAACCCACCCCAACACCATTACCTTTTCCTAATCCCATTTTTCCTAGAGATCCTCAATTTACTCTGGTGTATGATCTTGTTGAAAAACTTAAGAATACTCTTGCAAAGGTATCCCTATAGGATTTAATTCAAAATTCACCTAACTATCACACTATGCTTTAAATGGCCTTACAAAAAATTCCTATCCCTTCTAATGTGCAACTAAATTATATAGTAGCCCTAATTCAAGGATCGAATGTTGAAATTGTTTTCCACCAAAGTGAACTCCCCCCTTTGGAAGTGCAAAAGCAAAATAAAGCTTTCATAATAATATCTCAATACAAAAGAATAGGGATAAATTGAACCCTTGTTGACAATGGATCAACCCTTAATGTGTGTAGTGTAAATATTTTGGATAGGCTGCATGTGGATAAATTAGAAATTCAACCTGATTCCTTGTCTATCCATTGATTTGAAAATGTAGGCAAACAACTGCTTGGTGTGATCACTTTTCCTCTTACAATTGGGGAGGTTACATTGGCTACACCAATCCATGTTATGCCTAACAATCTTTCATATAATCTCATTTTAGGTAGACCATGGATTCATGAAATGAATGGGGTACCTTCTACTCTCCATCGTTAAATGAAGTGCATCTACAATAGCAAAGTGCACATACTTGAAGCTAACCCCAATCCAAATAGTTGCTTGAACATTGAGAAAAACAAACATAATCATTTAAAAACATTGAAACCATCTACACAAGTCAAACCTGTGCAAGACAAAGAAAAATTGAGGGAATCATGAAGCTCTTAGATGATGATTGGGGTTCCTTAGATTTCACACCAACATTCATGGGAGAATACAAGATCATACACAAATAATCTAAAAAGGGAACCAAAAAAGTAGTCATGTCAACAAAAAACTCAGATGATCCTTCAAAAGCATCCACCTCAACCACTTTAGACAATGAAGCGAATTACACAACAAAATTTGACAACCTTAACCATGAAAAACCACTCAATCCAAAAGAAATGAAAAATATTTATGGAAAATGTTATGAGCTTATGAAACAACTTGCATATAGTGGAAAAGGATTTGGTGCTAGAGAACAAGGTATTTGTGTCCTGATCAAACCTAACAGACAAGAAACAACTCATGGTCTCAGTTATTGTCCTTTTATAGAAATCACCAAGCCTTCACTCAACATCAACACTATCACACAAGATTCCTCTAAGACAACTTTAACAGTAGTGCATCATGAATCGATAGATACTAGTGGTCTTTATCCTTTGCAAGAAATGAAACAAACAAAGACATATTTGCTTAATGCCAATGTCATCTTGAAAAAATCTAATGATTTAAATTCAATATATTTTACACCATCCTACACAGGCAGGAACAAAATCTCACAATCTAAAGAGTCTTGCATAAGTATGACATCTTGTACTAAGCAAGAAATATCTTTGTCACCATCTACAAGAACACCTTCTACCACTAATCAAGAGGGTATTTTGTCGAGACTCCTCCAAGATCACTTGATATCCCTTCCTCCAATAACTCAAAAGAAATTTAATTACAAGAATTCATTTTGTGCCTATTATAGAGTTCACAGTCATTCTACTAATGAATGTAAGGATTTGAGTAGTAAAATCCAAAATCTTATGGAGTTTGGTGTTATCCCTTATATGGGGGCACCAAATTCCTCTACTTGATATTGATTTTCACACCAGCATACATATTATCATTCATTTCGGCCCACCCTTGTCATGCACTCAATGGGGGCATGGGGTTAGGTAGCCTTGTCCTTGAATGTCACCTGTCATTGCCTCTTTTGGATATTTGTTAACATTCCATGAACATATAGGAGCAAGATTGGGATGTGGACGACATGCCTTAAGTTGGCTCGCATGTGACATACTACCTTTTGCATGACATAGCTTATTGGAAACATATAACTTGGCATAGGGATTTATGAATAGGCTCTCATCTCCTCAACTTTAAAGAAATTTCTCATAGTAATGGTGTTAGCAACCGCTTTAAAGTGGGGGAATACATTGACACATTTCATGTTTCATTGTGCAATTTTTTTCTTCTTGCAATGCGTCATTTTCCTTGATGGTGTCATTAGGCTTGATTCCCTCCAAGAGCATGATACTTCTTTGACACATCCTCTCTTGGAAAAATTAGGCATGATGTTCCCTAAGATAAGACCTTGCATGAACTAAGAAAAATTCCTTTGAACATTCCTTAAACCATTTACAATGTCTGTGAGTGTCAAGCATACAATTTTTTTCTTACCTCATAGAGCTCGAAGATCATTTTTTTGTGTGGTGCCTTATTAAAGTTATCAAGAGGTATAACTTTGGTATAGTTGAGTGGGAAGCCTATTTTGAGGCATGACTTTCCCGATAGCCACTTGCATTTGTGTGAGCACATCTCAGTTGTATGTTTCTCACCTTTTAGGACTTATCACCTGGAGGACAACCAAGAGTTCTATCACCTCAGAGTGAGTATGCATTTTTGGAAAAATAGCCTAGATCTGATCCACAACATGTTGGAAAAATGGTCGAAGCTTGATCCACTTTTTTATTTTCACTTTTCTCTTCCTTCTAGTTCTTTCCATTGTATGATCATGTATCTTTTCTTGTTGCATATTATACACCTTACGTGTGTCCTTTTATGCTTATTTTGGCTTGAATTAGGATCTTGGATCCTGGGGACTTGACCAATGCCTTGATCTTTGTCATTCTTTTTCATCCACATTAGTATGATTGGAATCTTCTTGAATGTCTACTTTAGTGTGAGTTTGAAGCAAGTTCATCCTCTCACTAAAGTGGGGGCTTAATGTGTCACCAAAAAGTGTATACATTGCTTTATTTGGGAATAATTGATGACAAATTAAACTTAATGAGGCCTTGATTTAGTGGTGAGGTGTTTTACAAATCCACATTAGGTCTTGGACCCTTGAAAATTGAATAAAATGCTTCTAATGATGTCTTGTAAAGTTGTTGTAAAGTGTTGTAAAAGACTTTCACACTTCTCTAGACTTAATGGACCTATTCTTCCCCTAATCCAACATTATAAAATGTTTTTAATTGCATCTTCACATTAATCTAGAAGGCTTGTGAATTAAACTTAATTCTAATCTAGTGTTTTAATGTGTCTTACACATTCACATTGGATGTTGTACCTTTCTAGGTTAAGTGGACCTCATTTAATGTTGTAAAGTGTACTTAATCACACTTTCACATTTAAATTTGTGTCCCTAGCCCTAATTACCCTTTACATAATCATTAATAGGACCTTATGGCCCCATATTGTGCATCCCAAGGCTTAATTTGATCAAAGACCCAAAGAAATCAACACAAAAACCAAAATTTCTCACTCCCCAACAATCCAGCTAGTAAAAGAGCCCCTGTGGGACCAGGTTGCCCATTTGGGAAAATTAATCCCATCCAGGTGGGACTAAGTTGCCTAGGTTGATGACTTAGTCTCATTTGGGCTATTTTTGAGGTTCGGGTGGGAAAAATTAGATTTTAAGTTTATTTATCCTTCATGTCAGCCTTGGGGATCAAATTAACATGGATTTTAGGTGGATTTTAGATATAAAAAAGCTTCTAAACCCTAATTCATAACTCAATCATCTTCTTCAACATTCATCTTCTCAAGCAAGTTAGGGTTTTAGCATTCAAACACATCAAGATAGCTTTTTAAGGCATTCAAGGGAAAATTCTTCTTCTATTGCTGTAAAAATTCAAGATCTATCACCATGGAAAGTCTCTAAATCCATTGATTCATGCTTCATTACATTATTTCTTCATTTTGGGTTAATTACCTAAAAGGGGTTTGACAAAGGAAAGCCCCCATGCCCTAACATTCACCATTTCTTTCTCTTTCCTTGTGTGTTTGTAGATTTGGATACTTTAAAGGTTTGAAAATCATTGAAGGATAGAATACAAAGTTGTTGAAGACATCTCCTTGTTGGCTAGGTCAAGATATCAAGAAAAAGTCACTTACAATGCCAAAAATCAGACTTTCAAAATTGGACACCTGTTAGGAACCAAAGTGCAAACCAAGGGCTTTCGTTTCCACTTTCAGATTTTCAGAAAAGCTAAAGTAGACTATTCCCAAAAAAGGAAAATTTGTCCCACTATACCTATTTTTTAGAGTTTTCTGTAGATTTGGATACCCATTTGGTTGAAATGGGGTCCAGAGCAGTTTTCCAGATCTGGGGTCCTGGGTCACGCAGAATAACGGAAGTGTCCTAGTAGGCCAAAATTTTAGAATCAATAGCATTTCCAGTCTACAACACATTTCCAGGTGCACCTCTTTAGTTTCATTCATTTATGTTATTGTTTGTTTACATTTCTAGGTCTTTTTGCATACATCGTCGTGTTTTCAAACAAGGTGCATTTCTTTGGTTTTCATTTAATAGTCAATATGTTTTACTAATTTTCTACATTGATGAAATTTCATTTAGACATATTCCATCCAAATTTTCATTATTATTGAGTGGGGACATTGCACATTTGTGCCTACCTCACTCCTTTTAGGTCAAAAACCCTAGAAGTGCTTGTGGGTACCAAAATCAGTGTCCACAAAAATGTACTCTAGTCTAGTTATGTGGGTAGGGAGATAAGGGTGTATGGATTAGATAGGAGGGGTAGGTTTAGGGATGATGAAGATGATAATGGAGGAAGAAATAGAAAGGGTGATTATGCTAGAAAAATATGGTGAGAAATCATTAATTTTGATATAGCAAAGGACATTAAGCCCCAGTGGTATAAATGACCATAGGTACAATCATGTACCTTGCATGGAATTGTAGATTCACAAACACATACAAAAAAAAGATTATATCTTATCAGAAAATGATTTCAAATGACCTTAGTGGGCCATAAAGGGGATAATTCTATTACAAACCTGGATGTTTTGTCCTCCTCTAGCTAAGGTATCAGCTATCATTAGTGAGTCAGGATAATCACAAACATGCCATACAAAAATCACCCATTTGTACTTCGTACCTTGTATTTAACATGTGCTAAGATATGAAAGGATATAGCTGGCCTTGACTTGGTGACTTCGTAGGTTCAAGATTAGAAAAGATAAATATAAAAAAAAAGAAAAATCTCTTGCCAAGGGTAATATTGATAGATGTTGTTGGACCAAGGAAGGATTCATCCTATTGGGAAAATATGGAAGGGATTGTGATGGGTAGCAAAAAAAGTGGCAAGGTTTTCAGGATCCCATTGACATTTTAGCATTATGGCTTTATGTAAGAATGCCTTTTGTTTGTTATTGTCCAAGTTCGTTGAAGGGTGACATGGGTGGTATACTTGAGATGAAATTTTATTATGGATGGAATTTTATTATGGTATGGTGACGGTTGCTTTATTTTAGGAAACTAGGCATGGCAAGAACTGCTTCCTACTACATATGATATAGTGAGGTGGTGGAATGTATAAATTGGGGTATGTAGGGTGGGTGCATAGTGAAAATCCATTCATTGCAACTATAAATTCACATCTTATAAAAGCACTATTGTACTATTGGGATGTGCATGATATTTTCTCATCCAAAAGTAATCTAACAACAAGGTAGGGATGTGCGCAATATGCCTCATGTGTATAGTAGGTATATTAGTGAAAATTCCTTTGTACCAATTATAAATTCATGTCTTATATTGTTTGTGAGCTATTGAGATGGATAATTTTTCAGCCAAAAGTAATCCAATAATAAAAGTCATTTATAAATGTGGGATTTATATTGGGCATGGATGGCACATGAAGGTGGTAATCATGTAAGCTATCTAGTTTATCATGGGAGTGTTGGTTGAGTGACATCAAGGGGGGATGTAAGGGTATAGAATATGTAGTCTAGGATGGTGTGGGAATCTCTTTGAGTTTAAAATCAGGGTGCACAATCCAAGCCATGGTTGAAGAAATATGGGTGGTTTATTGTGAATGGGAAGGAAAAAGTGACCTAATAGATGGTGGAAATGATCCTACACATGAAACCTATTTGCGAGGTTTTCACCATGGTACTTTCCCAAGGTGCCACAAAGTTTTTTTCACCATTGGATGAATCATTTTTCTTTACTAGTTTTATGATTTTTTATTTTTTCCATTTTTTTCATATTGTTTTGAATTTTTCTTCTTTATTTTTTTTTTTTGGTTCTTCTTAGGCAAAGAATTTTTTGAGATGGATAATATTCATGGGCTCTTCAAGGGGTTCACCCTCCATGGTAGCTAACTAGTATGCCCATGGTCCATATTTTACTATAATAATGTAAGGGCATAACCAATTGGGTTCAAACTTGCCCTTATTTTCTTAGTCCTATAGATTACACTAGTTTTCCTTAAGGAAAAGATCTCCAATAGAAAATTATCTAGGCTTTATCTTCTTATTGTAGTTTCTATGAACCTTGTTTTGATATGCTCTAAGATGATCGAGGGAATTTAGGAATTTTTCATCTAAAATTTCCAATGTTGAAGACGTGCTACTTAGTATTCTTCATCATCAATGAGGTGTTATAGAGAAACACTCAATGATGGGATCTCAACCTATATTGGAAAGATTTCTTTGACACCGTATACTAGGGAATAATGTGTGGCTCCAGTGGGTGTGTGGTAAGCCCACATGGTAAGATTTAGTTGTAAGTTCCAATCTCAATTAGCTTTGATTGTTTTCTTTAAAATTTTAAGGATTGTTTTATTTGTGGCCTCAACTTGGTCATTTCCTTGTAGATAACATGGAGTGGAGAAATGGTGTTTGATTTGGAATTTCTAGCATAGGTTACAAACATCTTGGTTCTTGAAAGGACATCTATTGTCTATGACTATGGAGCTAGGAATACCAAAACAACATATAATGTAATGGAGTATGAATTTAGATTTTTTTTCCCTATAACATAGGTCATAGGTATGGCTTTGACCCACTTCATGAAATACTTTATGGTGGTTATTATAAATTTATGACCATTCAATGAATTAGGGTGTTTCTTGCTAATGAGGTCAAACCCACATCACAAGTAAGGCCACGTAGTAATAATAGACTGTAACTCTTGTGATTGTTTGTGAATTAGATAACCATGCTGTTGACAGAGCTTGAAAACTTTCACCATATTATTGGCATCTTTTTCGATTCTAGGCCAATAATATATTGTACCCAACAACTTCTTAACTAATAACGGTCCACTTGAATGGTCCCCAAAAATACCTTAATTCACTTCACTTAGGGTATTTTGAGCTTCTTTTGAGTCCAAGCATCTTAGGAGGGTGCCATCAAAAGAGCGACATTAAAGGGTATCACCAAGGATAGTGAAATGGGATTTTTTGTGGATGAAGGATTATCGTTGTGAGGATGATAGATTAAGGGGGATGATGTTATTGAGTAGATATTCATATATGTCTTGGTACCAAGGGGAATTGGGACCAACAATATCACAAATCATTTTAGATTTTGGAATATCATAAGCAAGAATAAAAAGTTGATCAATTAAGAACTCATACAATTGGATATTTTGTGGAACATCAACAAGGGAACCAATGGTGGACATGACATCAACTACATTATTGTTTATTCTAGGTATCTGATTGAACTAGATTTGCATGAAGTACTCTTTGAAGCTATCCACCATGCATTTGTAGGGCAATAACTTATCATCCTTTGTATGATACTCATCATTTGCCTATTTGATGACTATTTGAGAGTCATTGTAAACTTGTAGTTTTTTGATATTTTTTCACTAGATGACAAGCTTTAGTCCTATTATTAATGCCTCATATTCTACTATGTTTTTTCTGTAAGGAAATGTGATTATGTAGGACTTAGGGATACAGTCTCCTTGAGGTGTTACAAAAATTATCCCAACCCCTGAACCATGCTATGTAAAATATCCATCGAAGTAGAATTCCACCATGTGCCTTCTTCAATAGTCAAAATATTATCATCAAGAAATTTAGTCAACAATGGATGGTTATCTAGTAGAGGGGATTCAACAAGTTGATCGACAACTACTTTTCATTTGATAGATTTTCTATCTACATACTCGATGTCAAATTCACTTAGAATCATGATCTATTTAGCCATTCCTCTTATAAGAGTTTCCTTTGGAAGTAGGTATTTTAATGGATCCACTCTAGTGATGAGCTAGGTTTTATGACTAACCATGTAGTGACATATTTTCTTAGCAAAAAAAACCACTTCAAACATGGTCGCTCTATTAGGGAATAGTTAAACTCACATCCAACTAGTGTGCAAGATATGTAGTATATAGCCCTTTCTTTTCCTTTATCATCATGTTGAGCCAATAATTCCCCCAATGCCACTTGAGTAGTTGATATATACAAAAGAAGTAGTTTATCTAATTGTGGTGGTACTTGGGCTAGTGGTGATGCAAGATAATCCTTAAGTTGTTTAAAGGCCTACAGATAGTTGTTATCCCATTTTAATTTAATATTCTTGTAGAGCAGGTGGGAAAATGGTTGACATTTGTTGGTCAACTATGCAATGAATCTTCTAATTACGTGCAATTTTCCTTGCAAAATTCAAAATTTTTTGATGTTATTTGGTGGAGACATTTCCATTATTTCTTTTACTTTGGCTAGATCTATTTCAATACCTTGACAGGAGATGATAAATTCCAATATTTTTTTGGATGTGATGCCAAACACACATTTCTTGGGATTAAAACATAATTTGTATTTTTCTAACCGATCAAATAATTTATCAAGCACTTCAATGTGTCCTCTTGTTTTTTATTTCCATAGAAGACCATCTACATATTCCTCCATGATATCATGTAGCATGTCATGGAAAGTAATAGTAATTTCCCTTTGTTATGTATCCCCTATGTTCTTTAATCCTAAGGGCATTACTTGGTAACAAAATGTTCTCTATGGAGTTATAAAATTTGTCTTATGTTGGTCTTCTTCTGTGATTCAAAATTGATTATATCTTGAAAACCCATCCATAAGGGATAGCATTTTATGTCCTGATGTGAGATCCACAATAATATCAATGTTTGGCAATGGGAAATCATCTTTTGGGCATGCGTTATTGATATCTCTAAAGTTAGTACATATGTGGATGCCCGCAATAGGTTTATAAATAGTTATAATGTTAGAGACCCTCTTGAGATAGTCAAAGGTTTGATGAATCCCGCTTCCAATAGCTTTTGTACAAAATTTTTTAACAAGAGAGAAATCTAGGGATGCATCTTGTGAAGTTCTTGCTTGACCTCTTTTGCATTAGGGTAGACTACTAAATGATGTACCATGAGGGATGGATCAAGGCCTAGAAGTTTTGCATATGTCTAGGAAAAGTTGATGGATCTTCTTTTAAGGAAGCCTTCCAATTTTTTATTAAATGCCTCTTTCAGTTCTTTGGCTATATACGTGATTTTGGGTTCACTTGTTCCCAAATTGATGTCTGTTATGTCTTCAATTATGATTATGGATGTCTCATGATTGTTAGGAATCAAATCAAGTGGGCCAATCTTTAATACCTTAGAAAGGTTTTCATTACAAGATATGTCCTTTTTTTAACTTTTTCATGATCCAAAAGTGCCTCATCAAGGTTTTCACTAAGTGATCTTTCATTTTCATTTTTTCCTTTTTCATTATTTTTATGACTAAGGCACATGATTCGTTCCCCACAATAGGCATCCTTATGTAACTTTATTTTATGTTCTTTCTTATGATCTTCTGGGGGTATGTGGTCATGGACTCCCATGATTTCTACTATTGCTTCATCATTTTGTAATGTATCTAAGATGAGAGGCCCTTATTGATCCCAATCAATTAATTCAGGATATACAAGTGGGAGATCAATGGATGACATTATGGTGTATATGTGGTATGTGTCAAAAGTTTTGGAAATGGTTTGGAAGGATTCTTTAATGACCTCTTCATTAGAGAATTTATCAATAAAAGTCTTACTGCCTTTATTATGAGTGCATTGAGATATTATTGTCACCAAATGAGTGGCTTGGAAACCAATTCCTTGATTATCTTTATATTCTCAAAGCTAGATAGGTTCCATTGTTCCTTGCTCCTATGCCCCCAATCATTTTCCTTTATAGCCCATATGTTTGCACAAGTCATGTCCGTTGGGATATTAGTAGATTTCTAGGGTGGGTAGTGATTTTTCATCTTCTTCCTTATATAACCATGAAGATACATACATGTCTAGGCCCAAGCCTTCATTGTCTAGCAATCCCAATTTATTAAAATTCTTCAAGGATTCTTTTGGCTTCAAGTTGAGTGTGCAACCATATGATCATGGGGAAGTAGGGAGTTGTCCTCTACAGAAGAAACCCTAGATACCATACTCTCCACATCCTTTATTAGTTACCTCGTCCTTGCTTTTAGGGATGGAATGTGATGTTGATGATGGTTGTAAATTGGATGGGTTAACATTGGTAGATAAGGTGGATACTTTGTCATTAATGGGATAATGATGATAGCTTTTATATTTTCCTTCCAATGTTTTGCAATGTTGGAAAGGTTGTCAATTAGTAGGAATGGTGATTTCTTTTCCTTCATGTAAAAATTTTAAGCATTGATGATAGGTGGAGGGGATAGCTTGCACGGTGTGAACCCAAGGTCACCCAAGGAGTATGTTGTATGGTAAGTCGAGGTCAAGTATCTGACATGTTGTTTCCATAATGGCCAAACTAACTTCAATACGTAACTTGATGGTCCCTTCTCATTCTCTTTCTATATCATCATATTTTTTTATTGTTATTTTCTTATGTGGGTCTATGGCATCCTCTAAATAGCCCAATTATCTTATTAATTTCAAGGTGCATAGATTGAGTCTTAACCCACCATCTATTAAGACTCTTTCGATGTTATGATTATGGATAATGGATTCAATGTGCAATGGTTTATTATGAGGTATTTCAGAATGGAGGTCTTTATTAGTAAATTTTAGGTGGTGTGTGGATGATAAGTGTCTAATTATGGCATGGAACTAATTGAAATTTATGCCACTTGGTACCCTAGATTTTTAAAGAGCTTTATCAAGTTCTTATTTATGTGTGTGTGAAGTTCGAAGATGTTCCAAGATAGATATTTGTGACAATTTTTTACCAGGATGTTCAATGATAATTTAATTATGATTAGTTGATGGAGTGGATGGTGAAGATGATGGTCCTTGTATTGCCACTTGGCCTTGATAGGTGGTGATGGCATAGTCAAGTGCTTTAATGGAACTATAGTGTTGCATTCTTCAATATGTCCAATGGTTGTGTCATGTGATGATGGATTAACATAATTAGTGTATGTATATGAAACAATACTATAAGAGGATACTTTTCCATCATTATGTTATGGGGAGGTTTGTGTGTATATGCCTAGTTGCTCATGTGGGGGTTTTGATTTTTGAATTTTGATTTCTCCCTTGTCAATAAGGTCTTGAATGTAATTATTTAATTTCATATATTTGATGGTACTATGGCCCTTGATTCAATGATATTCACAATACTTGTTATTTTTATACCATGTTGGTTTTGGTTTGCTCTTATCAAGGGGTTCGATGACTGAAAATTTGATTATATTTTCTTGTGCAAGTTTGTGAAATATGACATCAATAGGTTCTTCCTAAGGGGTATAATTGCATTTAGTTTGATTAGTTTGTTTTCCTTTTACTTGGGGAATGGTAATGGTATTGGAGCTTCCTTTTTGACATGATGTTTGGGTATTATGTGATGGGGTTCATTGTACATTTTGAACATGTTTTCTATGATGTACTCCATCATTTACAACATTTTTATTTGTATACCAATACTTTGGTTTGTCATTAGATGGTTGGTTGTTATATTTTTTGTCTTTGTAAATTTTTGATTACCACTTCAACAATTAAAGCTTTTTCAATGGTTAACCCTTTTTCCATAACTTCGTCAAATGTGGTGATACATTGTAGTTGCAAATGTAGGACTATCTTGGGATGAAAATTTGGGATAAAGATGTTGACCATTTTTTTTCAAGTACTTGTAGGGGGAATCAACTTTGCAAGGTGTCTCCATCTTTGAAGGAATGTGGAAAAACTTTACCCATTATTTTTTTTGGTTGTGCATAACTTAGCCAAACTTGTCTCTTGGTCAATGTTGTATAAAAATTGAGTTACAAATCATTTAGCTAAGTCAAAAAAGGTTGTTATAGATCCTCTAGGTAGGTTTGTGAACCATTCTAAGGCTTAAACACCAAGGCTTCTAGGGAATAGCCTCATGAGATATACATCATTGTAAGTGAATTATTGGCATGCCACTCTGAATTATTTAAGATGTTCAATGGGGTTTCCTTTCCCTTTGTACTTGTAAAATTTTTGTATTTCATAATCCTCAAGGAAGGGGATGGATAGTATAGATTGATCAAATGGATAAGGGAATATGTCCTCATACTTGTAAGTCTTGTTTGACCCATTTGGAGCCATTAGATCACATCTTTCATTTTTTACAACCCTTGGGCTAAGTTGAAATTATTGGGTGGGGGGTTTTAGAGTAATTGGTTGTACATGTATTGGTATGAAGGTGTTAATGGGGGGTTCTTGGTGTATTGGTTATATTGTGGATGACTAGGTGTTAAGGGTGGATTGTATTGATTGCATTGAGGGTTTGATGTTGGAGGATAATTACGAGGTGGGGGTTGGGGGTTTGAGGTTGGATGATTGTTGGTGTTGTGTGGAGGGTTATTGATAGATGGATATTGGGGATTGATTTTTTGTGAATTATTAAGGGGTGTAGGTGGGGATTATTGATTGAGTTATTTAATGATGGAGTTTGAGAGGTATTAGGCCTTTGTTGAGAAATGTAGTTAGCATGAATGGATATGGTAGGAGGAATTTTTGATGTTATAGCTAGGTTGGTGGGTGCATAAGTGGAATGAGGGTTAAGAGGGATAGTAGCCCTTAATTTTGATGTAAGTGGGGGTAAATTTTCAAAGGGTTACAATGTGTTTGTGGAGGGAGGTCGATGGTATTAGGTTGTATACCAAGGACAATATTAAATAAATTGGTAGATGATGAAGGATTATTAGGAGGCTCATCATTCCTTAGTTGTGAGATGTCAAATTTAGAGGGAAACTTAGCTCCCTTAGCTATGATTTCAATTAGGAGTTGATCTTTACCAAGTAGGAAGAGTCTTTCCATCATCTCTTGGTTATGAGGATTGGTGGAAAATTCCCTTAGTCTAGTGGATTCTTCATGTACTTCAAACATGTCCTCATGGCATGTTTTTGGCTAGATGAGTTATTGTTTTAAAAGGGTTCTCTTTGGGAATCCATTAGTTTCTTTGCTTGTCATCAAGTGTTTGGCATGAAAAACAAGGATTAAATGTATGGATGTTTATGTGGACTTTGGACTAGATTTGGACTTGGATTTATGATGAGGTTATGTTTGGGGGAGATTAAGATTTTTTTGGACCTTAGGCTTGGTTTAAATGATGAAATATATGGTTGAATGAAATTGGATGTTTCTTGTGGTTAGAGAATTAAGATTGATTTAGGAAAATTACTTGATTTATTGGGTGAGTGGTTATATTAGATGATCGATTTAGGATGACTTACTAGATGATGGAAAGGATGAATCTTAGATTAATGATATGAGAAAAATATATTTTTCCAACAAGGATTAAAAACTAAATCCCTAGGATGAGGTGATGTGAGATTTTATCTTTGCTTACTTAGGATAGGCAAGTTCTTAAGCAAAGTTAGATAAGGATATTTTTTTAAAATTTAACCTAAGGGAGCCAAATCCTCAAGCTAAATAATCCAAAAGGATGGGCTAACCAAGGGTGGAACTTAAGATAGGAAAGTTCTTAAGCTACTCCTATATTAGTACGGTGGTTAGGGATCAAGACTAAACCTTAATGGAAAATTTGATTTGCAAGGATAATGATAGGATTGGGTGAGACTAATGATGATGTAAGTATGAGAGTTTTGGATGATGGTGAGATTAATAATGATGTATCCCAAGGGATAAATGGATGAATGATGAAACTATGGAAAGGATTAAGGCTAATTCCAAGGTAATTATGATGTCAAAAGGATAAAAAATTTAGTGAAAATAATGAAGGTGATAAAAAGGAGGGAATAATAGTAAATGAAAATGAAGAGGATGATAAGATGATTGTGACCAATGTCACTATTCAAACTAAAGAAATCAGATCCACATGAATTAAAAGCCTATTTAACACCCTAAGCAATGATCCCAATAATTCAAAATTCATAAAAACTAGAAAACCATTAAATTGACATGATATAAGCATAAAAAAATCATATTCTAAGACCTCAAATTTTATCCTATTTGGGGATTGGTGTCACATTGATGTGGAATGACAACCTTTCCCAATCCCTTGGATAATATGAGCTAGTTTCAATTAGTTTTATTGAAGAAAACCAATGAAGCCAATGAGATGTGTGTGAAACATGATGCAAAACTAGATTAATATGATAAAGATGAATGCTAACTACTAAGATGATAGATAAAATGGATACAATATATGATAAATGTAAACTAACCTTAAAGATAGAAGAAATAGATTCAAACTAAGTTACCGTGGAAGCCATTAATGGATGCTTAAGATAACTATGTGTGAAATTAATCTAATATGCTAAAATAAAAGTGCTCAATATGGATGCAAGTGAGTATGAATTTTAATAGCATAAGTTTTTATATTAAAAGATGAATCCATTTATCTACAAATAGTGATCTATTTATAGGAGAGCACATAAAAAATCAAGGGATCAGATTGATTTGATCAATCAACGGTCAATATTGGATGAAGGGTGAAGGCATGGATTGAGGATTCCAATCCATGGTCAAAGTTGAAAGTTGGGAAGGATCAAATAATTTAATCAATGGTCCAAATTAGCTTTCAACAAACACACTTCCTAAGAATTAGGAAGAGGTTAAGAGATATTTTGAAGAAATGAGTGCACAAAAGAGGATATTCCATAGGAATATTCCCTTTTGGAGGAATGTGCAAAGGAGGAATATTCCAAAAATATTCCCTTGCAAGTGGGAGGGTGAGGATAATTAGAAATTTAGTTAATTAAAACTAAATTTGAATTTGCAAGATGGAGAATAATATGATATTAATTGAATTATGGATTTATTTAATGAAAAGGTGAATGCAAAATGATATTTAATTAAATAGTTTAGTATTATTTAATTAAATAAGATGAAATAGGGTTTAAATTAAATATTTTGATTTATTCAATTTAATAGGGAAAAATTTTAGTGTGAGAGGAGGTCAATTAAATTAATAGATGAAAAAAAGAGGAATTTGATTAAATAAATAAGTTAATTTAATCAAACAAGTGAAAAGAAGATGGATTTTAGGATGAAATGGTGTCAGTATATTAGATTCAAGTGTGTAGTATCATTTTAAGACATTTTAAATTGTATACATTTTTCCCCTCTTTGAAGTGAGGTACCTGTTACATTGGTTCAAAGACTGATGCTTTTCAAATTTAAATTGTTGCTCAAATCAAAAATTTAAAAATTCCTAATTTTTTTAGATGCCCCACTATTGCCCAAGTAGAAGGAATTATGCTAATACCTTGCCTCATGGAGAGATCGGGTGGAAATTTTGAATTTTGGGTTGATCTCTCGACAAAGATTTAGGATTAGTTCAACTTAGAGAGGAATAGAAAACATAGATGTTTAATGTAGATAGATTTGATGATGTATAGACAATCATCAGTCATGGGCAGCCTTATGTACATTTTGATATATCACACATATTCGATACTTAGATAGAATTGTTAGTAAAGATCTAGAAGAATAAGAAGAATAAGATGAATGGATTGACCATTGATTTTGAGATTGATTCAGGAGTCCAACAAGTCCTTGATGAATCAAGACTTTATTAGATATGGTGATGAGATTGATGATTTTCTAATATATGGGATTGGGACTCTACATCATTCTTTATGTTTGATATAGCACATATACATGATGCGTCAAGGTATTGATAACTAGGATGGCGTTGTATCTAGTGCGATGGACTTTGACTCTACAAATAGATAGGATAATCCTTGTTCACATATTGACATATGGAAACCTCGTTGGAATGTAGTTTATAAATTTAGAATATTTGGGACCAAAGCATACATAATAGTTAACAATCTACTTCAAATTACCTCCCTACACACAACAAAGCAAGTATGTTCTAAAATTATTTTACAAGAATATCCCACAAGCACAACAAACAAAAGATAATGATCAATTCCCCATTCCTTTCTCTCTAAATATTTTTGATAGATATCACTGAGAGGTCCTCAGTATTGGTCAACAAGATAAATCATAAGACAAAATCAAAATAAATAGTCAATGTTATCTATATTTCCTACCAAAGGTTGTGTTGTGTGTTGAGGAAAAATATCCAAAATGATTGCCAATGACAATGCCCATTGTAGAAAGGATGCATCTTAGGGCGTGTTATCAGATGTTGGCAGGTTGATAAGTTTTTTGAAAGTCCATTGATATAAGGTTTGATTGACATGTTTGATAATGATCAAGAGTTTGATTTGTTACATTTAAAGGTTCTACTTTTACTGGTTGTTATACGTGTTTTCTATTCGTGTTACCAAAGGGTGAGGACGATGATTGATTTATTATGGATGGAAGTTTATTGCAATTGAAAGCAAGATGGGATGGATGGTTTTGGGATTTTCTGGAATATTTCAATGTTTTCATCTTTTTGAAAAAAATTGAGGCTATTTTGATCTTTTCAAATGTTTATGTGAATGTTTTGGTTTTTTATTATTTGATGTTGTTTAGGGTTTTCTAAGTTTTAAAATGTTTTTTGGGTTTTTTGAGTTTTCAAATGTTTTAGGGTTTTCTGAGATTTGACCAAGAACCTAACCTAAAATACTATCATAGGGGCCTCAGGAGCTTATCAGAGATGATCCTTTCCTATGTTATACACGCATAGACCACATAGTTCGACTGACTTGACTTATTATTGATGAGAAATAAATAGTTAATGGATTGTCACTTTATTATGATGCTCTGCTAACCTAAAGTGTCTTGGGGGAACATCAATGATGGCCTTGCCTATGTTCAAGCTTAGAGACAACATAGTTCGACATGGTACTATTCTTGGATTTTTTATGTTTT
The DNA here is from genome assembly GCA_007258455.2 of Sequoia sempervirens. Lineage (NCBI taxonomy): Eukaryota > Viridiplantae > Streptophyta > Pinopsida > Cupressales > Cupressaceae > Sequoia > Sequoia sempervirens. Next base: position 77,165,657 of record VDFB02252616.1, on the reverse strand, counting down.
CACATGTTTAGGGATTTTGATGTGTTTTAGATGTTTTGGATTTTGACTTTATAATTTTTTGAATGTTTTTGGATTTTAGCTATACAGGATTTTGATTTTGTTAGATTTTGATGAGGTTTAATGATTTTTTTTGGGATTTTTGATGAAGTTTAAGAGGTTAAAATTACCTAGATCATGATGTCGATGTCACCTTGTGAGATTCAAGACATGGATCAAGAGTTATTTGAAAATAAGAGTACAATAACCTTCCCCCAACATCTAGAAATGCTTCATAGTTCAATGGACCAACCAAGATAGGTAATGTATATGTGAATAGTTCAACAAAGTTTTATCATTCTAGATATGGGCTACTAGACTTCATGAGACAAAATAGTAAAGAGCCTATCAAAAGTTTTCCATGAGTAGGGTTGAATTATACACTAAATATTTGTCAAGATCAAGATAAACGAGAATGTCTAGATAAATCTGAATTGGATGGATGGAGGGAATATTGGATTTATCATGATAAGGATGAGATGCCTCTATTTGAGAAGGATCATATAGATGCTCAATTCTACTCATGAATTCTATTTTTCAGGTTTTCATCATATTACTTTCTCAAAGCGCCACCGTAGTGGTTTTCACTGGAGGACGATTTTTATTTTTATTTTTATTTTTTATTTATTTTTTTATTTTGAAAATTTAACCCTCATGTTGAACCACCTTGTGGTATTGATGTAGAGGCCACTTCCATAACGTGCCAATGACATCCTACTTGAAGAAGTTGCTTTGCTAAGATATGAGCACTTGAATGCAACTTTTGAGAACTCTGATCTCCCTTGTTGATACCAGAATTAACCTTGTCTATGTGTGCATATCGTAATAGAGTACCATTGAAATCCTTATGATGAAGAGTAGATTCCAGCACATGGTCAATGCAAGAATTGGATATCATGAATGGAGTGGACATTGTTATGCATGAAGGAATATGAGATGGATTGGTTGATGGTTTGGAACCTTTAACTCTCCAAACTTGGGAACATGGGAAATGATGGGTGGGAATGAAGCTTTTCATGTAATTAGGACCAACCACTAGATATACTTTGGTCCTTGCTTGAGAAGCTTGCTTTTTTATTTGAGGACGCTTTAAATGGATATATTTCCCTTTTCAATTTTTCCCCATGGTTTCTTTGACTAATGGAGTTTTGGAGGGATGACTTTATTTATTTTTCTTTGGTATCCATTTGTATTTTCTTTGTCTTTTTTTATTTACTACTTTATTTTCTTTGATGATCTTCTCCTTGCTTTGATTGGAATATTTATTTTTACACTGGTCCCAGTTTGTGTATGAGATGATGGGTGGATGACGATTCATGATACAACTGATTGTAGTGTTGACATTATTTTCATCATAAGGATTCTTCATTCCCCCTGTGATGATGTTTAAATTAGACAAGATTTCCCCTGACATTGTGAAGGAATTATAAATACCTAATCCTTTTCCATGATAATGTATCCTCTGATCCATAGCCACTAAATATGACTTGTCATGAACAAATAATATTGCTATGGGTTCCTACTATTCAAGAATGTGAACTATTTTCTCTGATTCAATGACATCGTTATCTATTGATATTACTTCAAAAGATGTTGGTGTTGATATAAAAGATGTCGATGATGTACAATCACTATAGGAATCAAGAATATCAATTGATTCTTACTCTTCTATGGGAATATAAAGAATAGGAGATTCTTATTTTGGATGAAGAATGTCTATATGTCCATCAAAAAGAAACATCTTAGGAGTGATATTGGGGACATATTTGGAGTTTAAAATGGTTTGGAATATGTCCCTTAGCTCTTGGTGAAACTATGGGGATAGGGGTTCTTTATCCTGACTTGATTTAGAGTAACTTTCATTATCCTCAAGAGCCTCTTATTGGCATGATCCTTAGGTGGATGATATATCATCGGTAAAAGAATATTTGCAATAGTTTATGGGTATGGGTGCAATAAGGGATATTTCTTGCTTGTTTGTAACTTCTTCAACATGCCCAATCATTGATTCACATGTGAGAGAGATATTGTAATCTGATACATAGTTGATGCCATTATGGTATGAAGTATTGCTAGACACTATTGATGGATTTGTCCATACTTTGTTTTAAAATAGTATCTTGATATGCATCTGATTCCTCATGTGGTGATGAAGGAATAACATAAATATGTCCCACCATGGTATCATGGGTATTGTTTATATTGTTTGAAGTTGATGCCTTTCCTGAATCTTTTCATTTTCATACTTAGGCATAGGGTTTTTGTAAATTTTTAGATTTTCATTTTCAATTTTTTTATTGAAATCAATGTCTCCTTGTTCAATAAGATCTATTAGATGTTTGAGTCTAGAAAAATTTAGTGTGTTATGACCTTTGTATCCGTGAAATTCACAAAAATAATCTTCTCTATGGCTAGGAATCATTGTAGGCCACTTCCATACACATGAAGTGGAATTCTTTGATGTGATTTGTAGGATTCCCCCTCCCTTTGTATTTATCAAATTTAGGGACCTCAAAAGTGGGAGGGAAAGGTACCATTGTGATGTTCCTATTGAATGGATATGGGCATAAGTTTTGTTGTGTATGTGGTTTCTTCATTTTTCCCATTTGGATGTCCTGCATTTGTTGTCTTAGAGCCTTGAGTTGTGATGCCATATCGTCTTGTGGGTTTGATGGAGGGGCATATGTTGAGTATTGTGGGATGGAAAATAAATTGTAAGTAGTATTTTGATATGATGGGGTTTTGTATGGTGTGTAGGGTGGTATTTGATATCATGAAGGTGATGGTCGTAGAGGTGCATATGCTCCTAGCATATTTGGATTGACAATATTTTACTGAGGATTATAGTATAAACCTTTTTGTTGTTGTTGTTGTGCAAGCACTTGGTGTTCTTGGGTGTACTATTGTGCTATCAAAGCTTCTTGTTGTTGTTGTGCAACCAAGTCTTATTGTTGGGATTTTGTTGTTGTTGTGTGATTAAGGATGCTTATTGGGCTTCTTGTTGTTGTGCCACTAGGGTTTGTTGTTGACCTTGTTGGTAGGTGTCTTGAGCTTGAACTGTGATGCCATATCATCTTATGGGTTTGATGGAGGAGCATATGTTGAGTATTGTGGGATGATAGGTGAATTTTAAATAGGATTTTGATATGATGGGGTGTTGTATGGAGTGTAGGGTGGTTTTTGATATTGCAAAGGTGATGGTGGTAGAGGTGCATATGCTCCTAACATAATTGGATTGACAATATTTTATTAAGGATATACTATAAACCTTCTTTTTTTTGTTGTTGGGCATACTATTGTGCTAGCAAAGCTTTTTTTGTTGTTGTGCAATCAAGGCTTGTTGTTAGGCTTTTTTTTGTTGTTTATGTTGTGTGATTAAGGATGATTATTGGGCTTTATATTGTTGTTGTGCCACTAGGGTTTGTTGTTGAGCTTGTTGTTGTTGCACTACCTATTGGTAGGCATCTTGAATGTGGACTATGGAAATGGAATGCACAACTTCCTTGTTCACACAAAAGGGAAATAAAGGAAGATGGATATGATTTTGTAATGCTCACATTCAAGAACAAACCCTTGAGATTTTAATGCAAAGGCTATTGAAATCTATCAAAGGGGATTTTCCTAAAGGTTGAAATATAATAAAAGGGTTTATCACTAATGAAAAATTTGAAAAATGCAAGATGTTTGAAAACAAAGTGTAGTATGCAAAAAGACCTAGAAAATGACTTAGAAATGCAAATAAAGCAAAATAGAAAGCTACAAAATAGAGAGTGTGTACTGGGAAATGTGTTGAAGACTGGAAATAACTTTAGAATTTTGAAGATGTTGATTTTTAAGCTTGGTGAGACTCATCCACCATTCTGGGAAAATTGTAACGGAGCCTGTTTCGGCCAAATGGGTATCCAAATCCATAAAGATCTTTGAAAAAAAGGTACAATGGGACTCATTTTCCACTAATGGTGAATGAGTCCACTTTGACTTCTCTAAAAACTCAAAAGTTGATTTTGTAGCTCTCGGTCTTCTCTTCCTATTCCTTCGGGTGTCAGGATATGAAACCCTAGTTTTCGAGACTATAAGTGAATTTTTGTGAAGATGTTGACCTTTCTAATAGGAATATGACTTCAAGAAGTTTGCAACCTATTCTTTAATGATCTCCAAGCCTTCAAATAACCTAGATCTATAATAACACAAAGAGAGAGAAAAAATGTTGATTGTTAGGGAATAGGGGTTTTCCTTGGTCAAACCCCTTTTAGGTAATTAAACCAAAATGATGAAATAAGATAATGAAGAATGAATATGAAGTAATGCAATTAGAAACTTTCCATGATGATAGATCTTGAATTGATACAACAATGGATGAAAAATCTGCCCTTGAATGCCTTAGAAGTGATCTTGAATGTTCTCTAAATGACTTAACCCTAGCTTGCTTGACTTGAAAACATGAATAGCTTATGAGAGTTCAGAGGCTTATTTATATATTCAACCCACTCAAACACTCGTTAATTTGTTTCCCAAGGCTGACATTGAAGAAAATTAAACGTAAAACCTAATTTTTTCCCACTCAAGCCTCAAAAATAGCCCAAATGGGACTCATTCACCCAAATTGGCTAATGGGTCCCATAGGGGCTATTTTGCTAGTTGGGATGTCAGGGAGTGAAGAATTTCAACTTTTATGTTGATCTTGTCAGATCTTTGATCAAACTAAGCCTTAGGATGCACAATATGGGGTCATATGGGCCTATTAATGATGATATAAAGGGTGAATAGGGCTAGGGACACAAAGTTCAATGTGAAAGTGTGATTAAATACATTCTACAACATTAAAATGAGGTCCGCATAGCCTAGAAAGGCACAAGATCCAATGTGAATGTGTAAAACACATTACAACACTAGATTAAAACCACGTTTAATTCACAAGCCTTCTATATTAATGTGAAAATACAATTAAATACATTTTACAACATTTAATTAAGAGAAAGCTAGGTCGATTAGACTTAAATGCTTAATAAAAGTCTAGAAAAGTGTGAAAGTGATTTACAACACCTTTATAAGACATGTATTTTATTTAGTTTTCAAGGGCCCAAGACCTAATGTGAATGTGTTATCCACATTACAACATTAAATCAAGGCAATATTAACCCAAAATCACAAGGAGGACCCAACCAAGTCACAAAAAGTAGAAGAGTTACTTTTTTGGTGTCCACATTTAGCCCCCACTTTAGTGAGATGATGAACTTGATTCAAATTTACACTAAAGTAGACATTCAAGAGGGGTCCAAGCATACCAAGATGGATGAAAAAGGATGACAAAGATTAGAGGAGGTTTCCAAGGTCCTACATCAAACTGATGTAAGCATGAAAGGACACATACAAGGGGTATAATATGCAACAAAACAAGATACAGGATCATGCAATGACAATAACTAGAAGAAGAACAAAAATAAGAAAAAAATATGAATCAAGCTTCAACCATTTGTCCAACACTATGTGGATCAGATCTAGGCTATTTTTCCAAAAATGCACACTCTGAGGTGACGAAACTCTTGGCTATCTGATGGGTGAGAAGTCCTAAAAGGTGAGAAATGTACACTCATGGTTGTTATACAATCACACACACACAAGTGACTATGGGGAAAGTCATGACTCAAAATTGGCTTCCCGCTCAACCATACCAAAGTTATACAAGTCCCAATAACTTTAATAAGTTGTCACACAAAAATGATCTTTGAGCTCCATGGGGCAAGCAAAACTTCATATGCTTGAAACTCACAGACATTGTAAATGAAAAATAGTGTAAGATTTGTTCAAAGGGATTTTTCTTAGTTCGTACAAAGTCTCATCTTAGGGAACAATGTGCATAATGTCTCCAAGAGAGGAAAAATGAAAGGTCTCATCTTAGGGAATATTGTACTTAATTTTTCCCAAGATAGGACAAGTGCAAGGAAATATCATGCTCTTGGAGGGAATCAAACCCAATGACACCACCAAGAAAATGACATATCACACAAAGAAAGAAAACCGCACAGTGAAACATGAGTTTCGATGTATGGCCACACCTTAAAGCGGTTGCTAACACCATTACTGTGAGAAATTACTTTAAAGTAGAAGACATGAGAGCTTATTTCAAAATCCCTATGCCAAGTCATAAGTTTTTGATAAGCTATGTCATGAAAAAGGTAGTATGTCACATGCAAGCCAACTTAAGGCATGTCATCCAAGCTTGCTCTTATACGTACATGAAAGGTGGTCAACTAGCCAAAGGAGACAACAAAAAGTGACATATGAGAACAAGGCTATCTAAGCCCTTGCCCCCACTTAGTGCAAGAAAAGGATGAGCCAAAATGATTGATGAGAAATGAGCTAGAGTGAAAATTAGTATTGCTTAGAGGAATGAGGTGCCCCCACATAAGGAAGAGAACCAAACTCCTTAAGATGTTGGATTTTACTACTCAAAGCCTTACATTCATTAGTAGAATGACCATGAACTCTATGATATGCACAAAATGAAGCCTTATAATTAAATTTCTTTCAAGTTCTTGAAGGGAGAGATATCAAGTGATCTTGGAGGAGTCTCAACAAGATACCCTCTTGATCAATGGTAGATGGTGTTCTTGTAGTTTGTGAGAAAGATACCTCTTTCTTAGTACAAAATTTCATACCTACACAAGACTCTTTAGATTGCGAGATTTGTTCTCTCCTTTATAGGAGGGTGTAAAATCTAATGAATTAAAATCATTAGTGTTTTGCGAGATGTCATTGACCATTAAGCAGAGATTTATTTGTTTGTTTCGTTTCTTGCAAACGATAACTTTCAAGACCACTAGTGTTTATCAATTCAGGATGCACTACCGTTAAAGTTGACTTAGAAGGATGTTTTGTAATAGTGTTGATATTGAGTGAAGGTTTGTTTATTTCTATCAAATGACAATAACCAAGACCATGAATTGTTTCTTGCATGTTAGGATCTATAGGGACATGAATTTACCTTTTTCTCTAGCACCGCATCCTTTTCCATTGTAACCAAGTTGTTTCATAAGTTCATAACCTCTTTCATAAAGTTTTTTCATTTCTTTTGGATTCAATGGTTGTTGATAGTCAGTTTCATCAAAGTTTATTGTATAATTTTCTTCTTATTTAGTGGTTGAGGTGGATTCTTTCAAAGGGTCTTCCAAATTTTGTATTGACATTACTGCTTTTTCCTTTCCCTTTGCAGAGTTTTTTGTTGTGATCTTGTAGTCTCCCATGAATGTTGGTGTGAAATCTAAGGAACCCCAATCATCATCTAATAGCTTCGTGACTTCCTCAAAGTGTTGTGCTTTGTATTTTTGGTGCATGGGTTCCACTTGTGTGGTTGGTGTTAAGGTTTTCAAGGGGTTTTCTTTGTTTTTCTCAAGATGCAAGAAACTATAAAGCTCATGATCAACATCAAGTGTGTAGACTACATTATTGTAGACATATTTCATTTTACAATGAAGAGTTTAAGGCATTGCATGCATCTCATGAATCCATGGTCTTTGTACAAGAAGATTATATGAAAGATTGTGGGGCATAACATGGATCAATGATTGTAATGTGGCCTTTCCAACTGTAATAGGTAGAGTAATCACACCCAATGGTTGTTTCCCTACATTGTCAAATCCTATGATAGATAAATATTCGGGTTGAATTTTTGACTTATCAACATGAAGCCTATCCAAAAGGTTTATGCTAAACACATTAAGGGCTGAGCCATTTTCAACAAGGGTTTCCTTTATCCCTATCCTATTGTATTGAGATATGATCATGAAAGCATCATTTTTTTTTGCACTTCCAAAGGGGGGAGTTCATTTTGGTGGAAAATAATGTCAGCATTGATTCCTTGGATCATAGCTACTATGTCATTTGGTTGCAAATTAGAAGGGATAGGAACTTGTTGCAAGGAATTTTGAATCATGTTATTATAGTGAGGGGATGCTTGAATAAGGTCCCACAATGATATGTTAGCAAGAGTATTCTTAATTTGTTCAACAAGATCATACTCCTTCCCACTATGCGAAGGAAAATGAGGAGGACCGGGTAAGATGGGATTAGGAAAAGGTAAGGTTGTTGGGGGTGGTTGATTTGGTTGTGAATTATTTCTAGTGTTATATGTATGAGCAACTGTATTATGACTCAGTTGTTGCGACACATTATTCTTAGGTGGGTAGAGGATGAATTTGGGTTTTTTTTGAGTTTGAGGTTTGTGTGATGGTTGGTAAAGAATTAGAGGATTCTGAGGATTTCCTATAGGGTATGTAGGAGGTACATTAATCAAGAGGGATCTAATGGACACATGTGCATTCATAACCTCAATGGTCTTGGTTTGATGTATCTCTAATAAAGGGGAATCTAGAATCACCTTTTTATCATTATCTAAGGAAGACACATTACTATTGTTGCCATTTTCTTGCACCATGATATTCTCCATAGGAGGAGAGTTTTTAGGAGAACTAAAAATCAAATGTGCTTGACATTCATGGATTGGTTCTTCTAAAATGACTTCATCACAAGTAGGGGAATGATCAATGGTTGAATTATCTTGCTCAATAAGGGTTTCCTTAGGTGAAGGGGGACAACTAAGATTCTCATGATGCTCATTGGTTGTATCCTCCTTAAAACTAGGGGAGATAGTAGGAGAAGAACAAGCATGATTATCATGATCATTTAAGAATTTATTCCATTGTTCCCTAATGTCTTCCAAAAGAGGGTTGCTATAGACCTTAAAGATTTGAGATCATCTAACACCAACATACCCTCATCATTTATAATCTCATCTTCCTTGAAATCACTCTCATAAGCCAAAGAAGAATGGAAATGAGGTAAGGTGATGTTTAGGAATGTGCTAAATATCTTCCCAAAGGGGATGAGGAGAAGGACAAATAAGATCCTCATGATTCTCAAAGATTGTATCTTCTTTCGCCAAGATACCTTCATCATTAAAAGAAGAGGTATCGTGAGAAGAACAAATATGATTATCGTGGTTATATATGTTTGTATGCTCTTCTATCACATCATAAACACAAATAGGAGAGACATGATGGGGTGTAAGTTTAAGGAAAGTATTACCATTTTCACTCTCTTGCACTAAGAGACTCTCATAACTAGGGAATGCATTGAATGAATGACTAGGATGCTTTTTGACTAACTTTTTCTTTGCAAACTTGGAAAAGACTGAAAGTAACATTTTTGAACAATAATGTATGCAAACATAAAATGCAATGTAAAGGCATGGAATGAAATACAATTTTAAAATTTCAAAAAAAAGTATTTTGCTGATTACACTATGCAATGATTAGGAAATGAAATGTTGTAAATGCAAATTTGAAATTGAACAATGCATGAAATGAGCTAATTTAAGCTAGATCTAATGAAATGCATGTAACAGAAACTCATCCAACTAATAATATAGTTAATGGAAGCAAACAAAAGTGTAGAAACAAAGTTTTTAGTGCTATAAAAGGCAGTTTTAGGGGTGCAAAGGGATTGATTTGCCCAAGGTGGCGAATGAGTCCTAGTAGGGATTTTTTCCAAAATTTTCAAGAATTTTGAATGGATTTTGATGCTTTTAATGTTGTATGACCCGAATACTAAATGAAAATGAAGTTTTCAGATATTTTTCAATGATTTGACATGCAAAAATGCAACCTATATGCACTTTCACTAATGCAAAAATTTGAAACTCTAGAATGCAAAATTAACTAATGCAAAATGCAATGTAATGTTAATGCAAGCTAATTCTAGGATAATTATGGACTCCAAATCAGAAAAGAAGGTATTCTAAAGGTGGGTTCACCAAAATGTGGACTATGGAAATGGAATGCACAACTTGTTCACACAAAAGGGGAATAAAGGAAGAGGGATCTAATTTCACAATGCTCACATTCAAGAACAAACCCCTAAGATTTCAATGCAAAGGAGATTTAAATCTATCAAAGGGGATTGTCCTAAAGGCTGAAAGCTAATAAAAGGGTTTACCACTAATGAAAATTTTGGAAAATGTAAGATGTTTGAAAACACAGTGTAGTATGCAAAAAACCTAGAAAATGACTTAGAAATGCAAATAAAGAAAAATAGAAAGCTATAAAACAAAGAGTGTGTACCTGGAAACATGTTGAAGACTAGAAATAGGTCTAGAATTCTGAAGATGTTGATTTTTAAGCATAGTGGGACTCATTCGCCATTTTGGGCGAATTAGTCGCGGTTCTTAAAAACTATATTGGAACCTGTTTCAGCCAAATGGGTATCCAAATCCATAAAGATCTTTGAAAAGTAGGTAGAGTGGGACTCACTCACCACTAATAGTGAATGAGTCCACTTTGACTTTTTTAAAAATTCAAAATTGGAATCTGTAGCTCTCAGTTAGCTCTTTCTATTCCTCTAGGTGTATGAATCTGAAACCCTAATTTTTAGGACTATAAGTGAATTTTTGTGAATATTTTGACCTTTCCAATAGGGAGATTACTTCAACAAGTTTTCAACCTATTCTTCAATTATCTCCAAGACTTCAAATAACCTAGATCTGCAAGATCACACAAAGAGAGAGAGAGGGAAAAAAAATGTTGATTGCTAGGGAATAGGGGTTTTCCTTGGTCAAACCACTTGTAGGTAATTAAACCAAAATGATGAACAAGATAATGAATCATGAATATGAATTAGTGCAATTAGAAACTTTCCATAATGATAGATCTTGAATTGCTGCAACAATGCATGAAGAATCTACCCTTGAATGCCTTAGAAGTGATCTTGAATGCTCTCTAAATGACCTAACCCTAACTTTCTTGACTGGAAAACATGAATACCTTATGATAATTAAATGATATGAGGGTTTGGAGGCTTATTTATATAGGAAACCCACTCAAATTCCCGTTAATTTGACCCCTCAAGGCCAACATTGAAGAAAATTAAACTTAAAACCTAATTTTTTCCTACTCAAGCTTCAAAAATATCCCAAATGGGACTCATTCACCATCCTGGGTGAATGGGTCCCATAGGGGCTATTTTTCCAGTTGGGATGTTGAGAAGTGAAGAATTTCAACTTTTATGTTGATCTAGTTGGGCCTTTGATCAAAATAAGCCTTAGGATGCACAATATGGGGTCATAGGAACCTATTAATGATGATATAAAGGGTGATTATGGATAGGGACACAAAATTCAATGTGAAAGTGTGGTTAAATACATTCTAAAACATTAAAATGAGGTCCACATAGCCTAGAAAGGCACAAGATCCAATGTGAATGTGTAAAACACATTACAACACTAGATTAAGAAAAGGTTTAATTTACAAGCCATCTAGATTAATGTGAAAATACAATTAAATACATTTTACAACATTGAATTAAGGGAAAGATAGGTCCATTAGACGTAAATGCTTAATAAAAGTCTAGAAAAGTGTGAAAGTGATTTACAACACCTATACAAGACATGTATTTTATTCAGTTTGCAAGGTCCCAAGACCTAATGTGAATGTGTTATCCACATTACAACATTAAATCAAGGAAATATTAAACAAAAATCACAAGAAAGACCCAAAAAATTCATTGCTACATATGTGGTGAAATTTTGTGATTGAAGAGGAATGCCTTGTGTGTAAATGATGATATTTAACAAAAAATGGGTGCTCTATGTGTGTGAGTATGTTTCATTTTTATGCAAGTGTAGCATTTCAAGGTTATGAATCAATTTGAATGATTGGTACTAATGTGCTATGTTTCCACCTTGGTTTGCGATTTTTAGGTTGTTAGCTTTGAATCTTAGTGATGAAGGTAAATTAATTGTTTATGCTTATCTTATGGACTTAGTGTTATGCATTTATTAGTGATTTTTACAACATGTTGGTTGTGATGCAATTAGTGTTATAAATGTTATAATTGATGTTATGTGATGTTGTGTTTACTGGTATGGTCGACGAGAGGGATGGTGTAGCATCATTCACTCACGAGCACCCTACTACACTACAACTTCCTCTCATGATGTGTTTATTTTTTATATAGATATGTTTTTTTGACATTTAGTTTTATGTAGGATTGTAGGTACCCAAGCCTCGTTTCCACCTGCACTGTTAGGACAGGATGAGCCTCATAAATCCCAATGGGTATGAAGTTAAAACAGAGTTGACAAGAAAGTTCCTTGTCCTAGTCAGTCACCCCGTCCTTACATTTGATGATGTCATCTGTTTGCGACCACATTTCTTTTTTGGCAACATTTTGTTTTGAGTTGATTAATATTAATTATTTAATTGAAGTTGGTTTAATTATTTGGTCGAGTTGTTAGTTCGTTGCATTGTTGTGCATATGATTGCGTGTGTTTATGCCATTGTGCGACTTCTAGGAGTAAGTCAATGCCAAGGGGGGGAGGATGTAGTGTACCTCTGTTTCGGTCATCTTGGATCTTGACCTACTACTTTATGCATTATCCTTATTCCATTCATTTTATATATTTTAGATCTATGGTTCCATGTCTAAGTTCATGTGCTAATTAGAAAACCAAGCTCCAAAATGGAACTACCTTCACTTTGTCATCTTTATTGTCTTCCAATGATCTTGAACAATGTTAATAAAGCAACTTCTAGCATTAGGAGTGATCGTAGTTAGCTGCAAAAATAATGTTATGATGTAAAATGTATCCTTGTTGTCACTCTTTTCTCTATTTTATCCTAGTTATGCTTGTCCTTGTTTATCTAGAGCCTTATTTTCATATTTGAATAATGGAGTTGTTATGGTCTTGAATTATGTGACATTTAGCTAATTTAGTCCCTTAAGCTAAGAGAGCATCTTATGGACCTTAAGTGTAATCTATGCCGATAAAGAGTTTTGATTTCTCAATAACAATGTATAGTTTCTATTTTTGGAAATTTAATTTTGTTGCCTCTATAACTTGTAGGCGTAAATTTATATTTTCCAAATAGGTCACTATAAACATATATGGCCCTGCACTTGTGCATCTATATTCATTATATATATAGCATTTTACACCTATACAAATCTATTTAGATATTTAGCATATACATTTATGACATCATATGCCTTATAACACTATGTGTTATTTTTAACATTATGTATATCTTATTTATTTATTGATAACCATATATAAAATCATTATATTTATTAATGACTTAAATGGTTTAAATTAATTGAATGGTTTATATGATAAGTCTTGAGAATCCAAATGTAGGTGGCACACACTTGATGTACATGGGTATTGATCTACATGACGAATATATATGGTTAGGAATGACAAGTATAAGTGTAGCTATCCATCTTTTTTCTTCGTTTAAAGGAGATTAAATAAAATAATAGTAATAATTTAATCACTTTACCAATTTTCTCTATGAAGTTCAACTAGTTCCCTTTATCTATAGGATTGAATGAATCATTCTTGGTCTATGAATCTTTTCTTTGGCTGAGGGAATGGTCTCAATGAGTATTCCCCTTGAATTGCAGTTGGCATCCTTCTTTAAACTATTCCTTTCATAATTCACTGTACATGGAAAGCTTGTTATCACCGTGCCCCAAGGAAAATTATTGCATCTCGTTCTAAGCAATAATATAGGTATGGAATGGATCTATTATCCATAATAAGATAAGCAAATGAATAAATTAAAATACAATCACTATAAAAAGACTCTTTTCAAGCATAAATAGGGAGTGGCACATAAGATGGGGTGCAATAAAGGTTCTAAACTAATGCTTGGTTGTAAAGCTTATACTTCAATTAATATAGAGTGTAAAAGTTGCAATATCTTTCCTTGAACTTGAGAATTTAACGGCTTGAAATCTACATGCATGACATCTGTATGCAGGTCTTCATGAGTAAGTTTCATTGTTTAGGCCTATCGAAGTAGACGATATGGGTTGGCCATTTATTTTGGGGATGGCCATGTCAAGTGGGGGTCATTAATAGGGAAGATTTCTACTTGTACACGATTCATTTTAAATAGCATTATTTATGTTTTGAAGGGGGGACCTTCTAGGGACTTTGAGGGACAATCACCACTCTCCTCTCTATCATTATTCTTCCTAATGGCATCGTTAACAACACATCTCAAACTTTATAGAATATTGGAGGTAATTCACTTGCCCAGGCTTTCAGAGATCTTTGGGAATTTGTACACGATGTGATCATTTTGGATGTGTTTAATTTCATTCTAAAATGTTATTGTTGCTACCTGTTAAATAAAGGCACTGGTTCTGAGGTCCTATCCATGGTTGTGTGCATTAGGATGTTATTGTATATTTTATGCTTTTTCCTTGGATACATATGTCTACCGAGGCAATTGCAACTACAACATCTGACAAATTTCGTTTATCCTTTACTCTGCATAATTAAATATAATACCTACCTTCCCCGATGATTGATTTTGCTTGAGAGTTTCTTAAGACTTTAAAAAAAATCTATTTTGTGCTCATCCTGCAACCTGTGCATTCCATGAGATCACATTTCTTTGAAGCATTTTGTCAAACAGTTACGTACCTTGTTTGTGTTCCACATTTTTTTTCATACATGTTTGTCGGTGTAGTTGGGTGAGATATGATCCACAGGGACCACAAGTTTTATAGGTAGCTTAGAAATAAGTTGAGGGTTGTCTCCAAGATAGCCATTACTGACATGAAGGTCAACCTTGCACTCCTAATGATCGACTTTATCTGTAATGCAATAAGGGCGACTGATGTGTGAAGTACGTGTAGCCTTCATCCTTTAAACCTGCCTATTTGTGTGCCCCTTGAAACAAACAAAGTTTACAATGTTAGGACATGTTTCTGGCTTCTTCATTAGTTCAAATATTTTGGGAGCATCCCTGCAAAATCCATCTCCTATACCTATGCCCCATTGTGGCCAATCTTCTTGCAGTCTCCTCATTCTTTTTCCATGCAAGCTATGTTTGGTATTGTCGGCGCTGCTCTTCTTTAGTCATCTCCTGATTTTCAAATCGTAAGGTCGCCTTGGAGATGCCTGATTCTCCTCCATTTACATAGAATTTGGGTTTTTGTTTCACTACCTCATCTTCATCATCGTCATTAAATGAGTATGCAACATCAGTGTATAATTTGGAACTAACCCCAGTTGCATTTTCATGCCCTTTATCCTTAGCAACCACAGTGACAATAAGGAGGGATGAATAATTCTATGTTTTGGGGTTACCAGCCTGCAACTGCAAATTTTGAAACCCAAGTGGTACATTAATATCCATTCCAACCTTCACAATTTTGTCATTAAAATGGTTTGTGTAATCTTTCCTTCTTGGTTGTATTTTGTTTGGTCTCGTTTTGTTCCTTTCCTTCTTGCGTCACTTTAGATTACCTTTTCTCTAGCATAATTTGTCTTGGCTGCACAACTTCTTTGATGGTTGTTCTTTTAACCTTATCCCCGTGTCCCATATCCTATCCTGAAGCCTCACTTTGCTCTAAGAATTCCTTGTGAAGATTGATTCTCCTTAGTAGTTATTTTCAGTATTCTTAACTAATTGATAAACTTGGTCGTGACATTTGCTTCCTGTAGTGGAGGATGAGTTCCTTGAATGGCGACGATGCCTAAATCATAGGCATTCATGTGAGTCTTAGGTTTGGCCATTACCTGAATATTTAATTATAATCCAATATTTTAAAATTATTTACTTTGTGTCATGCGCAATTATCTTGTGCATTTGTTCTAGTCAACTCTCTTTTGAACTTGATTAATTCACATCACTGTAACAGTGCCTCATCTGAGTAGATCTCCTCAATACACTAGGTGCCAAGTAAGTCTAATCTATCTGAAACGTACAAGTTGATTAACTATCTGCAATTAGCGAACTCTTATTATGCCTTAGTTTTCTTTTAAACAATTATACACAAATCAATGCATGCGTAAAATTTATCCTAAGCCACCACATTTCCACTTTCTTTTTACATGGCTATATAAAATGCATATATACTTAAATCCTTTAATACTCTTCTTTTAAAGTGGGAGGGGAAGAAAAGTTCATATAAGACAAAAGTAGTGGTATAAAAGAAATTAACATTAGGAAAATTCCATTAAATGTTTTCATGTGTCTAATATTAATAAATTTAGTGAAGTTAATTAAAATGCGAATGCATTCCAATTATTAATAATTTTATAATCAAGTTAATAAAATATTCATTAAGTTAGTATTATATTAATATTATTCATTTAATAATATTATAAAAAATCATTTATGAGGACTTAATTATTAGATATAACTTATTTAATCATGTACATATTAATTCTATTATCAGGTAAAAGGGATAGTTTGTATTCAAGTTATATGACATATTTAGTGTTAAATTGAAGTACCAATAATCATATATATATATATATATATATATATGTGTGTGTGTGTGTGTGTGTGTGTGTGTGTGTGATTGAATTGTATACAACACCTTGTTTATATGTACTCTTGATAGGGATGTATTACATGTGTGAATTGAATTCATATTGTGTGCCTAGCATGCTTGTAAGCATTAGGATATAGAGGCCTATTGGCGATTGAGTTCTATAACATGTTAATAGGTTTGTTTTCACTTGCTAACCTTCTCAGTTAAAATATTAATATGCTTCAATGGATTGTAGATCCCATATCTAGTTGGTTATCTAGAATAAATATTATTATAATTACTTATGTTCGTTATTTTTACTTATGTATCAATGCGTAAAGGAGCCGATTTAATAAATTAGGTGGGCAAGTTGTGGAGTTATGTGAAATGTGATAATACTTCCTTTTGAATTGCTTGATTTCGGAATTGATTGTTGTATGTAGGTGAAGTTGTTAGTTAGCCGAGAATTCTTCATGGATGTAGTTAGAGTGAACATTTGTGTTGAATTAAAAGCTTGGTTTTGTTATTGTGCTTGATTTGTATTAAGTGGTTATTAGCCAAAGTGTAACTAATTGGATATCATGTAAGGAGAATATTGAGTTTTCCCTTGGATGCTCTAATGGATGATTTACTGTTGTTAATTTTGTTTGATGTTGTATTCAATTGATTATGTTATCTTGATTCAATTTGAAGGTCTCATTATGATATTTCCTCTTTTGTTTATCACTTGTTGTTTTATGAGTTATGGAAGTTATATAGTCATTTTGTGGTTCCATGATGTAATTCTTCCTTTTTGTGTTAATTTTGATTGAGGAGACTTTATGCATTGTCTTTCTTGTAGTCGTATTTTGAGATGGTTGGGAACCCGAAGAGTTTAATGATCTTTAGTTGGGAGTATATGAAGATTGATGTTATTGTCTTCCTGAGGCATTGGGTAATGGGTTTATGTTGGATTTATTTCATTTGATTTTGAAATGTTTGATTTAATTATTAGTTTTTGAATTCTTGTGGATGTTACCTTATTTGGTAGTTTGCCTCTTGTTATGGTTGATTAGCGAGATGGTCCATGCTTTGTATTTGTACTCAGATTGGTATAGTTTGGTGTTTAATGTTTGGTACACCCCTAATTGTTGTAAAGTTTTGTATTAGGATCGTGTGGAGATACTCTCCTTTAGTATCCCATGTTTTTACTTTGTATGCCTCTAGAAAGAGTCACCTTGTAAGTGGTCCCTAAGATTGTTGTATGTTATGTTTTGGTTGACCTTATGGTTAGTCTTATGATTGTTTTGCTTGTCTGTCTTGGTCGTGGGTCTTTCCTATCAACTCCTAGCATGAGGGGTGGACCTTTAGGCCCATGTGGTTGGGTGGAACATGCTACACACCCCATTGGGTTCCTAGGTTGTGTTCATGATGTAGAAGTGGATGAGCCTCACATTGTTGAAGACTTTTCTTCACTTTGTAACTTATTATGCTTTAATGTAATTATTGTTGTACTTGATACATACTCTTCCCATTTCTATAAGGAAAGCATTATGTAATGTATTAATGTAATTATGATGTGATGTATCTATGGAAATATGCTCCATAATTGTATTATTGAAACTATGAATTGAATTGGAATAAAATGGCATATTGTATTCCTCTCTTTTGATCTTTAATAGTTGTATATCATCATTATGTGTTCTTGGATTTTATTCACTCTCATTTGATAAAAGTTTATGTTTCGTAATGACTGTTCTATGTACCCCAGAGGACGTAGATGACTCTGTAAATGTATAATTTCTCTTCATGTAATGTATGTACATATTCATCTTATGCAATGTTTCCCTTTCAAAAAAAAAATAGTGCAGTATTTTTTTGTCCTTTGGGGCTCACATTGCAGGGCATTACATCATTGGTATCAAATCCTAGGTTCATACACTAGGCACTCTGGTTTCATATGTGTCCATTATGTTGACCTAGTAAATTTGTTGAGTGAAGTTGTAAGTGATCATGATGATCATGACATTGACATTTAGCATCATGTGATTTATGGAAAAGAGTAGATTGAAAGAAGAATTGTTAAAGAGATCATGGAAAGGATGTAATGATAGGAGTCACATCGTTGATGGAAATAAGTTTACTTATGGAAATGTGTATGTAATTGTGTTCCCCTTGTAAATGTGAGAAACCAATAACTATGCATTGGTTGAGTGTTGTGAATATCCCGTACTTGTTTTGTGGGCTCATAACCCATAGGGCCAATGGGATCATGATATAGTGTACCTATCCATTCTGAATATGTAGTATTTGGTGTGGGGATTAACCATACCATTTTTATGTGTTTGTGTGTTTATTACCTGATTGAGGGCCAACCCACGTGTGGTTGAAAATCTATAGATATAAGAGTATCCAAAAGGTAGTTTCATAGATTCTTTTCTTTTGGTTCTCTAGCCCCTCAATCCGAGAATGGGTAGTAGTAGCCACAAGTTTCTTGGGTGGAGTGTGCATCGTACACATATTGTAATGCAGAGCATTCTTAGCTCAACTGATCATGAGGAAACCTACTCACTACTTACCCTTACAATGGATCAAGGTACTTGATCCATATTTGCTAGCCTAAATCCTATAGTTTTGAGTACAACAACATTGGATTGTTTGTTTGTGCCTAGACATTCGTAGGGATGTTGAGCTGGCATTAGCGAGTCAACCTTGTCTGTATGAGAGGTTAAACTCGAGTAGCCCCATATTGATACTCTCATATATGTATTGTATACACCGTATCCACATGTGTTCCTACATGATGCAATGGATACAATGCCACACCCCACTAATGTTCTAACATAGTGTTGGTGATGATTCCATATTGTTGATAGTTGTGATATGGGCTTGAGGACACAATTCCACATGCATAGACAAGTGAAGGTGCACTATGAGATTGTGTTATTATAGCCTAATTTTGTAATGAGCGTAATGTGGCCTCACACACTTGTAGAGGGATACTCATGTTTGCTTTCGATAGTGTTTGGGTCAATTAGCATATGGGTATGTCTTAGCCATGTATACCTTTGGCGACAATGGGTACCTGTGTGTGCCTTCTCCATGGGGTATCGCTATGTGGGGTGTATCTACTCATGCCTACTTCCACAAAGCCACAGATACATTTCCATGCAACATACAACCAATGTGTTCCTTCTCCAGTTGGTGTATGACCATGTCGTGTGATGATGCGAGGCAGGGTGTAGCCGAGGAGCACACTCTAGGTCATGTGGATGGCGTGCTCACTCCACACCACATGAGGGCTATTGTTATAGCCTAACGATGTTCCCTCCTTCCTTGTTTGGTGGCTAGTATCTAGTCACATAGTATTGTACAATGCAATTTCAAAGGTTGAGGACTTTCTATATATGGTTATTGATTATTTTTTTATTGACTATGAAGGCCAAAATTTTGTTTATGTTTGATTGTAATGGTTTAGCCACACTTTGTGAGCTTGTTCTCTCATATCCCTCATGCTTACATTTGATTTAGTGTTGACATTACACACATTTTTGGCTTTATTGTTGAAATTGAATCTTATTCGATATTTATTTATAACTTTGGTGGCTAAACAAGTTTATCCTTATTGTTTTTGAGGTTGGTTGTGTGTCATATTGTGATTCATCTCCAAGGATGTATGAGGCGGACTTGGTGAGTGTATATGAGGAAGTAGACACAGGGAACCTTGAGGATGGGGGTATGTGAGGCTATTTATAGCTAGGACCCACTACCCACCTATGTGTGATGACTATCTCTTGGAGGCTAACCACCTTATACAACAAGAGGTAGGTAATTGTGGTCTTGCTTGGATGGTCTCACCATTTGTGTGTGGCATAACACCATCAAGCCATTGAGTGTTGGATATGGTTTATGTGAGATGGATATTGGATCTTGGCTCATCGTTTTGATATCATGGATTAGTATGTTGCTTTCCGGCATCTAGATGGACCCTTATGTAGCCTTGTGATGTGATTCCTAGTGATGTGAGTTTGAGTGTATGTAAAGAATGAATGTTAAACTATAGAAATATTAACTATGAAAGTATAAAGTTGGGATTTTATGCTTGGGGAGTGATACATTATGTTTTTTTAATTCTGAAGAGGAGTTGTTAGATAGTCTTTGCTACATATGTGGTGAAATTTTGTGAATTAAGAGGAATACCTTGTGTGTAAATGATGATATTTAACAAAAAATGGGTTCTTTGTGTGTGTGAGTATGTTGCATTTTTATGGAAGTTTAGAATTTCAAGGTAATGAATTAGTTTGAATGAATGGTACTAATGTGTTATGTTTCCACCCTATTTTGGGATTTTTAGGCTGTCAGCTTAAAATATCAGTGATGAAGGTAAATTAATTGGTTATGTTTATCTTATGGACTTAGTGTTATGCATTGATCAATGATTTTTATGAGATATTGGTTTTGATGCAATTAGTGTTATAAATGATATAATTGATGTTACATGGTGTTTTGTTTACTAGTATGGTTAGTGAGAGCGATAGTGTAGCATCACTCGCTTGCGAGCACCCTACTACACTACAACTTCCTCTCATGATGTGTTTATTTTGGATATAGATATGTTGTTTCGACACTTGGTTTTATGTAGGATTGCAGGTATCCAAGCTTTGATTCACCTGCATCGTTAGGATAGGGCAATCATCATAAATCCCAATGGGTATGAAGTTGAAACGGAGTTGAAAAGAAAGTTCCCTGTCCTAGTCCGTCACCCCATCCTTACGTTTGACGATGTCATATGTTTGTGATCCCATTTCTATTTTGGTAACATTTTATTTTGAGTCGATTAATCTTAATTTTTTAATTGTTTTAATTATTTGGTCCAGTTGTTAGTTCATTGCATTATTGTGCATATGATTGTGTGTGTTTATGCCATTGTGCGACTTCTAGGAGTAAGTCTAATGCAAAGTTAAAAGAAGAAACTAAATCTCTCAAATTCAATAGCCACAACTTAATTTACATATGAAATCAAAGTTCCAAAAGTGCATTAGATCTATCAAACACCATTATCTCAATTCATGATACAAGGATTCAAAAGACTTCAATAGTGCACCCTCTAATGCATTGAATCATTCAAGAACAAATAAGTCATGTCCAATAGTCCTGACATAATCATGAACACAACATAGTATTAACACTCACCAAGAACCTTAAATCCAACAACACAACCATTAGCATCACTCTTCCCACCATATCCCTTAATTCTTCAAGACTGTCCTAAAGCTTTAGGCTACAAATATTGTGTCCTTAAAGGACAGTCACCCACAATCAATACAAGACTTGTATCTTCAAGAAATAAAACTTGAAAAAGCTTCAAAAACATGTGAAGTTCCCCATTGAACAACTCTTTGATGATTTTATGACTCTTACAAACATGATAACTATGTTGCCCTACCTCTTGTGGACTGTGGTAACCCTGTTTACTCAAGATAGTTTGAATGATGATAAATCTAAACCTGTTTTCCCACTAAATTTTGAAGGTAATGACTCTTAGGAATTCCTTACACCTTTACCAAACACTAGTACCTCAAGAATAAAATTCCTTTTTTAATCATTGAAACATAGGATCAAGGACTATATACTATCTTTGTTTTAGTTTTTAGTGAAAAACACACACTAGGGCTTCCTTGCACGCATCCAAAACCATAGGCTATGGATCCACAACTCTAAATTCTAAAAGATATCCTAAAAAAATACTTCATGCAAATTTTTAGATGATTTCACCAAGCCAATAAAGAGAAACAAAATTTCCTT
Organism: Sequoia sempervirens; assembly: GCA_007258455.2. Lineage (NCBI taxonomy): Eukaryota > Viridiplantae > Streptophyta > Pinopsida > Cupressales > Cupressaceae > Sequoia > Sequoia sempervirens. The sequence continues at coordinate 77,143,508 of VDFB02252616.1, read as the reverse complement.
TATCCAATATTACCCTAGCAAGGGTTTTAGATAGTTTTGAGAAAAATGACTATATCTTGCACAATTCTTAACTAAAATGGATGAAACAAGATATATTTGGAAGGTGAATGATAATATCAACTTTCAAGAACATTCTTACACGTTTTCAAGTCCATATAGGCTATACATAACCTAGAAATAGTCAATTTTCTAGAAAATGTGCATAAAATAAGATTTTTTTCATTATTAGATCCAAGGATTCAATCACCAATGACCACACAATGATTACAAAATAATTTTTAAAGGAATTTACACCATGTATGATCAGTTTCTAATCTCCCAAATTCCCTCAACTGACCAAAACCTCATTAACCCCCTAATTGTAACTTTTACACTTTTTGCAAATTGACATTATTTGTTGACAATTTTACATTTTTTGTCTAATACTCATCAAATGACTTTGAAATGAATTATAGAAATGGAAAATGGAATCATCTAAAAAATAGAACCATGGAGGTGAAAAGGTACTTCTGCACCAAACTCCCCACCAAAAATATTTCAAGTCCACTTGAAGTTTTTGTTGCCAAAAAAGTTGCCTTCTTGATATGCTCTGCCACTGACCTGCTTCTTATCACCTTCATTTTCACTTTTCGTTTAAACTTGTACATAAAAATTAATTGTTTTCCATCCTTCCCCTCTAAAATTAGGTGCTTTAATCTTTTATACATCTCAAAATCATGCTTTTTCCCTTTTCCTTTAACTTGCAAACAATCCTTTGTCCAAAACATTAGTAACACAATGAAATGATATAAGGTTACAATCATGATACCTCCATCATGCTACAACTCCTTGCAAACCTCTATGACCAATTCATCCATGATAATTCCCTTATCCAACTCAATGTCCTTAACCTTTGGAATCAGTTATATTCTCTTGGTCCTTTCTTCTTCTTCATGACTTGAAGTATCTGCAACTTCTTCTTCAATGAAGTATTCCTTTGCATCTTCAAAGGATTCTTGTTCCTTCATTCTGATTTCCCTTGTCCTCTTTTTTATTATCTTGTGAATAGGCCATGAAACTTTATTTTGTATTTTCAAGTTCCAACTCATTAAGTGCTTCATCTATTGTTTTATCTTCTTTATGGATTCTAGGAACTCTCTATCCATCCTTCCTATCTCTTGTTTTATCTCAGAAATCTCTTTATCAAACTTGGCTTGTCTCTTCTTCTTCTTCCTCTCTTCCTCTACCTGTAGATGTATTCTTCGGTTCTCCATCTTCACAAGCAAGCTTCCTCCTTGCTTCAAATTTTCAACTTTAATCTGCCTTCATAATGGAAGCAACTAGGCTCTTTTGGCCTGTGCAAAACCACAACCAACACAAACAACAATACCAAAACTGACCAATCAATTTATCAACCCAAATCTTTCCTGGGCCCTAATACCAATTTGATGCAAAGTTAAAGGAAGACACTAAATCTCTCAACTTCAATAGCCACAACTTAATTTACATATGAAATCAGAGTTCCAAAAGTGCATTAGATCCATCAAACACCATTATCTCAATTCATTATACAAGGGTTAAAAAGACTTCAATAGTGCACCCTCTAATGCATTGAATCATTCAAGAACAAATAAGTCATCTCTAATAGTCCTGACACAAAAATGAACACAGCATATTCTTAACACTCATGAAGAACCCTAAATCCAACAACACAACCATTAGCATCACTTTTCCCACCATATCCCTTAATTCTTCAAGATTATCCTAAAGCTTTAGGTTGCAAATACTTTGTCCTTAAAGGACAATCGCCCACAATCAATACAAGACTTGTATCTTCAAGAACTCAAACTTGTAAAAGCTTCAAACACATATGAAGATCCCCATTGAACAACTCTTTAATGAGTTTATCACTCTTACAAACATAATAACTGTGTTGCTCTTCCTCTTGTGGACTGTGGTAACCCTGTTTACTCAGGACAGTATGAATAATGATAAATCTAAACTTGTTTTCCCACTAAATGTTGAAGGAAATGACACTTAGGACTTCCTTACACCCTTACCAAACACTGCCACGAGAAGGAAATTCCTTTTTTAATCATCAAAGCATAGGATCAAGGACTATATACTATCTTTTTTCTTTTGTTTTTAGTGAAAAACACACACTAGGGCTTCCTTGCATGCATCTGAAACCATGAGCTATGGATCCACAACTCTAAAGTCTAAAAGATAGATTGAAAACAGTCCATGCAAATTTTCAGATCATTTCACCAAGCCAATAAAGAGAAACAAAATTTCCTTTATCCACAATTACCCTAGTAAGGATTTTAGACAGTTTTGAGAAAAATGACTATATCTTGCACAACTCTTAACTAAAATGCATGAAACAAGATAGATTTGGAAGGTGACTAATAATATCAACTTTCAAGAACATTCTTACACATTTTCAAGTCTGTATAGGTTGTATATATATATATATATATATATGATTGAATTATATACATCACCTTGTTTATATGTACTCTTGATAGGGATGTCTTACATGTGTGAATTGAGTTCATAGGGTGCACCTAGCGTGATTTTAAGCATTAGGATATAGAGGCCTATAGGCGATTGAATTGTATAACATGGTAATAGGTTTTTTTTCACATGCTAACCTTCATAGTTAAAATCTTAATATGCTACAATGGCTTGTAGATCCCTTATGTAGTTGGTTATTTAGAATAAATATTATTATAATTACTTATGTTGATTATGTTTACTTATGTATCAATGTGTAAAGGACCTGATTTAATAAATTATGTGGGTAAGTTGTGTAGTTATGTGAAATGTGATAATAATTCCTTTTGAATTGCTTGATTTTGGAATTGATTGTTGCGTGTGGGTGAAGTTGTGAGTTAGCTGAGATTTCTTCATGGATGTAGTTAGAGTGAAAAATTGTGTTGAATTAAAAGCTTGGTTTTGTTTTTGTGCTTGGTCTCTATTAAGTGGTTATTAGCCCAAGTGTAACTGATTGGGATTGGCTATCATGGAAGGAGGATATTGAGTTTTCCCTTGGATGTTCTAATGGATGATTTACAGTTGGTAATTTTGTTTGATGTTGTATTAAATTGATTATATTATCTTGATTCAGTTTGAAGGTCTCATAATTATATTGCCTCTTTTGTTTATCACTTGCCATTTTTTAAGTTATGGAAGTTATATATATGTTTTGTGGTTCCATGATGTAATTCTTCCTTTTTGACTAAGGATACTTTATGCATTATCTTTCTTGTAGTCATATTTTGAGATGGTTGGGAACCTAAAGAGTTGAATGACCTTCAATTGGGAGTATATGAAGGTTGGTGTTATTGTCTTCCTGGGGCATTGGGTAATAGTTTTATGTTGGATTTCTTTGATTTTATTTTGAAATGTTTGAATTAATTATTACTTTTTGAACTCTTGTGGATGTTACCTTATTTGATAGTTTTCCTCTTGTTATGGTTGATTGGCATGATGGTCCATGCCTCACATTTGTACTCAGAATGGTATAGTTTTGTGTTTAATGTTTGGTACACCCATGATTGTTGTAAAGTTTTGTATTAGGATTGTGCAAAGATACTTTCCTTTAGTATCCCCTAATTTTCCTTTGGATGCCTCTCGAAATAGTCACCTTGTAAGTGGATGCTGCAATTGTTGTATGTTATGTTTTGGTTGACCTTTTGGTTAGCCTTATGATCATTTTTCTTTTCTGTCTTGGTCGTGGTTCTTTCCTATCAACTCCTAGCATGGGGGGTGGACCTTCAGGCCCACGTGGTCAAGTGGAATGTGCTATGCACCCCATTGGGTTCCTGGGTTGTGTTCGTGATGCAGAAGCAGATGAGCCTCACATTATTGAAGACTTTTCCTCACTTTGTACCTTATTCTCCTTTAATGTAATTATTATTGTACTTGATGTACTCTTCTTGTTGTTATAATGGAAGCATTATGTAATGTATTAATGTAATTATGATGTGTTGTATCTATGGAAATATACTCCACAATTGTATTATTGGAACTATGAATTGAATTGGAATAAAACGATGTATTTTATTCCTCTCTTTTGATCTTTAATAGTTGTATATCATCATTATGTACTCTTCGCTTTTATTTTCTCTCATTTGATAAAATTTTATGTTTCATAATGACCATTTCATGTACCCCAAAGGACATAGATGACTTTGTAAATGTATAATTACTCTTCATGTAATGTATGTACATATTCATCTTATGCAATGCTTCTCTTTCGAAAAAAAAAAATTAGTGTAGCATTTGGTTGTCCTTTGGGGTTCACACAGTCAGGCATTACAATAGGTGTTGTATGGTGTGTAGGGTGGTATTTGATTTTCTGATGGTGATGGTGGTAGAGGTGCATATGCTCCTAATGTATTTGGATTGACAATATTTTATTGAGGGTTATACTATAAATAATTTTTTTTGTTGGGTGTACTATTTTGCTAGCAAAGCTTGTTGTTGTGCAACCAAGGATTATTGTTGGGATTATTTTTGTTGTTGTTGTTGTTGTGAGATTTAGGATGCTTATTGGGCTTGTTATTATTTTTGTACCACTAGGGTTTGTTGTTGAGCTTGCTGTTGTTGCACTACTTGTTGGTAGGTGTCTTGAGCTTGTTGAAAGATAGAGCATGAGATTGTTGTTGTTGTAATGCTTTCTAATAGGCTTGTTGTTGTTGCAAATATTGATCTTGAGATTTTTTTCTTTGTAATTCTTGTTGATAATCTTGTTGTTCTTGTTGCAAATCTAGAGCATGTGCTTGCAATGTAGAATTGTTTGGTTGTTGTGAAATTTGTGATGGGTTTTAGGTGTTTATGGTTTGAGTGGGTTGTGGGTTCATGATGAGAGGTTGAGGGTTGCCTCGGTTTAACATTCCTTGTAAAATAGTGGGTTGGGATGGAGGAATGTAAGTTTGAGGTCCCATTTGATTTTTCATGACGTGGGGGACCAAGGGTAAAGATGATGATGGTGCCATTTGGTATTGTGATGTTAATGGCACATTTTGACCTTGGATCAATTGGTTAAAAGGGTTCCCTTGACCGATGTGTTGAGGGTTCCCTTATTAGGTTTGATGTGGGACCAAGGAATTACCTTGGTTGATGGGGTTTGTAACCAAGGTGGTGATTTGATTTGGGTTGGTGATGGATGGGATGGATGTGTTTTGTGCAACTAATGGGTTTGATGAACCAATGGGGTGGTTGGATGAATATGTCCCTTGTTGTATTAAGGGCTGATTTTGCATAAGGTTGTTAACTTTCCCTTGTTGGTATGTTTGAGACGCTTGGTTCGGACTACCTTGCATAATGTTAGGCACACTTGTGGTACTCATGGAGATGGATGAAGATGGTTGTGCTCAAAATTTTGAGGTCATCATGGTATCATGAAATGTAAGAGGTTTGTGTGGATGTAAAGGGTGTTCTGGAATGGTGGTGGAAGATTGAGGTGGGGAAGAAAATTTTGGTGTCCAAGTGGTGTTTTTGGGAGGATTTTTGTTTAGAGTACCCACAAGTGTATCTCTTTCCAAAGGAAGGGTGTGACCAAAATCCTTAGCAATACTAGTTGCAAGACTAAGATTTTGTGATTGGCTTTGCCCTAGTGATGGATTTTATTGAATCTTAGATGAAGTCAAGCATTATGCCAAGGTTTGTGTGGAAAAATATGGGGGAATTGAGGCCACTTTCTTTAAGGATTTCTTCTTTAGTAAGCCCAAATGGGTTGTTTGTGACGTCTTCTACCTTATATTGTCCCAATAAATTTTGGGGTTGTTGTGAGGGGGTAGAATGAGCCCTAGGACCAAATTCTTTTGGATTGGTATCACTCGTGATGGATGTGACTTTGGCTTCTTCCATGATTCTCTTGTGTTGTGATCTTGTTACCATACATTATGGGTCACCTATAGGAGAGTTATGTTAAGATTTGTAATTTTTAAACTCTCTAGTTGACTCAAATTTTGTTGAAAGGGCCACTCTAAGTTGTTTTGGACAATGGTGTGAATGGGAGATGGAATGGGTGAATGATATGGAGAGTGATCTTTCTAAAATCTTGGAAAACACTTTTAGAAAAATAGATTTGATGCTTTGATGAAAGTTGTTAATGAACTTGTAAATATTTAAGTAGACTTATGATCTTTAAGATAAACTTTTCCACAAAACATGATAACCAACTCAACTAAGTGCATGGAAAAGGATCCATTTTGTTAGTGTAATTAATTAATTATTACACTAGCATAAGTTAACTTAGGTCATATATCATTTAATAATGGGGTAATGTCCCCTTCCTTGTTTGTAAGGATAAGATTCCTTATAGAAGATGAGTTGTCCTTATAGAACTTATCTCAACATTTAATAATTTCCTAGATAGGGTTCACATGTTGTCACATGTTGTTAGATCATGACACATGGCAACATCTCATGCATCTTAGGTTTTCACTCATGCCTATATATTTAGGGCATTTCATATAGTTGTAATCATCCAATATCATATCAATCAAATATCAATCTATGATCTAATGTTGTAGATCAATAGTAATCTCTCTTTACAGTCCTTAGTTGCAAAACTTTCTATGTGGTGTAATTTCTCTTGGCAAGATCCTTTGAAGTTTGTGTAGCTTCATTAGATGATTCAAAATCCATCATTTCAATATGATATCAGAGCATGTTGAATTCTAACACATTTCACACACAACATAGCTAAGTTTTAGGATTGGTTTGATGATATCTAAGCCAAAAGTGTTGGTGTGTCCAAAAGTTTATAAATTTTGGTGAAGTGAAAGGTGAAATATGATGAAGGGTGGATGAAATGTTTGACCCAAAATTTTAACCTAAAATGAGCCTTCATTTTGCAAGAATAGGGTAGTGAGAAAAATTCTCTACCTCTAAAATTATAATACCCTAAGAACTCAAACATTTTGCGAAAATAGAACTCAATGATTATGGAAATAGAACCCAATGATTTTGACAATAGAACTCAATGATTTTGGACTCAATGTTTTGCAATAGTTTCCTTGTCTCAATTTGCTTGTTTTGGAGAGTCAACATTTGAACATACATCAATGTGGGGTGTTCATTTTATTTAATCTTTGCTTAAGTGAGATTGTTTCATTGCCACAACAAAATAGTTTTAATTAAATTTCAATCTAAAATGTCTGTAAAAAGCAACCTTCATTTCATATAGTCCATTATGTGAAAATCATGAATCTAAGGCCATAGTTTCCTATGTTAACATTAGAAAGTGTGGATTTAGATATAAGCCCAAATTACTTAGAAGCCTCTAAGGAAAAATCCTTAGAGACAAGTAGTAATATAAATAATTTTCAAAAAGTATCAATGCTTAATCCAAAGGGTTTGAAGTTTGAAAACTTGTTGATGTGTGTTTGAGATGTTTTGGAACCAAGCATAGTACTAAATTTATTCAAAAACAATATAATATCCCTTGCTGAAGTGGGTTTGTATTTCTTGGTAGGCTTACCATCATCCCTCCAAGAGATGATTAATTTGTGAAGATGGAATGGAAAAATAGGCTATGTCAAGAAAATGTACCATCTTGACACACCAAGCAAAAGATTTTGTTCCCTATTTTCATTATTGCCTCAACCAAAAACTAAACTTGGTAAGTAACTTCTTGGAATGGTGATATTCCAATGCACTACTTTAAAATACGCTTTGGAAATGAACTTGGTTGGCCACTATTAAACAAGGGAATAAATCAATGCTTTCAAGACAACCTAGTGTCTATACATGTAGTGATTCACTCAATTAAGAGGTCTCCCAACCCTTAGAAATATCTAAGGGTTTTTATGTATCTCATGGATAATAAGGGAGACTTTCATCAGTATAGAACATTTGTACTAGGTGGTTAATGACTTCCATCAAACCAATAATTTATATAGTGGACTGAAAATAAAGTATTGCTTGGGTCATTCCCTCTCACAAATTAGGAGGCAGACCCTCTAAAGGTAAAACAATGTGTGAAACTAAAGATGTTTTTCATCACCCAAGATCACCAAAATTCACAAGGGGAGAGGATACAAACTTTGAGCATACACAAGAAATAAAAGTATAGTTGAGTGTTCCTCTTCACCCAAGATCGTATGAAGCACAAGGGGAGTGGAAACGTACTGCAAGAATACACAAGAAAAGCAAGCACTCATTCATTTTAACCTTGAAAAGTATAATGAGTTCATTTTAAGCAACAAATGGAAGTGTTTGATTGTATTGTTCATTTTTAATTGATATAGCGAAATGAGGATGTGTAGGTCCAATTTTAACCAACTTTGAACGTTAATTTTAAACCTAGTTAAAAGCTAGTTGTTCTAAGATTTTAAGTTTTAAAACCCAATAGAAATTTAGTGGCCCTAAAACATGAAGTGAAAAAACATATAATGGGTTATAATTGTCTCATAATTAAGTGTCAAAACACTTCTACAATAATTAGAACTATGAAAATTTGAAAATCAAAATTTTTGAATTTTCTCAATTTTTCCTATGTTCTAGTAAATCACATTTTTGGAGGCCTTCAGACCAAAATTTGGGGTTGAAACTTGTTGTTAAAAGGTGCATGACAACTGAGAGGAGGGGGGTGAATCAGTTGTCACCAAATTCAAATATGAAACTTCAAACACTAATCAACTTCACAACTACACTATTCTGTTATTAAGTATGAACATGAAATGTAGATAAGAGAAAGCAAAATCAACACAATGAACACTAGATTTTATGTGGAAAACCCAATAAGGGAAAAACCATGGTGAGGGTTAACTCACAATATAAATAGAAAGCAAAACTAAATACAAGAGGCTCACTGCCTTAATACAAAGGATCACTACCTACAGAAAGGACTCACTGTCCAACAGGGAGGCTCACTGCCTACAGATACAAAATATAACCAAAAGATCAACCAAATAAATTTGCACACATCCATAGCCTAGATTAGAAGATTGCATAAACCTTTAGCTCACTACTTTTAGGATTCTAACACAATAAAGTACTACTGCCTCAACTCACTTTCACACAACTCTACTCTTCAAGCTCGTGGATTACTTTGTTACTTTGTATGATTTAATCTTTCACAACTCAACTTGCATTTATACCATCTTCAACCTTAGAAACTTTTTCCAAGGTTTGCCACATATGCTTCATTTAAAAAATTCAAATTAGGTCAGAAACTCAACATTCCCACAGTGGAAAGGAATGAGAGTGGACTAATTAAATATTTAACCAAGACCAAAAGCAACATCTTGGATTGACCACACACTTCCTTAATTAATGTTTTAATTCTGCATATAAGTGTAAACACTAGGTTGCCAAACCTAATGAAAACACAAATGAACATTGAAGTACATGCTTCCCAACAAGAAGATAACACATGGATGAAGTAACATACTCTATCATGCACAAGAACACATCTCATATACCTTCAGATACATCTACAATAAGTGTAACAAATTTCAAACACAAAACATCTTCCATCAGTCCATTAGACTATGCAAACACATACAACTCTGAATCTCATCTTCTGGAGCACCAAACCACAAACATGTTTTCCAAAACCTAGAGAACAATATTACAAGACATATTCTAGATCTGCAAGACCTTAAACAAAACAGTTGAGGACTAAAGAGCATAAACATTTCTCCTAGTCCACAGACAAGCAACACTGCCAAACTAGTTCACACTCCGGTGAACACAAATTTCACATTCCATCAAACTAGAAGCTAAAAATAAAAATATGACACCAAAAGAGCCCCAACAAAAATTATTTAGATCCACACAAGTATAGGATCTACATAGAAAAAATGTAGAGCACATTCAGAACACATACATAACTCTCACTTCACTCTTTATTAATTTTCTCAAAAGCACTTGATAACCCATCATTTTAGCACATTTGCAACATCGTAAGGATAGCTCCATGTGCTCACAACATCTCAATAGCTTCTCAACTATACATGCATAATCTACAACATTCTGAACTGTGTTTACATCAATGACAACATTAATGTCAACACCATCAAACTTGCTCATACTTGCAACAATCTCCCCCTTTTTCACATGAATCTCTCTCCCCCTTTGAAATCAATGGAAAGGATAAAAAAAAATATGATCACTCCCCCTAAGGTGTGCACCCATGGAACTCATACTGAAAAAATGAAAACTTTCTACCCCTTGTGGAGTAGTCCCATTCATCAGTCTAGATGAATGAAGAATATGTGGATTCAATAGACGGATGCACCTCAACATCCACCTAGTTCAAAGGTCCATTGACCCCCAACCTCTCCCTAAGATACACAAAAGTATCCTTCAGAAGAGCCTTACTAAATATATTTTCAATTTATTCCTTTGTAGACACATACTCCAACCTAACTTTATTTTCCAACACCTTTTCTCTTAGGAAATGATATCCAATAGATATATGTTTTTTTCTTGAATGCATTACCAGATTCTTTGAAATTTTTATAGCACTTGTATTCTCATAGAAGATAGGAATAGGCTCATCACATATCACTCCAATATCCTTCAATTTTTGCTTCATCCAAAAAACTTGTGTGCAATAGGATGATGCAACAATATACTCTGCTTCTATAGTAGATAAAGAAACTAAGTCATGTTTCTTACTTAAACATGCAACCAATCTTCCACCAAGAAAGAAAGTGCCTCCACTAGTACTTTTCTGGTCATCCACACAACTAGCCCAATCAACATCGGTATAAGCACTTAAAGTGAAATTAGTATCCTTAGGATACCATAAGCCATAATTTGGTGTGCCTTTAAGATATATGAATATCCTCTTTACAACTATAACATGTGCTTCTTTAGGATCTACTTGAAATCTAGAAACTAAACATACTACAGGCATGATATCCGTTCTGGTAGCAATAAGATACAACAGTCCACCAATCATAAATCTATATTTGCTCTGATCAGCTTTAGTAGATTCATCATCTTTACTCAGCTTACATCCGGTCACAATAGGAGTACTAACCGGTTCGGTGTCATCCATTCCAAACTTGTTTAACAACTCTCTCACATACTTAGATTGTGAAATGAATATCCCCTTATTAGTTTGATTTACTTGAAGACCAAGAAAGAAATTCAACTCACCAATCACGTGCATTTCAAATTCTTTTTGCATTTCCTCTATAAATCTCTTACACATACTTTCATTTCCTCCAAAGATGATATCATTAACATATACTACCACTATCAACATTTTGTTAGCTTGCACTTTGAAGTAAATATTGTTGTCAGTAGAACCTTTGTTGAATCCTTGTTGTGTCAGATATCTATCCAATCTTGCATACCATGCTCTGTGAGCTTGTTTCAGTTGATACAATGCCTTCTTCAACTTACAAACCATATTTGATTTTTCTGATAACTAAAATCCTTCAAGTTGTTCCATATATACTTCTTCTTCCAGTTCACCATTCATAAATGTAGACTTGACATCCATCTGATATACTTTGAATTCCTTGTGGGAAGAAAATGCAAAAAATATCCAAATAGCTTCCATTCTTGTCACTTGGGAAAATGTCTCTGCAAATTCTATACCTTCAACTTGTGATTATCCCTTGCATACAAGTCTTGCTTTGTTTCTTATAACTTCACCATTTTCATTCAACCTATTCTTGTACACCCACTTTGGAACCAATTACATTCTTATTCATAAGTCTAGCAACTAGTTCCCATGTTTGATTCTTTTCTATTTTTTGCAACTCTTCTTTCATAGCTCCAGTTGTGATCCAACTCATATCCTTACATTCTTCACACACAAACTTAGGTTCTATTTTAGAAAGTGAACACAAATTTATGTTAGCTGTTACTTTACTTATTTTCTTCACTCCTTCACTCTTATCTCCAATTATCTATTCCTCTAGATGATTCTTCTAGACATACTTAGGAGTCTCAACAGTAGGTTCCATAATTTATTCTTCTTCTATATTTTCTTATTCTTCTTCTTCCTCTTTATTCTCTTTAGGTACTTATCTACAGATAGGATCATTGGGCTCAACTTCACTAATCTCAATAGGTCTATGCATATCCTCATCAACCTTCACATTATTACTCTCAACAATCTTCCCCAATATTTTATTAAAGCATTGATATGCTTTGCTAGTAGTTGAATATCCAAGAAAAATCCCTTTATCACATCTTGCATCAGACTTCACAAGATTTTCATCATCTCTTTTAATGTAACATCTACTTCCAAACACTTTAAATTATTTCACAGTAGGAGCCTTACCAATTCATAACTCATAAGGAGTCTTTGTGTTGTTTCCTCTAATTTGAACCATGTTAAGAACATAAAAAATAATATGCATTGCCTCTCTCTAGTACACATCAGGTACATTTTCTTCTTTCACCATGGTTCTTTCAGCTTCCTATACAGTTTGGTTCTTTCTCTCAATTACTCCATTCTGCTCAGGGTTTCTCAAAGCAGAAAAGTGTCTTTATGCCATGGTCTTCACAAAATACATTAAACTCACTAGAAGTGAATTCTCCACCTCTATCAAATCTCAAACATTTGATTCTTAGGTTAACTTCATTTTCTACTCTTTCTTTGAACACTTTAAACCTATCCATAGCTTGATTTTTTTCTCTAAGAAATGAAAACCATGTCATTTGATAATAATCATCAATAAGGAGCATGAAATACATGTCACCATTTAGGCTTCTTATTCTAGTAGGACCAAAGAGGTCTATATGAATTAATTCCAATAGTTTGAACTCTTTTCCTTTGAAACTGCATCTTGTATGTTTCCCTAACTGACAACTTATAAAAACAATATTAGCATGCTCTATGATTTTAGGTATACCTCGGACAACATCTCTTGAACTGATCCTAACCAGATTATCAAAGTTTACATGTACCATTCTCTGGTGACATATCCAACTTTCATTAACTTGAGATACTAGGCACTAACCATCAACACCCTTAAGCTGATAGATGTTTCCATGAGTTCTCCTTCTCGCAACAGTCATAGCTCCAAATCCTTTTCTAATCTCATAGATATTATCCTAAAACAAAAGTTTGAAACCTTTTCTACACATCTGTCCAACACTCAAAACGTTATGCCTTAGGCCCTTTACATAATATACATCATCAGTGTTGTGTATTCCATAAAAACTAATTGTACCTTTCCCAACAATCTTTGCTCCAGAATCATCACCAAACATGACCAAACCACCATCATACTTTTCAAGTTTAGTGAACTTACTTTTATGTCCAGTCATGTGATTAGAACATCCACTGTCAATCACCCAATAGTCTCCATCCTGTCTAACATGAAGTGCGGTGACCAAAGTACCTTCCATCTCATCCTTATTATTATTTGAATCACTTTTTCTTTTAAATTTTCTAGAGTTAGCAGACACAAATTTACTCTCCAAAGCTAAGAACAAGAATTCACTATCATCACCCTCATAATAATATTCATTATCAAAGATTCTAGCTTCTTCTCTAATATAGTACAACTTTTTGTATTTCTTATCATTTCTATCTTTACGATCTTTGTTCTTCTTATGTATAGCTCTATTCAAACATCTTGAAACATAATGACCAATATTACCACAACTAAAACATTTAAAGGGAAACATACCTTTATACTTACCAGTACCTTCCTTCAACTTCCTAGTAAATTTTGCTTCTAACTCATCTAAACCATCATAGTTATATGGATCATCTTCAGTCTCTGTTGCTTTAAATGTTGTTTTTATCTTTTCCTCTATCTTTCCAAAATTTCTCATCTCAAATGAAATCAAGGTGCCAAATAGCTCTTCTTTAGAATATTTCTTACAATCATATGTTTCCTCAATAACTGAAACCTTGTCACTATAACATTCTAGAAGGGTCATTAGAATCTTCTCAATTATATCTTCATTAGTCAAAGTACCCACTTGATTTCTAACTTCATTTGATGCCAGATGAATCCTTTGAAAATATCTTGCAATATCTTCTCCTTCTTCCATTTTCATATTCTCATATCTATTCTTTTTCGTTAGCTTCTTTTTCAATTTCACTCTATCATTTCCTTCATAAAGATCTTCCAACTTCTTGCAAACTTCATAAGCAATTCCTAGAGATATAGCTTTTGTTCACTTAGTCTTGGATAAAGCATTGTAAATAGTATACCTCACTTTTACATTCTCCTCATAAGTAGAAACCTCATTTGCAATAGTAGGGCCACTCATCAGAGCAACATACTTCATCTCAAAATCCTTCCAAGTCTTACAACCAAGAGAGATAATATATCCTCTCATCCGCACTTTCCAGTCACTGTAATCAGATCCATCGAACATGGGGATTGCCAACTTATGCGCCATCGGCTCTACCTTAAGAAGTTAATCTCTACACCAAGGAACCAAAGCTCTGATGCCAATTGTTAAAAGGCACAAGACAACTGAGAGAGGGGGTGAATTGGTTGTCACCAAATTCAAATACAAAACTTCAAACACTTATCAACTTCACAACCACACTTTTTTTATTAATTATGAACATGAAATGTAGATAATAGAAAGAAAAATCAACACAATGAACACTAGATATTACATAGAAAACCCAATAAGGGAAAAACCACAGTGAGGGTTAACTCACAATATAAAGAGATAGAAAAAATGAATACAATAGGCTCACTACCTACAGAAAGAACTCAATATCCAAAAGTGAGGCTCACTACCTATAGATACAAAATATAACAGAAAGATCCACCACAACAATTTACACACATTCGTAGCCGGGATTAGAAGATTGCAAAAACCTTTAGCTCACTGCTTTTAGGATTCTAACACAATAAAGTACTCTTGTCTCAACTCACTTCCACACAAGTCTTCTCTTGAAACTCATGGATTAATTCATTACTTTGTATGATTTAATCTTTCACAACATGACTTGCATTTATACCATCTTCAACCTTAAAAAAAATTTTCCAAGGTCGGCCACATATGTTTCATTTCAAAAATTCAAATTAGGTTGGCTACTCAACATTCCCGTGGTGGAAAGGAATGAGAGTGGACCAATTAAATATTTAACCAAGACCAAAAGTAATGTCTTGGATCAACAACACGATTCCTTAATTAAATTTTTAATTCTTCATATGAAGTGTAAAAACCAGGTTGACCAAACCTAATGAAACAAAAATGAAAATTGAAGTACATGATTCCCAATAAGAGGATAACATGCAGATGATGTAACACACTCTATCATGCATGGGAACATATCTTAGATTCCTTCAAATACATTCACAACAAGTGCAACAACTTTCAAACAAAAAGAATCTTCCACTAGTCCATCTAGATTAAGCAAACACATACAACAACTCTAAAACTCATCTTTCAGAGCACCAAACCACAAACATTTCTACCAAAACCTAGAGAACATTATTACAAGACATATTCCAAATCTATAGGACCTAAAATGAAATAGAGGAGGACTGCAAAGTAGAAACATTTCTCCCAGTCCATAGACAAGCAACACTGCCAAACCAATTCACACGAGCTAGTGAACACAACTTTCACATTCCATCAAACTAGAAGCTAAAAATTAGAAGATGATATCAATAGATCCCTAACAACTACTCTTCAAATATACACAAGCATAGGATCAATATAGAAGAAATGCAGTGCACATACCAGAGCACATTCTAAACACACATAATTCTAACTTCACTCTTTATTAATTTTCTCAAAATCACTTGATAATCCATCATTTCAGCACATCTATAACATCATAAGGATATCTCCATGTACTCACAACATTTAAATAGCATCTCAACTATACATGCATAATCTACAACATTAATGAAAACTCCACCAAACTTTCTCATACTTTCAACATTTGTGTTTCTCCCTAAAAATTGATTGCAGAAGGAATTTTGTAGGGACTGAATTAGTACTCTTGGAGAGCTTTCCAATAGTGCAAATAGATTGAAATTCTGAGCGTCGAGTAGAAAGTTATGACCCCAACAAGTTGGGGTAAATAATTTCCTAGTTTTTTCTTAAATATGCAAAGCTAGTTAGCCTCACAAAACAAAACTAGGTGTTAGTAGAGTGTTAGGGAGGATATGAAACTAAAAAATTAAAACACATGTGAAAATTAGCTCTTTGTTTTGTTTACGAGTAAAAAGCATTGTTGAAATCAATTGCATCGCTAAATTTGTCAAAAGCGTCACCATAAATGAAGTGCACCACTCAGGTGAAAAACATGTGTCGCTCTGCCATAAAATAGTGACATCAATTGCATTGCTATAATGAAATTCATGATGGGAAAAAAAATTAGCATCACTATTGTAACATAGGGAAAATTCACAGATTAGCAGTACAAGCATAACTCAAACTAAACCTATGCTAATGATAAAGAACAATGGAATATAAAACATAAAAAAAAAGAACCAATTCACCAAACATCTATGTAATTCCATGAGTAACATTGATTGCACTTCTCCATTTTTCTGTAGCATAAATGCCCTCATATTTCTCTTAAGTATGTAAATATGGCCTCATGATAGTGTTAATAGCAAAACATCAAAGATTTCTAATGTTGATTTCTTCCAAAACTCATCAGATTTTTGGAGGAGCAATAATGATAGAGGGAAAAACAGTTTATAGAAAATATAAGTTTTGAATGACAGGCTCAGATTAAAAGATAAATCGATGATTAAGATTAAAATATGTGACATGCAATAAGATTAGGGTTGAGTTAGTGTAAGTAATAAAGCATGAATGGTGGAGATTAAATTAAATAATAATTTATTCATTGGTGGAAACTAGTTGAGACACAGAAGGATAAATATTGCATGTAGAATATAAGAATAAATTAATTAAATAATTAAAGTTATTTAATTAGAGGTTTGCAAGTAGAGGATAAGAATAAATCTAGATAATAAACTGATTAACACAAATTTTGTTTCTTAAAGATAATCAAATATTAAATCACCAGCTAATTGAACGATCTAGTTTAGATCTAGAAATAAGTGATAAATGACTAATTAGATAACTAAGAGATTATCTAATTATAGAGGAATATGCTAAGGATAAATCTTTTTATGAATTAAAGAATGATTTAATTCAACTTTCAAGATTTTGAGATTAAATTAAATAAATAAAGATTTATTTAATTAAAGAGAGAAAAGGATAAGGAATAATTAAATAATTAAAGTGATTATTTAATTATAGTTGAAAGTGTCATAGGAGTAAATTAAATGATAGTTTATTTAATTTTACAAAGAAGATAAATTTAACTAGTGACGTAATTAAATAAATAATATTTATTTAATTAATCAAGATTGAATAAAGGTAAGAATGAATTAATTAAATAACTAAATTTACTAATTAATAGAGGAAAAATGACTTTAGAAAATAATTAAATAATTAAAATTATTTAATTATGAAAATGAAGATAAGAATTATCACGGAATTAGAGTCGCAGGCCTAGGACAATTTTTAGTGTCTACATTTTTCCCCTCTTTGACATAATGTCATTTTAGCGTTTGTGTCAAAGAATAATAAATAACATGCCCCAGTCATGCCCCAGTGTGAAATAGGTAAGGGTATGCCCCCTCAGGAAAAATGACAATTTTTTGAAAATTTGAGAAAATTTTGAAAATTGTCTCGATTAGGTAATTGGATAGCCAGAAGTTCGATGGTGGTGAAAGAAATCAGTTTTGATGAGGTTTGGCTTATGAAATGATCATTAGAAGTGTGCAAATAGTGTGGCCAATTCAATAGGTTTGAAAGAAAACCCCAAAAAAAACTGTAGGTATAAATAGGAATTAGGTGAAAAATGAATTCTTTCTCCCTTCAAGTTTGAAAACCATTGATTTTTCTCTCGAGCCATCTAGCAATATATCTTTTGTTCTTTACACCGAGCATCACAAATATCACATCAAGACCTTCCAATGACCAACCAACGTAGGACCTCGGTATGTACCCCAAAACCTACTTTTGACTTTTCAATTTTCATGCAATTTCTAGGACATTAAAGTTATTTTTTGTATATGCCTCAATTCACTTTCACCACAAATGCGTTCGTATGCGATGCATTTTCTTGCGATATGATGCATTTGTGGAAACATTTCAGGGCTCATTTTTGGTTTATTTTAATTCAACGCATTTTCTTAGTTGTGCAATGCATGTGTTTTAGTGAGTTTCATTTGATAGGTACAATGTCGCATTTGTGATTATGCATCACATTTGATATTTCTATGACACAAATGGATGATTTGTCACTTTTGTTTCCTTGTGTGATGCATGTGTATTTTTTGATGCATTCACAATGTTAAACTGATGAGGGCGCAACCTGAGACTTAGAAAATAACCCACAAACAATAGAATAGTTTTATTATTCAGAAAATGGAGCTTCTTACATGCAAAGGATCTCAAATCCCAAGTTCTACAACACATGCAAGTTACAGAAAGCTACAGAATCACCCTTTCACTATATGCAAGTTTGTCCCCAAAAAGTTACCCAATAATTAGAAACCCACCCATAAATAGAGCTCCTCTTTAGTTTGGAGCCAAAAAAACATTCAAATTTGAGTTTAGGTAGTTTGGCGCTGAAAATTTACAACATGAAGTTCAAATTTTAAAAGAGCATTTGCAATTGTATCTTCTAGAAAGTGCGCCAACTTCCCGGGGCCATAACTTTTGATCCGGGACTCCGATTCGTGAACCGTTTGAACCATTGGAAAGGTTTCGAAGTCAATAACACGCTCAAAATTTTCTATGCCAATTTCGGCAAGTTTTGGGGCTGATCCGGGAACTCTAAGTGCCTCAAATCTAACTCGGAAGATTTTCAGGTGCAAATATGGGAAACTAAAACTGCAATATCTTTCCACCTATGAATAGAAAATAAAAACCGTAAATTGGGAATTTCATTATAACGAAAAGGGTATCCAAAAATGTAAAAATATCTAAAAACTGAGAAACTTGAAATTTAACTATTTTTGGGTGATGCAAGATTGCCCTTACACCACTGGATGCTCCTGCATCATAAACAATGCATTTGAGTTTAAGAAATGTATTTTCCATGTTAAATGTCACATTTACATTGTGCACCGCAATTGATAATAAAATGACACATTTGTCTGTCAATTTTTTAAAAAATTTATGGTGTAAAAATTGGTTTCATGTTTCTGATACAAGGTAATCGTTATGCATTTGTAGGTTGTTTTGGATCTGATATACACCTAGGAGTCGAGGTTGGTGATGTAAGAGTTGTGGGACTAGTTGTACAGTGTAGAGAAATGGTTGATATGGAGTCTTGGATTACATCATGTGACATTTATGCCCACCATTCGAGCAAACTGAGGGATACTCACTACACTTGTAGAGTGATGGCATTCAGAGTCTTCATCTTTCCATTTTTCCATAGGAGAGGTGACTATTACATTAGAGGATGTCTATAGGATACTTCAATTATCAGTCACGGGTGAGAGGGTCTGCTATGATACCCAAAGGGGTTATAGCAAGATCACTCATTATTATGTGCATGAGGACATCAAACAACTTAGTATTAAGTATTATGAGATCAAATGGCATGCACTTGTAGATAGATATGAGTGGATAGATTGTTTTTTGTGTATGTTGATTGGTAGAATTCTACTACCAGATCATTGAGGGCATGGGTTTCCTATTGGTTGGGGCAAGATGTTAGTAGGTATGTTGGAGAGGTAGGTTGTGTATGCATGGCACCCCTATTTACTAGCGATGTTATACTTCCACTTGCACGATATAGCTTACAAGGAGGCACAATTTATTAGTTGTGGGACTACCTTATTGATGATATGGGCATGGGAGCACATTGTTGTTTTTGATCCACCAGTCATGTATGAGCTAGATGATAGATCTCCTTATTTATTTCAATATGTTGGGATTATCACACAAACTCATGTTGGAGACATAGGATACTAGAGACACGCAATTGATACCCTTGTTTAGTTTGTATGGAGGCCATGCATGGACTGTGCATAGTGACGGGACGAGCATCAACACTTTCCTTTCTATTGACAGACATGATATTTGATTGGGAGGATTTTTTCGAGAGTACATATCATTGAGAGACTCCTACCCGACAAAGTGCTCTAGTAGTTTGGTGAGGTTCAAGATGTGTCGAGAGGCCAACCTAAGTTTTCTCGATCTTCGAGGGAGGTTCCTCTATGGGGTCCTTAGATTCCTGTACCAACAATAGACATAGATATAGATGCATTGTAGCCAATACAATTGGGATGGAGGGGTGGAGCCAAAGATGCTAGGATGATAGTAGATTGTGATGTATGGTGGGAACAACATAGGCTTGTACCATATACAAATCCTAATCAGCTAGCACCTGTAGACCATTGAGGGATAGGCCCATTGGGTTGGTGTGGTGGTAGGGGAGGTGGTATAGGTGGTAGAGGTGGTAGAGGTGGAGGTGATGATGGCAAAGGAGGAGGTAGGAGGGGTGGTCAACAAGGTTGAAAAGGCAGTAGAGGTCAGGGTGGAGATTTGTCACCTATCCATGAGAATGAGTAGGAGAGAGAGGATGTAGCTATGTTGGAGGAAGGAGGAGGAGAGGAGGTCGTTAGTAAGGAGGTAGTTAGGGAGGAGGTTGTTGGGGAGGAAGTTGTCAGGAGAAGGAAAAGTTGGATGCCCTTGATCTACTATGGGTATGATACTTGGATATACATGATTACCCCGAGGAGATGGGAGATCAGGAGATGGAGCTCCAAGATCAGATAGTTGATGAGTGGGATATTGATGAGGAGAGGTCATGGCGAGAAGGGGAGGGTCCCATAGAACAACAACTGGTAGATTTGCAAGTCAAGGTGGAGGCCTTGAAGGAGTGAGTTATATTTGTGATGGTGGAGATAGATGAGATGCAAGTAGAGAGGGATAATGCCTACTTGGAGAGAGATTAGGTGGTGGCACGAAGGCAGGAGACCGAGCAAATATTTTTGTAGTTTACATCTCTTTGCACTAGACCAACTGCAGCTATGGCTTGAGAGTTGGTTAGGGCTAATGATAGAGAGAATTATTATAGAGATTTATATGAGAAGGAGGTACCTCCTGAGACACAGACTCCTAGTGCTTCTTAGATGCTTAGCAGAAAATCACAGACCAGGTCATTTCATAGTAGATCCTAGAGCGCTGGTTGTGTCCTAAGACCTCACAGGTCAGGACCTTATGATAGACCACCTTCCACATAGTGATCATCAACACCTCCCCGTTAGTCACCTCCTCACTCTCCACATGGGAACGGTGGGAGTTAAGCCTAGGGACTTGTTTTATATTTGTAGGAATTTTTTTGTGATTATAGAGTCTATGAGCTCCATTTTGGGAGATACATTTTGACATTGTATTGTGACACTTTTTTTTTGAGCAATATATATATCATTTTTGGCAGTGCATATATGATATGTAGTTTTTTATATGATTATGAAATCTTCCATATGATATGCAGTCTTCTATTTATGCATGTGTTATAGATGCAAATGTTTACTTTACGATGTTGATGCAACCTATGATATTATGTTGATTCTATATGATGATGTATACATTTACTTTTATGGTATTAGGAATTTCATGTATGGATTCTATGTTGATGATTATGAGATGCAATGTGATTTATGTATTTACAATGCCATGTGAATGTATTTATTGTGAGAATATGCTATGCATTTTATGATGGTAAATGCATGATATGTCATGGATTCCTAGATGTGATGGATATCTATATTATTTTTAATTTTTTTGATTTCAAATGCAACATGTATGTATGATTTAATATGTACATATGTATGGAAATTTATGCCGAAACATAATATTCCTTGCATTAAATCAGCATTGGGTGTTAAATGATACAAATTGACAACAAGCACCATGATATGAGATAGACCAAGCTATACAAGGTCATCCACCTGCTAAAGCAAACAACCACTGACAAGGAATGTCCTAACTCATACTAAGGGTAAAGTTTCTCCAGTATTTTTGTCAAGAAAAACCATAGACAACAATCAAATAAAAGATGAGTCATGGGACATCATTGCTCCTCTAAATCCTTCATGGGACATCCTTGAGGAAGATAGTAACTTGACTCAAAGACAAATCCAAAAGGAAGTCAACAAACAACAGTCAAAGAAAAGGAGTCCCAGTACATCCTTGCTTCTCTAAATCCTTCCTAGGACATCCTCGAGAAAGCCAAATGAAAAGATAAGACAAAAAAATACATAATGTCAATAGCCAATAAAAATATTTGCCAAAATTTGATCATGTTTGTTTTTTAATTGATGTTTGATAAACCCTGGTTTTAGAAATGACACATATCATATAAGACATCTAGTTTGGTTTTGATCATGTTACCACTTGTATAAAGAAATGATGATTGTTTAACTAAATGATCATGTCTATTTTTAGGAAGGACACATCCTGTATAAGACATAGGTTGATTGTTTTTGTTATTGCTTTGGAAATTTTTTTGTTTGACTTGATGACCTTGTTGATTTATTTTTCATGTTGATGTGTGACTTGTCTTGATGTTCTGACAATTATTTGTGTTTGATGACAATGTATAACTTATTTTGACTGACACGATGGACCCTAAAGGAATGACCTAGTGTGGCCTCGGGGGCTCATTGATTGATGGCCTTGCCTATGCTATACATGTAGAGACCTTATAGTTCAACTAGACTTTGACCAACAAGACTAATTGAAAAAGATTTGATTTATTTGAACATATCTAACGTGTGATAGTGAATATGATGAACCCTAATGGATTAACCTCGTGCAACCTCATGGGGCTCATCAATTGGTGGCCTTTCCTATGTTATACATGTAGAGACCTCATAGTTTGACACGACCATTGAATTTGTTTTATTGACAAAGAACTAAGTCATGATTTCATTATTTATTTGAAAAATGTAAGGGAATGACCTCATTCTTTAGGGGCTCATCGATAGATGGCCTTGCCTACGTCTAGTTGTAGAGGCAATGTAGTTTGAAAATGAAAAAGACTGACTGGTGCGACTAACTTTGACTCTATTTTTTGATTTTTGACATGTTTTGATTTTTTTGTCTTTTTGAATTTTTTTAATGTTTTTTGATTTTTCAGGACATTTTGTGATGTTTTTGGATTTTTGATGACTTTACGTCCTCAAAACAACCATTGTAAGAACCAAATGACGTAAGTCAAGTTTCTACCCCCAATCAAGTATAAGACCAATTTACTATGAATAGGATGGAATGGGGATGTGAAGTATGCTCGATGTCAATCATTCCAAGTTATTAAAAGGACAACCATTTATTATGGGTGATATGATAGGGAATTCAAAATGGAATGATGGTAGAAAAAGGAGTAGAGTTGACTATACATGGCATCTGTTTCCAAGGTTTTGACCATGCTACTTATCCAAAGCACCACCAAAGTGGTTCTCACTATTGGATGACTTATTTCTCTTTACTATTTTCTCGATTTTCTAATTTTTTTGATGTTACCAAGACATCAGTTTGCCAGGTTTTCACCTAGGTAACAATTTTTTTGATTTTTCCATTTTTTTTTGTATTTTTTATGATTAGGACAAGGCTCTCAGAAGCTATGTGTAGAACCTCTTCAGATGAAGGTTGTTGATTGGCACAAATAGTGGTTCTCCTTTAGGGGTAGAGAACCGGTATGCTCTTGATCCAAAGGCTTCTGTGACAATATAAGGTCCTAGCCAATTTGGCTCAAACTTTCCTATTTTTTCTCTTTCTACTTGATTCTTTTGATTTTCCATTAAAACCATGTCACCAATTTCAAAATTTGTATTTAAGAATTTTCTATTGTAGTAGTGATGAAGACAATTTTGATATGCTTGAAGATGATCTAATACCTTTTGTCTTTGCTCATCTAGGAACTCTAGCTCATTTAATCTTAACACATGATATTCTTCATCATTAATATGCCCTTTTAGAGATACCCTCAAGAAAGGAATCTCGACCTCAATAGGCAAGATGGCCTCAGAACCAAATACCAAGGAATATGGAGTGGCACCAATGGGAGTGCAGATACTTGTGCAGTAAGCCCATAGGGTAGGGTTAAGCTATAAATGCCAATCACGACTAGCATCATTGATAGTCTTTTTAAGGATTTTGGGGATTGTTTTGTTAGACACCTCAGCTTGGTTATTGCCTTGTGGCTAATATGGACTGGAAAAGTGGTGTTGGATATGGAATTATTCACAGAGGTGATAGACTTGTTGGTTTTTAAATGCACAATGATTATCTGGATTATGGATTGAGGGACGCCATATCAACAAATGATATAGTTAAGGATGGACTTAAAAATATGTGCTTTGGTAATGTAGGTCATAGGAATGGCTTCGATCCACTTGGTAAAATATTTAGCTATAGTAATGATGAATTTATGACCGTTGGAGGGTGTAGGATGTATCTTACCAATGAGGTTGAGTCCCAATTAGGAAAAGGGCCATGGTGATGTTATTCGATGGAGCTCTTGTGCTGGTGCGTGTATCAAGTCTTCCTGAATCTAGCACTGTTGACATTTCTTGACAAAGATGTATGAGTCCTTTTCCATCGTAGTCCAATAATAGCCCAATCTCATAATCTTCTTGGATAAGGTGGGATTGCTAGAGTGGGATCCACATATACCCTCATGTACCCCATGCAAGGTTTCTTGTGCTTCTTCAGTATCGAGACATCTCAATAGGGTATTGTCTAGGGCACGTCTATAAAGGGTATCTCTGATGATGGTATACTTGGAAGACTTATGGATAAATGTCCTATGTTGGTTTTCAAGAGGTCAAGGGGTAAGATTTGGGCATGAATGTATTCATATATGTCTTTGTATCATGGGGAATTGGGACCAATAGTTTCACATACCATCTCTGAATCTAGGACATCAAAGGTAGGGACCAAAAGTTGTTCTACCAAAAACTCAAATTTAGGCATGTTGCTAGGTATGTCCAAGAGTGAACCAATGGTTGTCATGGTGTTTTCTACCCTATTCTAAATGTGAGCTATTTGTTGAAAGATGATGTCAAAATATTGTTTGAAACTATCTTCCATTCACTTGTATGTGGCAAACTTTTCATCTTTGGTTTCATAGTCATCTTTAACTTGTCAGACTACCGGCTGAGAATCACCATAAACTTGTAGATGTTTATTCTTCCATTTGATTTCCATTCATAAGCCTATTATAAGAGCCTCATATTCTACTATATTATTGGTGCATGGAAAATCAATTTTGAATGAATTAGGAATAGTGTCACCCTATGGTGTGATAAACAATATGCTATTCCCTGAAAAATGATTTGTGTGGGACCCATCAAAGTATAAATTTGATGTCATTCCTATGTCAAGAGTGAAGATGAACTCATCAAGAAAAGCTGAAACTAGAGGATGATCTACCGTAATCGATGCATCTACCAGTTGGTTAACAATAACTTATACTTTTATAGCTTTTCTTTCTACATACTATATATCGTATGGACTGAGTACCATTACCCATTTAACCAACCATCCTATTAATGGTACTTTACTAAGGAGATACTTCAAAGAATCTATCTTTGCAACCAATATTTTTTCATGGTTCAACATGTAGTGCCTAAGTTTTTGAGTAGAAAAAACCAATGCAAGACAAGCACATTCTATGGTACTGTAATTTAGCTCATAACCTACCAAAGTGCAACTGATATAGTATACTTCCCTTTGATGGACTTCATTATAATTATGTGAAAGTAAGGCTCCTAGTGTTGATGTAGTTGTTGAAATGTAGAGTATAAAAGGTATTTCATCATCAAGTGGCATTAACACTGGTGGTGTAAGTAGGTAATCCTTGATCCATTGGAAAGCTTCTTGGCATTTACCTATCCATACAAATAGTACCCCATTTCTGAGTAGACACTGGAAGGGATTTTTTTATCTACTAACTACACTATGAATCGTCTGATAAATTTCAGTCTCCCTTGTATTCTTTGTAGTTCACTTATATTGGCTGGTGGAGGCATGTCTATTATAGCTTTCACTTTTGTTGGTTCCACTTCAATGCCTCATCTAGAAATAATGTATCCTAGAATTTTTCTTGATTGCACACCAAATACACATTTTTTAGGATTTAGCCTCACTTTTTATTCTTCTAGTCTTTGAAAATATTATCTATGACTCATAAGTTATCATCTCTTTTCAATGATTTAGCTATCAAATCATCCACATAGTATTCCATGAGAGTGTGTATGAGATAATGAAAAATAGTTGTCATGACACATTGATATGTTGCTCTAACATTTTTAAGTCCAAAGGGCATGTCATTCGAATAATAAGTTCCCCATGGACAAGTGAAAGTTATTTTATGTTGGTGTTTAGGTGTAATTTTGATTTGATTATATCCTGAGAAATCATCCATGAGGGATAACATTTCATATCATGTTGTTATCTCCACAATTATGTCAATATTTGGCAGAGGAAAGTCATCTTTAGGACATGCTTTATTTATATCTGGGAATTCTATATAGATGTGAATTCCCCCTATTGGTTTTATCACTAGTACTAGATTGGAAATCCATTCTCCATAGTCAATTGATCTGATAAAGCTGACATCCAACAATTTCTTCAGTTCAACTTTGACTAATAAAGCAATTTACGGGTGCATTTTCCTTAATTTTTGCTTCACTAGTTTAACACCTGGTTGTAATTGCAAATGATGCAAAACCAAGTCAAGATCTAGTCCAGGCATGTCGACATATGACTATGCAAAGTTAATCTATCTTTCTCTGAAGAAGTTACAAAATTTAGGTTGCTTTGTTTTTGTCAAAGATGCTACAACATAGATTAGCCAAGGATTATCTTCAGTGCCTATGTTGACCTCTATAGGTTCTTCAACCAACATGTGAATTTTCCTGAGCAATAGGGAGAATTTTCAACCCTCCATCCTTTGGTGCCTTAGAGAGGTTTTTTCCCTTGGATGCATCCTTATCTTTTACTTTTTCATCATCCAAAGGTGCCTTTTGTTTCTCACCTAGGGACTCATCATTTTTATTTTATCTCATTTTTTTCTTATTGTTTCTACTTTTTCAACTGGAGGGTTGAATGGATTCACCAAAATAAGCCATGTTATCCAATTCTATTGTAAATCCAACCTTATGGTCACCACTAGGTATGCCTTCTCACAATCCCATGAACTCAGCTATTTCTTCGTCGTTCTCAAAGACATATAAGATGAGGGTGTCTTGTCAATCCCAATCAATAAGATGGGGATATACTAAGGGCATTTCATCATCAGAAGTATCAATGTTCAAAGGGGTCAAGGTAAAGACTAAGTTGTTGGCATAGTCACAAAAGTTTCTTATCAAATCCTCCTTATTCTTTTTCTTGGGAATAGGTAGATTCTAAGATGGGCCCATTGTCAAGATTTGGTTATTAGAAGTGGATTTGTTAGGCTCCAAAGAGGTAGGATCAAGAGATTCCCAAAAGTAATGTTTGATCCATTCCTCTTTTTTAAAAGACATTTGTGGATGGGAATTCAGTGGATTTTGTGAGGAATTAAGCATTTGGTCAAGTTCCAAAAATAGTTTATCGAGGTCCATGAAAGAGGTGGAGGAGAGGGAATCCAACTCATATTCATTTGAGTTGGGGGAAACATAGTAGCATTGGTCAGATGGCTCATTGGATGTCTTGATAACTTCATAAACACTTACTTCCTCTTGTGATGGTGCTAATGTACTAGAAATTCCAATATGGAGTGGTTGAAACCCAAGCCCTAGGCCTTTCGGCCATTTAGAGACAATGATAGGTTTAATCCTCCTATTCTAATGTAATCCTAACTTGCTATGTCCATTATATCCTTTGTCTTGCATGATCTTGAAACCTTTTCCATATTGGTCTATGGGTATCTATGTAGGAAAAGGAGGTTCCTCATTGTCTTCTTTGTATAACCAATAGGTAACATCTTCTTAATTTATAAATTTTTTACTTAGTTCCCCCTATTTTGCGAAATTCATTGTGGGAGGGACATGTATGGTGATCACAGATTGTCTCCTATCTACTATTGGTAAATTATATGATTTGGGAGGAACCAAATGGCTAACACAATAATATGCTTTCATATGATACTCTCCACAACCCTTATCTTGGATCTCAACCTTAGGAGTGGAAGGTAATGATTGGGAAGTAGATGTTTTGGAAAGAGTGGATGGATCGATATACTGGGTTGAGTTGGATGATGAAGCCTCCTAGTTTATAGGCACCTACCATTGGGGTATCCCTCGTAGGTTAGTACAATATTGGAAAGGATCAAGATCACCATTTATCATGATCTCAGTGCCATTGTATGGGAATTTAAGACATTGATGGTCAGTGGAATGGACAAGTTGCATAGCATGTATCCATGGTCTACCTGTAAAAAGTTATATGGGAGGACGGGATCCAAGACTTGGAAATTGGTATTTTTCGCCACAAGACCAATTCTGATGGGGAGTGTTACAACTCCTTTAGATGAACATTCTTCATCATCATATGTCTTAATGACAATGCTCTTAGTAGTGTCCAAACACACCTCTAAGAAGCCTAATGCCTTAACTAGTTTCAATGTGTGAAGATTCAACCCTGCTCCTCCATCTACCAAGACTCGTCTAACTTTCATTTTATGAACAAGAAATTTGAGGTGCAAAGGGTCATTGTGGCTTGTCTTCTTGATTGCATAATCTTGTTCAGAGAAGGTAGCATAATGAGAGTTGATTAGGTATCCTACCATCTCTTGGAAACAATTGACATCAAGGTTATTGGGGATGGTCATGCTTTGCAAAGCTTTGTCTAGAATAGCTCGATGATTAGGTGATATACTCAATAGTTCCAAGATAGAAATTTACATTGGGGTCTTCCCCAACTGGTGAAGTAAATTGTACTGAGGCTTGGAGGACTGTGGTTGTTGTTTTGACAGAGGGCCTTGGATGGTTATCTTGGTTCAACAAGTGTTCACAACACATTCAAGAGTTTTCTTTATAGTGATAGTGTTGATATGTTCATTGATAGCTCAAATGTGATTTATGATTGGGCCTTGGTTATAGTCATACTTGTCATTACCATAGTTGGGAAAATTATTGGTCTTATTTCCCAAACTGGAGGCTTTTTCTTTTCAATGGTCATGTAATGGATCAGTAAAAACCTTGTGACCACTATTTGAGGATGTCTACTTCTATCCATTAACTTCAATAGTTTTGTTCTCCACAAGATCTTGTATAATGTTCTTCAACTTTCAATAATTTTGTAGACTGTGTCCCTTAGTTTGGTGGAAATCGATAAAAGAATTTTCATTCCACCAAAAGAGTTTAAATTGTCCTGGATCATATTTTCTTGGCTCTTGAAGTTGTATGAGGTTGTGCTGCAATAGTTGTTTAAAGAGTGATTCAATTGTTCCCCTAGGGGAGTGAATTCATGTTTTGGAAACCTCCTTTGTGTTCATGGTTGTTGGGTGTTTTAGATAGCATTGGTAGTTTTATTGACGTTGATGAGTTTGTTGTTAGAGGGGTTGTGTCCTATAAGTGTAATTATTGGTCCCGCTTGTAGGGTTTTAGCATCTACAATCCCATCATTGGTTACATTTTTGTTTCGAGACTAAAATTTGTTCCTTTCATTAGGGATGTTTTGAACATTTGGATTTCTATTTGACAACTTTTTTCACCTTTTTCAATGAGATTATTTTCAAGTATGATACCCTTTTCTACTAGTTCCACAAAAGAAGTGCAACAATGTACTCTTAAGTCACTTCTCAATTTTGAATTGACGTTTTTGAGGAATATGGTGACCTTTTTCTTTTGAGGTATTTCAGTAGGGCATCGACTAGCTAGACTCCTCCATCTCTGGAAGAAGGTGATAAAGTTCTCTCCTTCATCTTGTGTGGTGTGACATAAGGTTGCTATTGTGATTTCATTGTCAATGTTAAAGGAAAAATGTTGAACTTTTTTTTAGCAAGTTCACCCCATGACCTTATGCTGTATGGAAGTTGAGAAAACCATTCAAGTGCTATTCCAGCAAGGCTTCATGGAAAAAGTCTCATGAGATACGTGGGGTCATATGCAATGTCTATGCACATTGTGGAAAATTCCCTTATATGTTCAATAGGATTATGCTTCCCATTATACTTAGGAAAGTTTGGTGTAACATATGCATGTGGGAAGGGTGTCATGTATAGAGCTTTGTCAAAGGGAAATGGACATAATTCTTTTGCTAGACATTGCCATATTGTCCATTTGTTGTTGAAGGGCTTGCATTTGTGTTTGTAGAACATCCACTTGTGTCAATGATGTGTTAGTTAGATTGTTGGGGTCTGTGTAAGTGTTTTGGAATCTAATGTTGTGTGACAAGTTTTTCTTCAGTGTTGGAGTGAAGGGTGGATTTTGATTTGGAATGTGAGAGAACAAGTTTTGGTTTGATGTTGACTGATTGGGAACATGAACGTTTTGTGAAGGATCGAGTTCGCTTCCATGTTGCATGGAAGGTATGTTTCCTATTTGTGGGAACCCTATTTGTGGTATGCAAGTGGTGGTGTTGATGTTGCATATAGCAGTTGTTGTCTTTATGCTAACTTTAAGCCTTTTGCTTCTAGTATTGGTGTCGAAGAGATTTAATGATGACTCCCCTATGGTAAAATTAAGGCCTTGTGTCATGCTCGATGTACCAAATGGTGATGAATGTATTGTTGTGGCACTCTGTGTAGGTACTCCAAATGGTATAGCTACAGTTACTTGAGGGATAGAGGCACTAGATGTCATCATGTTTTTCCATTGGGTAGATAAAGTTTGCAATGTGTGAATGTCAAATCCAATAGGTATTGTGGCACCTTCTACTAACAATTTGATCTTGTGCCAAGTATTCATCTATAAAAGAGGAAAATTCTAGTTCTTGGGCAGCAACGTCTAAGTCTTCAACTATAACACATCCTTGTTGCTCTCTAGTGAAAAAATTTTCCAATAAGGTTTTGTGAGGTCTCAATGTCCCTGATGGGGGATTTGAAAATGGATTGATAAAGTCTTCTGGATTACCCATTTCTTTTTGTTTCCTTTTGGACCTTGTTTCAACCATGTAAGATATGCTCAAAATACGGATGATGCAAAACTATGTCTATGAATGATATGATTTTAGTCTATGTTTTTTGGATTTTTTTGGATATAAGGAATGAATGCTAATGCAACTATTTTTTTGGTCTTTTTTGGAAATAAGGAAATTCTAAAATGATGTTGTCCTAGAATGACTATGTCTAAATATGCAAAATTGTAGGAAATCTTTTAAAAGTAATCAATTTTGGGAGATTTGAAAAGAGGTTACTAACCATCTAAAGTTTAACCAAGGCCTCAATTTAGTTTGTCAAGGGACCTTTTGCGAGACTAAGACCAAGAGATAAAGTGAGCTTGCAAACTATATTGATGAGATGGGAAGACTCACGAAGATGACAAAAGATATGTGTGACAACTGACTAGGTTCAATGACAATTTTCATTGAAGCAAAGGTTTATCCAACATATGGAAAGTTGGCCTATTCTAAAATCTGCAAAGGTAATTGTCTTAAAAGTTTGATTGATTTGAATGTAACTAGGATTCCTAAAATGTAACTGAGGTTTGCAACTAGTGTGTCTATGGCTAAATGATATGAAAATATGCAATCATGACAAGTATGTGCAAAATCATTTTGGTTTTTGTTCAACGATCATCGTGAAAGGATAATCATAAAATAGTTTTGACTATTTGACATTAGACTATGATAGTGAAATTCATTTTTCTAGTTATCAAGCAATTGTGGTTCAGGTTAACAGATGTGGTTTTCAGTGTTAGATGTGATTTACTGGTAAACATTGTCTCGGGTCTATGATAGGTAGATGTGTTGTTCTAGACTATAAATCTGACTCATTAGATTAGATGAATCACAGGGGTTTTTAGATGTGGTTTTTTAGTCTTAGATGTTGTTATGGTTTGACACTTGTGACTCAGGATATTAGATGTGGTGTTCTATATAACAGATGTGACTCAATATGAAAGATGTGGGTTCCTAGTGTACAATTGCAACTCAGTTTGAAAGATGCAAGTTTCTGGTGTATAGATGCGACTTATTTTAATAGATGTGGTTTTATGGTTGACATATATGACTTAGTATGATAGATGTAGCTTTCTGTGTGACAATTGTGGTTCATAATAGTAGATGCGACTCTCTATAGTAGATGTGGTTTACTACAAATTTGTAGGTTAGACTCGTTCTAATTTTGATCAAATTTTGGAAAATAGAAGACAATTAGAAAATACTTTGTTTCGGTTTGATTTTCATGTGAAAATGTTTTGAATCCAAACATACAAATATGATCCTATGGTTGGCCAAGACAATATTTGTTGAGTTCCCACTTGGATTTCTCTAGCTACACTTATTCGGAGTGGATGATTAGAAGCTTGACCACAATGGCTCCCCTCCAAGACAGTCACTTCTATGGGCCAACCAAGCTGTGAGTTCTCATGAATCTCCCATGATAAATTCTTCATCTATACTAAGAACCGTAAGTATGTGGGACAACTTTAGAGGTCTAACCTCTTGCACCAACAAATAGAAGGATTTTTGGTAAACTAAAAAAAATGGCTTTTAATAAGAGTAGCCGTTCAAGTGGCTATGCATGAGGCAAGATTAACTTTTCTACATAAAAAATCCACACATATAATGCTAAGTTTTTCATTTGCATTCACATTTGTATATCTATCGAGAGTAGCTTAGCTTTAGCTTCTTTTCCTGTTTGAGTCACCTTTGGGTGAGTACTTTTTCCCACCAAGGAAGGCCCAATTCTAGAGTCAATAAAAATTTCTCTTGTACCCAGGATTGCACAAGTGTGCAAGGGGAGAGGATAATTTTATTATTGAATTGGGTTTTAATCTAACAAAATGTGTGAACACACCAAACACAATGAACAATGATTTATTTTAAGCACCAAATGAGATATGATCTAATCTAATCAGATAATTTATTTCAAAATCAATCATTGACAAGTGTCCTGCAAGACCACACATTAGTTCAAATTTTTGTCTTCGTCAATCATCCTACAAACACAATTTGTATATTTTTTTTCTATGAATCATCCTACAAACATTATATTAACTCCACAAGATCATATGTTGCAAACTCTGAATTAGTCATAATTTTTTTTTGCAATTATTAAAACAAAAACTTAAAATTTTGGAAGTTAGAAAATTATATTTTTAACCAATCAAATGCATCATAGGAAGCCATAGATGCATCACGCAAAGTTAGGTGCATTGTTTGATTCTTCATATACGGTTCAAGGGATTCGATGTGTCGTTTTGTACCTTTTCCTACAAAAACTCAAATTTTGTATGGATTGTTTTTCGAAGAGTGTGTCTTCATGTCAGTTTCACCAAATGTAACATAAGGAAAATTCATAGGTTAAGCAATTTAAAGCATAAACAAAACTTAAACCTAAGTTAACAATAAAGAACAATGGAATATAAAGCATGAATAAATAAAAAAGATCTCACCAAATGTCTATGTAATTCCATGAATAACCTTGATTACACTTCTCCATTTTGTTGTAGTATAAATGCCTTCTCTTGGTGTAATTAAATGTCTTGTACCTTGTCCTAGGTCATAATTACACCTTAGTTAAGTTTACTTAGGAACCACATAGGAGGTTGTTGGAGAATCTCCACTTTTGGTGGACTTGACATGTTATACCTCATCACTTCCACCTTTTGTGGACATATCATGTGATTGTCTCTCCACCTTTTGTGGAGTGATAGGTTTTCCTAGTTGTCTCATGTCATAAGATTCTGACACTTGTCATAATCTTATGCCCTTCTATGTTCTCACCTTGGTTATATAACCAAGGGGTCTTTCTCATTTGTAATAAATC
This sequence comes from Sequoia sempervirens, assembly GCA_007258455.2. Lineage (NCBI taxonomy): Eukaryota > Viridiplantae > Streptophyta > Pinopsida > Cupressales > Cupressaceae > Sequoia > Sequoia sempervirens. The sequence continues at coordinate 77,109,646 of VDFB02252616.1, read as the reverse complement.
ATAATCATATCATATCAATGACATTGAATACAATTTATTCTTGTCATATTCTCTCTCTCTTTTCTTGTGCTTTCAATTTGGTCCATAGATCTTGGGTGGCAGCCATAACCAATTCTAACATGGTATCAGAGCGGGTTAGGTGCCATTGGAGAGTCTTTTTTCTGAAGAGAGATTCCAGATCTGAGGGGGTTCCGTTCGTGGCTCTTTGTTGCAAGTTCATATCCGAGCTTGCTGGTGCAAATATGAGCTCACCATTGTGTCCGGAAGGTTTGAGATAGTAGATTTTGCCTTTTGTTTCATCCAAATCGGAGATACGAGGCCAAATCTATGAGGGTTTGAAGCTAAAGAGTGGTTGCCAGATCCAGAAGGTAGCTGCAATTTTGGAGCATTTTGGGTCAAATCTGACCCTGCCATCGCGTCCAGAAGGGCCAAAAACCCTAAAATCGACTGTCAATTTGTCTGATTCGGAGCAAGTCATTTGGTGAGGCAAAAAAATTTTCCCTGGGAGCCGTACGACCCCCAAGTCGCCATCATTATCGACGATACGATTTTGAAAAATAAATATTTTATTTGTGCAAAATTTTTGAAAATTTTTTATGAAAAAAATCATTGTACCGATAAATTTCATTGTGAATTTTTTTTAAAAAAATAAAAAATAAAAAAGAGGAGGGCGAAATTTTTGTTCTTCTGCGGTACGCAGACAACCTGCAAGTTGCAGGTGCACCGGCTGTACCGCTAACGTACCCGTCATCAGCATCGTGTCGCATGGCCACTGGCAGTGGCCCCACTACTGCTCACCCGTGGCCAGTACTTCAAAATTCTGGTAGACATTTTCAAACGGCAGGCTTCTACACGTCCTTGCGGACCTCAACACCGGCGGGCTCTCTCCAATTCTCCGGCGACTCACAAAATCCCAGTCAAAGATTCTGTGAAAAGAATATTCTTTTTCGACGGCTAGCCAGACGTCAAATTTAATTGCCTATATTGCTGACGTCAGCACTGCTTTGAAATTTTTTGCCCCTCACCATTGAGCTTTTTGTTTTTGCAGTCAAACTTTGAAGCTTAATATCTTGCTCATTCTGACTCCTTTTCAGAGCAATTTTTTTTTATTTGGGCTAATTTTTCATGCTCTACACACTGGTGCAATCAATTTTTGGTTTTGGTGCCTGGTTTTTCTAGAATTTTCAGATTCTCACAGGTGTTGCTGCTTTGTCCTCATTTTGGGAACTTCGGGAGCTCATATCTTACTCCTATGATAACATTTTTGGGTGAATTTTTTTTTGAAAGTGCATGATTTTTCATGTAATTCTGAGTGGTATGATCAAATTGATCTCATTTTGTACCAAAAATTGTACTTGATACTGTGGCCTATTTTGGCATTTGTAAGCACTAAGATCAAGTCTAGTTTGCTGTTTTTGGCATCTAGCAACTGTAAACGCACTAAATATAAAGTGCCAAATCAGATATTGCTTGGGGGGTTTCTTGATTGAGTGATTTGGGGGGGTAATCTTGCAGTGATTATTTGCATTCTTTTGCTTGGTTTGTGCTTCTTGCAATGGGGAGATCTCAAATTGAACCCCTAAATCCACATAATTATGCTACATGGAGAAAATCAGTAACAAACTATCTCATGATGAAAGGTCTAATAGGTCATCTAAAGGACACAATTCAAAAACCTACAGATGCTAAAGAATTGGCAATGTGGGAGATTGATCGTGAGAAAACACTTGGATGCATATGTTCATTAGTCTCATTTGATTTGCAGTTTCATATTGAATCATGTAATACACCTAAAGAGGTATGGGAGACTTTTGAGAAATTGTATGGTAAAACAGATAAGATTAGAGGCTATCAGATTGATAATGATTTGATGAATCTTGATCCTAAAAGTTTTGACCACATCCAAGACTACATCTCCAAAATCAAGCAACTAAGAACACAATTGAAAGAATGCACTATTGAAAAAGAGGATTTACAGTTGATTCTGAATGTGTTATCCAAGCTTGGTCCTGAGTATTCAGTGTTTGTTTCTGGCTTTCATACCCATTGACTTTCTATGGGAGCATCATATGTTGATCCTAAGTTTGATGACTTTGCAAATCTCCTAATCCAAGAGGAAGCTAAGTTAATGAACATGGGTCTAATCAAGTCTTCCAAACCACAAGCATTGGTGGAAAATGAGTCTAAGGTACAGAAAGAATCAACCAATCTTGATAAGAAGCAAAAGAAGAAAAAGAACAAGCCACATAAAGAATCAGAATCCTCATCATCAAAAGGAGAAACATCTAAGAAGGAGAGACCTTTTTGTGCATATTGCAAGAAGGATGGACATGAAGAACACTATTGTTATAAGAAGGACATTGATGAGTTGAAAAATCTTCTAAAAAATAATCACATTGATTTGCCTTCTAAAATGTCTGAATCTTCTTCTCCTTCTACTTCAAAACAGTCTAAAAAGGACAAAGGTCAAACATATATATCAGGATATAAAGGACAAGCTCTTTGTGCTCATTCAAGTCTAGGATCAGGGAGATGGCTTCTAGATTCAGGAGCATCTCATCATATGGCATCTTCACATACTATCTTCTCTACATTTCAGCCTTGTTCTATGTCTCCTATCTTGATGGGAAACAATACTTACATGAGTGTAATAGGGAAGGGATCTATTAGCATTGGGGAAAACACTTTTTAGGATGTCTTGTGTGTTCCTCATTTGACGAACAATCTGCTTTCCATTTATCAAATTACACATGGTGGAGATGGGAGAACTGTGGAGTTCACTCCTGATTCGGTTATCATTCGTGACTTGGAAACTAGAGATGTCATTGCTACTGGGGTGGTTGATCATTCATCTTGGTTGTATTCCTTTGCACAGTTTGCTTTTGATGATGATTTTGTTCCTTCGACTGTTGATCACAAATTTGATTTTGAGGAGACATTTGGCTTTTTGAACTTGGGCATACTCACATCAGATCCAGTCCTTGAGCCATGCATTTCATCTCCTCCATATTCTATTGTACTTGATGATACTTGTGTTGCTACAGTTTTGACTCCTAGTGATTCAGTGCAGCAGAATATACATAGTCTTCCAGATATGGCTACTTTGGATGGCTTTCTAACAGGTATTTCAGACTTGTTTGTGGAGTCACATCTTTTAGATTTGGAGGACACCATTGATAGCATTCATCTTCTCTTTGATGAAGATGAACCTTCTTTAGTTGTTGTGAGGGAACAATTTGACCCTCTTGTTCATTCTCTACATGATCATTCTTCTCAGATTGGCATGAGTGGATTCTTTTGGACAACATTTGGAGGAGGCTTCTTTGTCTTCAGAGGGGATATCTTTGTCTTTGGATAGTGCTCTACATTCTTCTCTACTAGATGTTGGATTTTCCTCTTCAGCAATGTGGCCTCGAACGCCTGTTTGGAGTGTGTCAGCTTTCTACATCAACATGGAGACACTCAAGAGCATGCTTCAGAGACATCATCATACATCATACATCTTGACATCCTGCATACATCCTTGGTTTTGTTTTTTCCTAAGGGGAGGAACGTTGTTCGGCGAGATTGGATCATCTTCAGCATTCAATGTCGAGCTTCTACCATCATTGCAGGAGACTCAACATTGAGGGGGGGCTACCTTGCTTCTCTTCTACTTCTCTCTTATGCGGGGGTCTTTTTCCTCACATGGGGTTTTTACCTTCTCATGCATCATTGAGAGTATTTATATTTTGTATTTCATCTCTCTTTTGAGGGGGAGTTTTTCCCATGAGGTTTTCTCCCTTTCCTCGCTTGTGAGAGATTGCATTGATTGCATTGTTTGTACATGGGTACCTAACATGGCCTAGTAGCGGGACCCATCTTGCATTGTTTTGATTTGTGTACATTCTCCCTAAGTTGCACTTAAGGGGGGGTGTTGGTGTAATTAAATGTCTTGTACCTTGTCCTAGGTCATAATTACACCTTAGTTAAGTTTACTTAGGGACCACATAGGAGGTTGTTGGAGAATCTCCACTTTTGGTGGACTCGACATGTTATACCTCATCACTTCCACCTTTGTGGACATATCATGTGATTATCTCTCCACCTTTTGTGGAGTGATAGGTTTTCCTAGTTGTCTCATGTCATAAGATTCTGACACTTGTCATAATCTTATGCCCTTCTATGTTCTCACCTTGGCTATATAACCAAGGGGTCTTTCTCATTTGTAATGAATCATAATCATATCATATCAATGACATTGAATACAGTTTATTCTTGTCATATTCTCTCTCTCTTTTCTTGTGCTTTCCATTTGGTCCATAGATCTTGGGTGGCAGCCATAGCCAATTCTAACACCTTCAAATTTCTCTTAAGTATGCAAATATGGCCTTATGATAGTTTAAATAGAAAAAAATCAAATATTTCAAAAGTTGCTTCCAAAACTCATAAGATTTCGAGAGGAGTAATAATGATAGAGGTAAAGCCAATTTATAGAAAATATGATTTTCAAATGAAAGACTCATATTAAAAGATAAATCAATGATTAAGATTAAAAGATGTGACATGCAATAGGATTAGGGTTGAATTAGTGTCAGTAATAAAGAATGAATGGTGGAGATTAAATTAAATAATAATTTAATCATTGGTGGAAACTAGTTGAGACACATAAGGATAAATATTGCATGTAGAAGATAAGACTGAAATAGAAAGAAGATAAGAATAAATTAATTAAATAATTAAAGTTATTTAATTAATAGAGGTTTGCACGTAAAGGATAAGAATAAATCTAGATAATAGATTGATTAACCCAAAAAGTCTATTTGTTAAAGATAATCAGATATTAAATCACCAACTACCTAAATGATCTAATTTAGATCTAGACATAAGTGATAAATGACTAATTAGATAGCAAAGAGATTATCTAATTATAGAGGAATATGCTAAGGATAATTTTTTTTATGAATTAAACAATGATTTAGTTCAACATTCAAGATTTTGAGGTTAAATTAAATAAACAAAGATTTATTTAATTAAAGACAGAAAAGGCTAAGGAATAATTAAATAATTAAAGTGATTATTTAATTACAGTTGAAAGTGTCATAGAAGTAAATTAAATAATAGTTTATTTAATTTTGGAAAGAAGATAAATTTAATTAGTGACATAATTAAATAAATAATATTTATTTAATTAATCAAGATTGAATAAAGGTAAGAATGAATTAATTAAATAATTAAAGTTATTTAATTAATAGAGGACAAATGACTTTAGAAAATAATTAAATAATTAACATTATTTAATTATGAAAATGAAGATAAGAATTATGACAAAATTAGAGTTGTAGGCCTAGGACAATTTTTAATGTCTACAACTATATTAAAAATGTGATGATGAAATTAATTATGCATTGTTGGATTTAAACGAAAGTGTGTCACTGAATTTATCAATGGAAATACAATATTTGCAAACACAAAAACATGGGAATCTAAAGAGAAATTCATCAAATTCAGTTAGTATAACCCTCCTAGAACCAAAATGTGACCAATGTCATAGTACAAACTAAATAAACTAGATCTACATGAATTCAAAGCCTATTTAACTCCCTAATCAATGATCCCAATAAGATATTCAAAATTCATTAAAACTAAGAAACCATTAAACTGACATGATATAAGCATGAAAGCATAACAAAATCCTATTCTATGACCTCAAATTTTATCCTATTGGGGGAGTTGTGTCACATTGATGTGGAATGGTGACCCTTTCCCAATCCCTTGGATAATATGAGCTAGTTTCAATCAGTTTTATTGAAGAAAACCGATGAAAACATTGAGATGTGTGTGAAACATGATGCAAAACTACATTAATATGATAAAGATGAATGCTAACTACTAAGATGATGGATAAAATGGATGCAGTCTATCCTAAATGTTAACTAACCTCAAAGATAGAAGCCATAGATTCAAATTATGCTAAAATGTATACAAACTAAGTTACCATGGAAGCCATTAATGGATGCTTAAGCTAACTATGTGTGAAATTAATCTAATATGCTAAAATAAAAGTGTTCAATATGGATGCAAGTGAGTATGAATTTTAACAACATAATTTTTTCTATTAAAGATTGATCCATTTCTCTCCAAATAGTGATTTATTTATAGGAGAGCAAATAAAAAATCAAAGGCTCAGATCGATTTGATCAATCAACGGTCAATATTGGATGAAGGGTGAAGGCAATGATTGAGGATATCCATGATCAAAGTTGAAATTTGAAAAGGATCAAATAATCTAATCAATGGTCCAAATTAGCTTTCAACAAACACACTTCCTAAGAATTAAGAAGAGTTTAAGAGATATTTGGAGGAATGAGTGCACAAAAGAGGATATTGCATAGGAATATTCTCTTTTGAAGGAATGTGTAAAGGAAGAATATTCCAAGAATATTACCTTGCAAGTGGGAGGTTGAGGATAATTAGAAATTTAGTTAATTAAAACTAAATTTGAATGTGCAAGATGGAGAATAATAGGATATTTATTAAATTATGGATTTATTTAATGAAAAGGGGAATGCAAAATGATATTTAATTAAATAGTTTAGGATTATTTAATTAAATAAGATGGCATATGGGTTAAATTACATAATTTGATTGATTTAATTTAACATGGTGAAATGTTAGCGTGAGAGGGGGTGAATTAACCTAATGAGATCGATTAGATTAATAGATGAAAAAAATAGGAATTTGATTAAATAACTAAGTTAATTTAATCAAGTAAGTGAAAAGTTGATGGATTTTAGGATGAAATGATGTTAGTATACCAGATTCAAGTGTGTAGTATCATTCAGTACATTTTTAAGTGTCTACAATGATTATGAAGAATTTCAAGTTCAACATAAAATGTCAAAATAATAGGGGGGATTTTGAAAAAGTGATTATGTGGTGATGGAAAATGATAATATTTTGGTAAAGGAAATTAGGTGTAAAATAGTAGGGTTAATGATGGTTAGAAAGTGGTTGAGTTGCATAACATGTTAGACTAATAAAGAAACCTTACAACATCATTATTAGGAGACTCGGGTTTTGTGGCCAAACGTAGGCATAGTTTTAGAGGACACAAGCATAGGTACTTTTTATAGAATTGCAAAATGATAGTGATGGTATGGAAAAGTACATGTGAAAATTTTTAGAGTGTGGGCATGGGGATTTTTGGCAAAGGTGCAGTAGTTTTTGTCACAAGCACAATTTTATAGTCAAAGTGTTTTGGAAAGAGATATATCAAACAATAAAAAAATGGCCAAGATTGATAATTTTTTGTAGGGTATGGTTAATCCTCAGCTCCTTGGTTGATTCATTTCTACTAGTATTACACTAGAAGATACTCCAAGAACTTGTTCAAAAATCTAAATTAACTAGGTGTTTTTATAGACTAGTGTAGGCCCACCACCCAAGCAAGCTTGGGTTAATAATCCTTGATAATTTGGTGATGCAACCTTTCTTATGAAAGTGGATAGGTAGAGATCTAGTGACACATGGTCATCAATGGATGCTACAGACACACCTTCTCTCTCTCCCCCTGGGAGACTTTCAAGCCCACTCAAATATTTCTATCTCAACCTAAGGGAGTATGTGGTGAGTAAATTTAGGGTATGATTCACATCACTTGCACTACAATAGCTACATTTGAAGGCCTTATCTTGGTTACACAATGCTTTTCTAGCGTGTCCTCTAAACACCAAGAGGTTACATGAGGCATAACCATAAACACTAGTTCATCACAAGTGTGGACCAGAAACTTTCGATAGAAATGCTCAGACCAACCCTTCACTTCTAGTTTGGAATGACCCTAAGCATAATAGCTTCATCAATTATGATGCAAATAGATTGTGGTACAAATTTAGTTCTCCCCCTTTTTATACTTTGTTGGTAACATGTTGTTGAGGTTATCCCTTAAGGTGATGAAATCCATAGGTAGGCCCCCTAAAGGGAAAGGTATGCTAGGTGATTTTGATCCCCAAGATCACACAAAGTGCAAGGGGAGAGAATACAAACAAAAATAGCACACCTTATGTTTACCTAGTGAAAAATAGAAAATAGGGTGCTCCTAGGGTTTCACAAAATGGAAAGGTGGATCCAAAGAGGAAAAGAGGGTCCTACATCTCTAATTTCATTAGAAAATGAGATCCCCATAAAGAATTGACTAACTACACTTAGGAGAATCAATTCTATGAGGGAATCTTCAAATTTCCTTTTTGTGTCAGGACAAGGGTCTAGGTCAAACAACACTTTGGTGAGAAATATTAAAAATAGAAAATCAACTCCAAAATGCAATCTATCACTAGGAATAATAATATTAAGCTCAATACTAATAGAACCAAAAAAATAATGAAAATCAAAGAGAAAAAGAAGCATGTGTACTTTTGGAGCTATAAAATTTTAAAAATTTTACAAGTTGTTTCATACCCCTGAGTTTCCAAACGAGTCCTCATCATAAGCACAAAATCCTCTCTTCACAACATTCTGCCCATATTTTTTCATTAAATCCTATAGAATCCATCTAAGTCTAAATATCTCACAGTATAATTCCTATCGGCATGAGATGATCAAAGTCTCCTTGATCCATAGTTCTTTCTTTTACTAATATACATTTGTTGTAGTCTATCAGCAAGACTTCTAGGATGTCACACCAATCAGAATTCATATGCAAACACCCATCGACAGGACACATTTTTTGTCTGGGTGATAGAATGATCATATCGGCAAGAGAGCTCTCATCGGGATAAGTCATAGCAAAACCATATATGTCTTACCGACCGGTGCACGAGGAAACATTTCAGCCAAACCAAAAAGTCTTCAAGGTGAGGTCTTACCGAACACATTATGTCTCACCAACTAGCGCATAGAACGACATATCAGCCAGACTAAAGGCTATCATAATGAAGTCTCAATGAATCCACCCGGTCTCACTGACAAAGCATAAAAGGATTCAATCAAATGACTATCGAGGTAAAGTTATATAGTCTCACCGACTCATATGCCATGCCGAATGTTATTTCATTAGCAAGAAAGAAAATATGTCTCAGCGACCAGAAAACATACCAATGGGCATATCTCGGTGAGACGCAAAGTAACCTATGAGACATCAACTCGACTCCAAAAGTCACGGCAAAGCACATGAGATGAAAGAACATATCCCAGTGAGACACTAAGTAATCTATGAAATGTCTCCCCGACTCTGAATTGTCACAGCAACACACAAGATGAAAGGATGACTATCGGGGAGACTCCAAATTTCGATATGATGGCGAGACATTATAGCAATACACAAGGTGATTGTCGGCGAGACATTGAAGATCAGTATGACTGTATGATGTGTCGGTGGATGTCTCAGCAGGTGTTAATAGAAACCCGAATACACTGATTGCCGACATTTGAATATGAAAGTACACGTCCTTTCAAATACATGTATAAATGTTCATTTCCGATTGTGAAATGGAGGGAGACAGTAGATAGGAGAAGATAGATTAAGGAAGATATAGAAATTTTTGAGACTATGATGCATGATTGAAAAACAATGGAGATTTCAATTGAATTTTTGATGTGATGACAAATTTTTGGTGTCAATTGTCTGTTGTGCTCATTAAAAGTATTACTAAAATTATCTCCAAGATTGATGCTTTCTGGTTATTTAAATTGATGTAACAAGTTTATATTCAATTTATCAGTGCACATTTGTTGTATCTGTGTGCCTGATTGATCTGTTCTTTCAAGGAAAGATTAAATCCTTTTCATTGATCACAGTAATCAAGGAAATTCATCTGGATCATTAAGAAGAACTTAGTAGTCATAGTCTTGCATGTTTATACAAGTTATAAACTAAAACATATGCCAAACAATTTGAATTTTTTCCAGAAATAATTTGCTCATTTTGATTTCATTTGACTCCACATACCCAATAAGGCACTAGTATTTTCATTTTATCATTTAGTTTCATTCATTCTTTACATCTATTAACTGAACGTATTAGGTTTTAGTTCTAATATTATATACAATTTATACCAAATTCCAGTTTTATTTGTCCACCCCCATCTGCCATTGTGGGAAAAAAATTTCAAGAGAGATAAGCACAAGTCAAGTCTGCCTCACTCATATAGGTACACCCGCCTAGGTATAGCGGCACCTGGAGAGTAGAAGTTTCAATTCATTTGGCCTTGTCTATTACCCTAAAACATTGTGAAAGCTTGGCAACCTTTCATGGTTCAAACCTGCATTTTTGAGAGCTAACAAATTGGTGACTCTACTAGGGACATTATTGCAAGATATTCAGTTGAAGATTATATGGTCATTGAAGAAAAAGTCATAATTTGAGAAGTTTCAGAAAGAGTGATTCCACTGGGGAAAATCAGAAATAATTTTCAAAGGAAACATTTTTCTACTTTCGGAAAAGTAGGTGATGACTATGGTAAAAACTTGATGAAGAATGGATAGACAATTTTTGTATGGAAAAAAAGAATATTTTGAAAGACTGCAGTTGATAAGAGGAATTAAAGAATTGGTAAATCAGAAGCTGCAAATTAAGAAAGAAACACTACAATTGAACCAGCGACTGTTAGAATTTTGCAATAAGAATGAATACACAAATGCAGGTAGGCATTGGACCCCTCAAACGCCTAACAATACAATTGGAAATTTTTACAATGGAGGTGATGCATATCATGCATAGCAGAACACTTATTCACCACAACCGTCGAAGCAAGTAAATGCTTATCCAGTCTCTCCTGAACAAAGATTGGTGAGTTATCAAGATTGTCAATGTGATCAATGTCAATTGCAACAAAATTCTATTCCACTTGGAAATGTCAGTCAAAATCTACAACAAGGTATGTATTGGAACCAACAATCTAAAAATAATGAATATTTCAAAAATATTTTGGATGCCTTTCTTGGCATAAGGAGATGTGAGGGAGAATATGGGCACTCTTTGCTCTGCAAAATGATAGATATTTGTGGGAAAATGCCTATTAATTTCCCACCTAGTAGGTCTGATATCATTCAGCAGTTCATGAAAGTGTATGAGCCAAATCCAATTTATTGGCCTAGATCATGGATACCAGTTTATTTTGATCAACTAGATGAATGGACTGATATTGTAAATAGGAAAAAGTATGAAGAAAATGGTGACATCATTGATGAAGATAGAGACATTGATAAGGTGATGCATCCAATAGAAGATGAGACAAGTGCAAGTTGAAATGGTTCATATGATAGCTTGCATGAGGAAGATGAAGATGTAGAAATTCTCTCCTGCATAATAGATTGTGATAGGGAAAGCAGTGTATGTTATGAGGGATCCAGTGAATATTCAGATTCTGATGATGAACCCGAGGATTCTGATTTATAGTAAGGTGATTCTTGCAGCTCTTGTGGAGATCAACAAGAGGGAGAAATAATAGAAGATATGGAAGAAGAAACATGTTCACTCAGTAGTGAGAAAATTTCAGATTTGCTAACTCTTGAATACCGGAGATGTGCACACAACGATGATTTTGAAATTTTGTGTCCAACTTACATTTGTTTTGACAGTGAAAGACATTTATGTGCAATGATTCATATGACTCCCTGTGCATTTCTTGAAATGATGGAGAAACCTTTGAAGTTGATCAAAAACCTGTGTCCATTCAAGATGAGGTATGTGATTTTGAAATTTCTAACTCATGTGGAGAAGACATTTATTTGCATTCCAAGGATGATAGAATTCCAACATTGATTGGTTCATATATGCATGATATTGAAGATATGAGTCATAATCCAGTTTCATTTCCAAATGGTGATATGGAAGAGGTGCAAAAGGTTTTAGATTTGTTTGTCTCAAACAGTGTTGATATGATAAAAAAAATTGATTCTCAAGAGAAGCACTTTAATGGTGAATTTTTAGTACAACTGGGAGAGTGTTTTATAATACATAACAGTGAAAAGGATAATGAGAAATGTTGCATTGAATATGCATGTACTTTGTATGTTGAAGATAACAAAGATTTGTCCCATGATGATGGAGAATTTGAACTATTTAATGGTGAAGGGAATTTGGGCCAAGCTAAGCACGATTATTCTCTAAAAACTTTCAATAACACTGACAGGGAAGACTGCATGAATATCTTCAAGAAGAATCTGATGAACTCAAAGCAAAGTTGGGTGTTTGATAAAGGAAAGTATGGGCCTTTCTTTTGGATGACCTTGAGCCATCATTTATGGTTTGAATTTTAGACCATAACAGATCAAAACAAATGAAGTTAAAAAACAAAGGATTAAGGGTTGCCAGTGCATGGACAATTCTTGATAATCCTCTTAAAAATTCTCCTCCATACACAGTAGTTTAGGAAATAAAAGGAACAGGAATTTCCAGTACATTAACAGTCCTGATATTCCTTCTTTTCAAATAAAATTTTCCATGTACATTAGTTTAGGGTCATATTCATTTCCATTTCCATTTTTTCCATCTTGCTCATTGATCCATCACCTTGAGTCTGGTCTACTCACCTAGAAATCTGGATCCTTGCAATTATTTTACAACCATTCATCCCTAGATGGAGCCATTGTTGGAACTTTAAAATTCTAAAAATTTTGCAAGTTGTTTCATACCCCTGAGTTTCCAAACAAGTCCTCATCATAAGCACAAAATCCTCTCTTCACTACATTTTGTCCATATTTTGTAATTAAATCCTATAGAATCCATCTAAGTCTAAATATCTCATAGTATAATTCCTATCAGCATGAGATGATCAAGGTCTCCCCGATCCATAGTGCTTTCTTTTACTAATATACATTTGTTGCAGTCTATCGGCAAGACTTCTGGGATGTCATAGCTATTAGAATTCATATGCAAATGCCCATCAGTAGGATACATTTGTTGTCTCAGTGATAGAATGATCATATCGGCAAGAGAGCTCTCATCAAGATAAGTCATAGCAAAACCATATATGTCTTATCGACTGGTGCATGAGGAAAATTTTTGGCCAAACCAAAAAGACTTCGGGGTGAGGTCTTACCGAATGCATTATGTCTCACCGACTAGCGCACAAAACGACGTATCGGCAAGACTAAAGGTTATCAGAATGAAGTCTCAGCGAATTCACCCAGTCTCGCTGGCAAAGCATAAATAGATTCAATCAAATGACTATGGGGGTAAATTTATATAGTCTCGCCGACTCATATGTCACGCCGAATGTTATTTCATCGGTGAGAAAGAAAATATGTCTCAACGACCATAAAACATACCAATGGGCATATCTCGGTGAGACACAAAGTAACCTATGAGACATCACCCTGACTCCAAAAGTCACGGCAAAGAAAATGAGATGAAAGAACATATCTCGGTGAGACACTAAGTAATCTATGAAATGTCTCCACAACTCTGAATTGTCACGACACACAAGATGAAAGGACGACTATCGGCGAGACTCCAAATGTTGATGTGATGGCGGGACATTATAGTGATGCATAGGATGACTGTCGGTGAGACATTGAAGGTCAGTATGACTACAAGATGTCTTGGCGGATGTCTCAGCGGGTATTAATAGAAACCCAAATACAACTTATTACTGATATTTGAATACGAAAGGACACGTCCTTTCAAATATTGGTGTATAAATGTTCATTTCCGATTGTGAAATGGAGGGAGACAGTAGATAGGAGAAGATAGATTAAGGAAGATACAATTTTTTTTGAGATTATGATGCATGATTGAAAAACAATGGAGATTTCAATTGAATTTCTGATGTGATGACATTTTTTTGGTGTCAATTGTCTGTTGTGCTCATTGAAAGTATTACTAAAATTGTCTCCAAGATTGACGCTTTCTGGTTATTTAAATTGATCTAACAAGTTTATATTCAATTTATTAGTGCACATTTGTTGTATCTATGTGGTTGATTGATTGGTTCTTTCAAGGAAAGATTAAATCCTTTTAATTGATCACAGTAATCAGGGAAATTCATCTAGATCATTAAGAAGAACTTAGTAGTCACAGTCTTGCATGTTTATACAAGTTATAAAATAAAACATATGCCAAACAATTTGAATGTTTTCCAGAAAGAAGTTGTTCATTTTGATTTCATTTGACTCCGCATTTTATCATTTAGTTTCATTCATTCTTTAAATCTGTTAACTGAACATATTAGGTTTTAGTTTTAATATTGTATACAATTCATACCAAATTCCAGTTTTATTTGTCCACCCCCATCTAACATTGTGGGCAAAACATTTCAAGAGAGATAAGCACAAGTCAAGTCTGCCTCACTCATATAGGTACACCCGCCTAGGTATAGTAGCACCTGAAGAGTAGAAGGTTCAATTCATTTGGCCTTGTCTGTTACCCTGAAACATTGTGAAAGCTTGGCAACCTTTCGTGGTTCAAACCTGCATTTTTGAGAGCTAACATGTACCAATCACCATAATTTTGTTTCTAAAGCTAATCTAGAACTCATTTTCTAATGGGTGGATGGGTCCTGAGTTAGGGTTGTTTTGCAAATTTCAGGAGCCTCAACTACAAATCTAAATCTTCCAATTTGTCTAGGTTTCAGGATTGGAAAGTTAGAAATAAATTTTGTAAGTTAGTTTTTGTGAGATGAAAACTTTTATGAAAATTTTTGCAACTTTTGACAACTTCAATTTCTCTCTTCAAAGTGTCTCCAAGATTTCTTCCACCTAAATCTACAAACACAAACCAAGACAAATTTTTACTTTTTTTGGTGAATTGGGATTTTCCTTGGTAAAACTTTGTTTTGATAATTAAACCTTGAAATGAAACAATGAAACATAGAGGAATGATGAATAAACAAATTCAATGTTGTAACTCATCAAACCCTTGATTAAACCTTTAAAGGATTGAAATTGTGATGTTGATCTTGCATGAAATGGCTTCAGTGGATGTGGATCTTGATGCTTGAATCTTGACTTGAAATAATACTTGGATTAGATCTTGAAACCTACAACACAATGTTAGCTCCAAAAACATGCATGATTGAACATAACTTTTACATGATGAATGAATATTTATTGTTTCAACAAGGGTATGTGCAGGATCATCATGGAAAAAATAGGCCCTTAAGTGGCGATTTTTTTTGAAAAATTAGAGTTAGGAAACTTTATGTAAAAATTTGAATACGTTATCTATATTATTTCAAAAATATGAAAAAATAGAATTTGTAGCAAATTGAATGTAGTTTTTAAACTACTAGGTTTTTTGAAAAAAAATCTATTTGGTGAAAACTTGAAATTTCAATGCGATAGTACTTAAATTTTAGGGAAAAAATAAGTAGGTGTCGTTTGACCACCTAACCACAATAAAATGATAATATTTTTTTATAATATTTTAGATATAAGTAGATGACTCATGTCCTAATGTTATGCATTTTTTTTTCCTAGTAAATAATTAATTATGAATTTTTATTACAACTTTTAAAACATATAAAAACCATATGTCTAACCACCTTAACTTGGTCAAAACTTCATGAAATTCATTTTTTTATTTTAATCCTATAGCATGCGAAGCATAGAATGTGACACATGTTTTGGATTCAAAAAATGTGATATCATTTGAAAGCTATAGATGTTTTTCAATCAGCCTATCAAGCAAGACTTTAGTCATAATTCAAATAGAAAATGAATAATAATTATCTATGAAATTCAAAGTAAAGCATACTTTATATTGGTGGAAAGCTAAGAATATCCTTTAAAAACCCTTTTCATTTCCTCAATTTTGGGTAAAAAAAAGTTGTCAGCCATATACCCTACACATAACCATCATATCACCACTTTTTGGCCCATCATGATCCCACACATACCCACAAATGATGAAGAAATATACTCTTGAATTCTCTTGATCATCAACTTTACTATAATTTTTCTCACTTGAAAATATTGGATGAAACTTACTAAAATAACCTTATAATTTATAGATATGTATCCTTAATTTCCGAAATTTCAAATATCACAAGTCGACATTGAAACATAGATTTGAAAACATTAAAATACCACCAAAAAAATAATTTACATTTAGGTCCTATGTCTAATGGAGAACCCATTTTCCCATGGAAAAATGGGTCCTAGGTCCCTAAACCTAAAACACACATTTTTCAATTATAAGTGTTATGTTAAGGCATTAATGAATGTCATATTTCCTCTTTGGAAAATGTGATAAAATAGGCTTGGTAAATGAATTAAAGGGCCAATTAAGGAAATATTAAGCTCAATTAACTAAGGGAGCCCTAAACAAGTTTGAAAGTGTAATGGAGTACACTTTACAAAACTAAACTAAGGAATTATTAAGTCCAAATTAACTAGGACAACCCAAACAAGTGAGAAAATGTAAAGGGTTACATTTTTTGTCACTACATTTAGCCCCCACTTTAGTGAGAGGATGACCTTGTGTAAAACTCAAACTAAAGTATACAATCAAGAGAGGTCTAATTGTACAATTTTTGGAAGGATAAGACAACAAAGATCAAGAGGGATGACCAAGCCTCCAAGATCTATGTGTTGTGTGGTCTCACAACACACCCCCTTGGAAAAATATGGACCCATTTTTCTTTTTCTTTCCTCTTGCTTTTACTTGCTTTGGTGTTGTTTTGGGGGATTGGTAAAATTGCAAGTCTCATTTCAATTTTTTGTTCTTTACTTAAGTCCTTATTCTTTCCTGGATTTGGTGTCTTGGTATTTTGACAAAGTTTTATTAATTTACTAGAAACCAGAATCCCAGAGTTGTTGCAGCTATGTCAAGGATGTTGTATCTTTGATTGGTCCTTGTCCCACCCTATAAGTCATCACCTGGAGGTTGTCAATACTAGTGGTCATGTCTTTCCTACATTGGTTAGTCCAATGGTTGCTTTTATTTTTCTTTAGTCGAAGTTTGAAAATCAGAGATTCTATTATGAAATGTTTGAATCACTTTTGATCTTACTTTGACCTGGTTCCCGATTTCTTCCTTTGCTCCTAATTTTATTTAAGCTTGGAAGTAAGTTCCTTAGTTCCTGCTAATATTTCCAAGGTTTGGTACTAGAGGTTGTCAATCCTAGTGATCATAAATGATCATGTATCTTCAATTCCTTTTCCTCATAAAAATCAATGTGACATAAAAGTGCCACGTAAGCTTTTAGCACCATCTTTTCCTCTAGTAGTGAGCCCACACAGAAACCTATGTTTTTTTAATTTGAACCATAATCCACCATTATTGCACCTTTATTTGATAAATTAATGCTTGTAACATGTAATTAATGAAGGTGGTGAACTACACATGTACTAGGCATCACCTCAAGCATGCAGTTGCTTTTATAACACTCTACTTCATGGCATACTACAAATTTGTAAAGGACATTCAATGAACAAGACTGATACTATGGCATGCAAGCAAAGGTAAATTTTGAGAAACTAAGAACAAACTACCAATGGTTTCAAGGTTGCATTCTGAAAATATTTTCATCATTAGCAAAACTAGGCATGCCTTGAATAACATAAATTTTGTCAATCATTTTTATGCATGAAAGTCTCAAGAAATTGGTATTTCCCTTAATAATTGAAATGCTGATTATTTTGATATAAATTTAACCAAATGGTGAAATGAAAATTTTGTGAATTGTTAAAGATAATTGGTTAAATTTAACCCTAACATGCACACAAGGCACATATTTAAAATGCAAAACACACCAAAAAAATGAGTACTTCTGAAGCAAGACTAGAAAATGAATTCAAATACTACACTTCACAAGCTATACCGATTGGTGGGATAGTTAATTATATTCATATGGGATGGTCCTCTGATGTTGAATTCTTCACATGGGAGCAACAAGAAAATGCCTCTCAATGAACAAAGAATGTTATAGCAAGTGGGTTACTTTTAGCAGGAAGGTTTCCGCTAGCAATGGAGACCCCTGAACTGGTTATGGAATGTTTAAACTAGTACAACATAGACAAAAGAGTCATTGAGAAGGAGGGAAAAACTTATGAATATTTCTTTGAGAAAGGAATTATATATACATTTGGGCTTCCTACATTTACTCAAATGTACCCTATAGATATGAAGGTGAGAATTAAGACCTACTTAAGTGTCAAAGAACATAACAAGAAAATTATGAGTACCCAATGGTGTCAAGAGGAAATTACAAAACTAAAATATCCAATTCTAAGGTTTGTGTTCAAACTAGATGTTTAAGATATTATAACTATGCTAAGCAGGATAGTTGTATTACAAGATGCTAGTAAATTCAAGCCATGGATATTTGTAATCATAGCTAAATTAATGGAGGACCTTGTACCACTGCATCAGGGAGGATTTATTAGCGACAAATTACATGATCAGAAAAATAAATTTCCAAAGTCAAGATGTTTTTCTATATCTTCATACGTGATCTACTCTTATGCCTTAAGGAAAAATAAGCAACTGTTGAAAAGAATTGGTACTCTCAACATATAAGTAGAAAAAAGTCTAATATATGCCCATTTACCCTAAATTACTATTCATGAATGTAGGGAGCATTATCGAAGAGTTAATGATGCATCTTCCATGAAGCTAGTTAGAATAATGGAAGGTGGCAGAGCTAAAATATTATCCTTAGAATCACAAAGTGTTGCTAAACAGGTTGGAGGTTGGTACATTCAGTTTCCCACTTTCACCTATATTGAGGTGGAAGGATTTGAAGGATATCCTTTCATGTTGCCCAACTACCCTATAGATAAAATAGTGTTACTAGAATTAGTAAGATAGTTGAATTCGTTCCAAGCTCTTTAGACTGTGGCTCATAAGAAGGCTTCCCTTAAATTTATAATCATAATAGGGAACTACAAATGCAATGTAGTTAAAGTAGCCAATTTGTGTGAAGAGGAGTTAAAAATGTACAATTTGGAGTACTTTCCACTCAGAAGAAAGAACTATGACCCATAAGGGAATATTTGAAAGAATATAGTTGGTAAACATGCTCATGTTCAACATTTAGAAGACTATTGGCTCAATTGTGATGATGAGCATAAAGCAAGAAAAATAAAATATGAAAGGTTGTCATTACAATCTACACAAATTATCAAGATTCATTATATTCTAGATCAATTAGAGGAAGATGATGGAATAGTGTTGAATCAAGCTTATAATGAAAATAGAGTCTATGATGAACCTATTCGAGATTCAAATTATGAAAGTAGAGAAATAACATCTATTGAGGAATTCTTTGAACCAGTTCTATTGTAGACTCAATATTGGATAAATGATTTTTGTAAAGCTTTAAGAAAAGAAGGAATAAGGACCACATACTCATTAGATACAAGAAAGAAACAAAGAGAAGAAAATGAGTCTGAGCATGGGGAACATGCTAAGAAATATAGAAAAGTTGGTAAAGCAGCTTCTACTATACATGTTGAAGAAATAACCCTTGAGGCTCCAAGCATAGGAGTTTCATTAAAACTAGGTGGTTAGCCTAAAGAGGTTGAACCAGGTAAGGTTCAAGAAAAAATGAAGTCAAAAGTGGCATGTTTTTCCACAACAAAACCAAAGACCCGACCTATAACTTATAAAGAGGTAGGAATGACAAAGAATACTGATACACAAACAAGGTCTGCATCTCAGAGAGCTGCAACATTATTTACTTCTTCCCCTTCAATTAATATGGCTACTATATAATAGACACTAGGAAAAACTCTTGTGGTTTTAGATGAAGTTTCTGAGCTAGATGAAGCTCAAATTAAGGAATAGATGGATAAATTGGGCATCATGTGGGAATTAGTAAGAGAAAATAAATCTAAAGATAAGCCCATGGTACAGCTAGTGGTGGAAGAGATTTAAGATACAGGGTCGATTTCTATTAATGTTCAAGAAGAATAATTCATATGAGGAACACTCGCTTCAAAGGCGAGGAACCCTAAAGTTCTTGAAATGGAAAAAAGGGAGACTACATGATAGATTCCTATTGATGATATTGTTATTGAAGATACCTTTGATTCCCAGACTTTGCTAGGGAATAATAAAAATGATATTGACCAACCACAGGTTTTTGAAAATTCAAAGGATGACTAGGTTGAAATTGAAAATAAAGAACCTTCACAAACTTCAGGTGATAGGGTCAGAGATGAAGAGAATCCTTATGTGATAGGATATGAAGAAGGTGATGTCCTAGGAATTGATATTGAACACCTGGATGGAAAGGAAAATATAAGTCTTGGAACTAAAGAGATAGTGTTGAATCTTGGTAATCCAAAATCTATGCCAGAGAATGCTAAAGATGTTTTGATTTCAAAGGATGTAACGGATAAAGGATAAAATGTAAGAGAAGAAGTTCCTAAGCATATTGAAAACTAGGAACAAAGAAATGTTATAGAGGTAGAGCACAATGAACATGCACCTGATTAGTTAATCAAAGAATTATCTTCCCCATTGGAAGTGGAATTGATACCTTTGGATCTTAGAAGTTTAATGCAAGAAGTAGACTCCTAATCCTAGGCGAAGAGATAAAATGAAACATGTCATGGAAAAGAATGCAGATTGAGGTAGAACACTCCATATAGCTACTCCCATAGTATATAAAAACAATAATGATATAATACCTAAGGAGTATAATATAACAAGTATCAATGTTGGAAACTCATCCTAGATAGAAGAATTAGAAGAAATGAAGTTGAATTTGGATGTACAATTGTTGCAAGGGTACAAATAAGTAAACAAAAGAAAAGAAAGTTGAAAGAACGGATTGCTAGCCTAGAGAATTTTGTAAAATCATTAACCCATATTTTTCAAGCACAGACTGAATTGCCTCAAAATCTAGTACTCATGTCATAGGATTAGGTGAATGCTATTGCATCAATTTTCCACAAGATGAATGTATTTGAAGAATGGATTGAGTTTTGGGTAAGGCAAGGAGAACTCATTACATATGTAATTAGGAAGTATAAGGAAGCACACCATTGGTTTGAAAACTCTAGAAGATTGCAAGGAGAATGCATATTTTCTTGGGAATAGGTTGATACTGAGAGGAAAAATGTAGAAACTCTCATTCAAAAAAAAATCCAAGAATTGATAAGAGAAAAGATAATTTTAGAACAAGAAGTTCCATTATGTGAGAAATGGAAGAAACATTTAAGTTAGGAAGGTGACAATCTTGTAGAATGTATAGAAGGATTTGAAAAGGTCATCGAGATGTCTAGTAAATTGATTGATAAAGATAAAAATTTCATTGAAATGTTAGCACAACATGATTGTGATCCCCGGACACTAGGACAATAGGGTAAAGAAGAAAAATATTTTAAGGAATGGATTGAAAGAATAAGTAAAGAATTGGTTTAGTTGTTAAATCAAGAAGTCATTGATGAGATCATACATTTTAGAAACACTATTATCAGGTATGAAATAGAGAAAATGCAAAGGAATGCAAACATCCACTAGATATCAGAAGACGACACCAGGATCAAGTATAGTTGGAAGGTGATCCAAGGAATTTCAAAAGAGTGCACACATAAGATATTAACTACTTCACAATAATATCAACTAAATAAAGGTGAAGAAGGGTTCCCAAAACCGAAACTCGAGATGATATAAGTATCGGATATTGGACACCAAAAGTGTCATAAACATATATTGTTGAAGTTAGTTTTGTAGGTTGTTCCCAGTCTTGGTAGAAGTTACTTGTCCAGTATTCTAAGGGATGTTGATAGCCTAATTTTGTGTGGAGCATTGCATACTAGAGTTTGGAGTTGAAGATTGTTGTTGTTGAAGGAGGCAAAGCTTTGACTTTTTCTTGAAGATTCTAATGACAACTAGTAGATGCCACGTGCTACATTTTTATTTGTTGTTTCTAATACTCTTGATATAATTTAAGTTTAAACTCTTGAGGCCTAGTTCCTATAAAAGGATGTATATTGCTTTAATTTTATTTTAAGTTTAGAATTTGTGGATGTTAGAAGAGCCAAAACTTCTCTAAGTTTTGTTCATTTTTCCTATTTTCTGAATCATTTCAAATCAAAAACTTGTATGAAAATAGAACTTAATCAATATCAATCTCATGTATCTTTTGTAGTTGGTTTGTTCATTTAGGTGAACAAGACTATATTTTGCCCCATTTAAGGGTGCATACAAAACCAAATCGATATCCAAACTAAACTCCTCTCTTTAAAATCTTGCATCGTTCTATGCCTAGTTGTCAAGAAATCTGGTGAAGTATAGAGTATTTTACTTTGATTGGATTAAATATTGGGGCATGCATGGAGAATACCCGAGAGCAATTTTATTTTTTAGTATTTTGATGCTTTATTTTAGATTACATGTTAAATTTTAGAAAATGTTCCAAAAAAGAGATGAATGAATAGAAATATTATTGAAAATCTTTCATTTCTATGAATTTGTTGAATGCTTAAAGCTAAATCTACTTAAGTGATAGAAAATTTATTCGATGTTCATGTAATATTATTGTAAATCTATTGATTTCAAGAAATTATTTTATTATCAGATTTGAAATATTTCATTTGATGCCTATGATTCCTTTAAGAACTACATATAACCATATACCCCTTGAGATTAACAGTAATATCATATCATACCATGAAGTGAACCTAGTACATGGTCAATACCTAACTACCAGAGCCTTGGGTTTAAGCTAAGTCAACCTTTCCCTTTTACTCAGACTTTTAGGTTGCCTTGGTTTAGTCTTTCAAGTAAAGATGGGTTCTCTGCATTGTTGTTGTGACTAACATTGTCATCAATAGGAACTGGTGCTAAAAGGAGATCTCCTTTATTGTTCTTTTTGTTTCATTAGGTTTAAAACTAGATTTCTGTAGAGTCCCTAGATCCTGGTCTGGTGATCCTTGTGTGACTTGAGTCGAGCTTAGTGGTCGAACATAATCTAGACATCAAAAATCTAAAAGTGTAAATGGAAATTCACAAAATATGACTATTGTTATACCACCACTGCCTCCCATCGTGATGAATTTCTTTAACATAGATTCACTAATCCAATTTTCCATATATAATGATTTATCAAAAAATCCTGAAAAATTGTGTCCTAAGTATTATCTTCACAAAGATGTGAAAGAACATATCATTATCTTTAAGGATACATGTTTTAGAGCAAGGATTCAACATGAAGACCTTGTATGTAGGATTTTTTAATATACTTTAAGTGTTGAAGTTTACTAGTGGTATATCAACCTACCTCGTAACTCTGTTAGATCATGGCAAGATATGGAAAGTCAATTTTTTGCTAGATTTAGAAGACTAGTTGAGCCTTCCTTGTTATATCACCAGTTTTCTCAAATCAAAAGGTCCGAGGAAGAACCTATTGATTGTTTTTTCTACACAACTCAGACAGAATATAATATGGTTATGTGCAGGATCATGATGGGCCAAGAAGTGGCAATATGATGGGTATGTGGCTGATGACTTTTTTTTTACCCAAAATTGATTAAACGAAAAGGGTTTTTAAAGGAGATTCTCAACTTTCCAATGATATAAATTATGCTTTACTTTGAATTTAATAAGTAATTATTATTCATTTTCTATTCAAATTATGACTAAAGTCCTGATTGATAGGTTGATTGAAAAACATCTATAGCTTTCAAATGGTATCACATTTTTGAATCCAAAACATGCATCACATTATATGCTTCACATACTATAGGATTAAAAAATAAAAAATAAATTTCATGAAGTTTTGACCAAGTTAAGGTGGTCAAACATACGATTTTATATTTTTAAAAAGTTGTAATAAAAAAATCATAATTAATTATTTACTTGGAAAAAATTACAAAAAAATATGCATCACATCGGGGCATGAGTCCTCTACTTATATCTAAAATATTATAAAAAATATTATCATTCTATTTTGGTTAGGGTGGTCAAATAGACACCTACTTATTTTTTCCCTAAAATTTAGGTACCACTGCATTGAAATTTCAAATTTTCACCAAATAGATTTTTTTTTTTAAAGAAACCTAGTAGTTTGGAAACTACATTCAATTTTCTACAGATTCTATTCTTACATATTTTTGAAATAATATAGATAACTTAATAAAAAAATTACGTCAAGTTTCCTAACTCTAATTTTTCTAAATTTTTTGCCACTTAAGGGCCCATATCCTGTCTCTCTTGAAAGGTAAATCTCTATCATATGGCCTAAAGAGATAACCCAAAGGTCTCTAATGTTAGGTGTTGACAATGCAATAAAATAGCTCAAAGATAATGTTAAAATTGTTGGTAATCACAAGGAGCCTTACAAAAAAATGTTGGAAGCTTCAATGTTCATCAAATATAGCAATGTATTTATGCTTTTTAGTCCTAAACTAACCTAAATATTCAAATAAAGAGAAAAAGATAAAAAGGGTTTAAGAGAGATATCTATCCTAAACTAATTACTAAGATCAATCATGAAAACAACATAGCATTTAAAATGGACCAACCCTTCAAACCAATTCCTGCTAAACCTAGATTAAACCTGCAATATCGCATAAATAGTGCAATATCCTAAGGCATAAATATTTTTCAAAAGATGAAGAATTCACATATCAATCTAAATTTGGTAATTGAAATGAATAAATACATGCAATTAAACTCAACACAACAAGATATAGGGCCAGACTAACTTTACACAACAAGTTACAATGAGGAAGCTACTAAAAGTATGGACCAAGGGTTGCTCAAACACTTAAAATACCATATCATGAACACAATTGAAAATGTAACTATTTCTAAGATTGTTCAAAAATAACCTACTTAAAGAAATATCTCAAAAATATGAAACAAAAGAACTATGCATATATGAATAACACAAAGAGAGACACCAAAGAACAATGTATTTAATTGCATTAGCTTCACCAAAGTTGAAATAATCCAAGTATATCAAGTATTGCAATTCCTCTTAGAGCTCTTAACTAAAATTCTAGCTCCTTTTCTAACTGTCTAACCTTGAAAAATGAAGGGAAAATCCCAATTTATAGCACTACATTTTAGGGAAGCTCAAATTAGGGTTTACATCTTAGGTCTGCTAAGGAGGTCGGCCACATTCCCTCCTAAAATTGCTTAGTTCAAAATTAAATTAAAACATTAAAGGTCAACTCTTGCAATAAATATTCTTTCTAGTATAGAGCTCAAGGCCTAGTCAACTTGTCTTCACATGTAAAATTGATATTGATGACACATCTCCTAGTTAATCAAGCTGAGTTTCCCTTCTCCCCTTTGTCCACCTCATCTCTTCTAGAAATTTCTTTAACTTTCTTAAGGACTGGGTCCAGGTTGGCCTAGGTTGGGAGTGAGATTAAATTAATTCTTTCCTTAATTGAATTTAACTCTCTAGTATACTTAGTTAAGGCCTTTTCTCAATCTAAATAAAATCCTTGATACCTATCCAAGCTAAAAATATATATTGTTGCATCCTCAAGCTGGTCCTTGACTATTGGGCCACTATTTCCAGGTGAGTAAATCTCATGCCACCACTTTTACAACTGCTCAAAATTCAAATTCTTCTTTCTAGGCTTCTTTCTTCTAGTTACAATCTCAAAAAAGCTGATACAACTATCAAAAATTTCCTTTACTTTATTTTGTGCCATGGAGATCTTCTTTGGCACCTTAGTCTTGAGGTCATTCTTGAAGTTGAAGGCCTCAATCCACTCCATGAGCCTATGAGTGCTCTCTATAGTGATGGAACATTCTTTAACTAACACATTTGTGGGAGCCTAGAGAATCTTTTCCAACTCCTTAACAATAGCATCATCAAGATTCTTATAGTCAAGGAGGAATTGGGCGATTTATTCATAAAGGAAGGAGGCCTTCTCATATATTTGCAATAACTTCTCAATCATGGAATCACCTCCTTTACTTATATCATGCAACTAGTCTTGCATGTCCCTTACAGATGATTTCAATCTTTCAATTTATGAGATTGTCTCCTTGGATAACATTCCTTCAAAAAATGAAGAACCCTCACTACTTTGTGGTTGCAATGGCTTAAAAAAAATGTTGAACAAATTTGTAAACCTCATTAAATTTCTTCTGCAACCTTTCCTTCTCTTCAGTCTCTTTATCTAATCTCCTTAGAATTGCCTAGGAAGACTCATGAAATTCTTCCTTTTCTTGCTCCTTGGTAGTGGGACCCAGGTTAATTTTTTGAACTTTATAATCTAAGGGTCTCACCTTATGTCTATACTTGTTCTCCATAGGAATAAAAACATGGAAAAACCTATTATTAAATGAATCTCTTGAAAACTTTGAAATAGTCCTTGGTCGCTTTCTTTCCTTCGGTTGCCCCCAACTTTCCAAGAACTTGTCCTAATCTGGAGTTTAATCTTCCACTATCACTGCCTTACGCTTTAGCCTCTATTCAATCCATTCAGGAGTAGCTAGTTTCCAATTCTTGTATTTTCCTAGGTAGCATCATGTTCTAACTAATCATGAAGAGGACTTTCTTCAACAACCTCCAGATTTTCTTCCCCCTTTTCTCGATTTTTCTCCCCTTCACTTTTATCAAGATCCTCTCCATCTCTACCCAATTTATCATCTTCAACCTCAACATGGTTTTGATCAAGATTCTCTTTTTGAGGAGGTTGAGAAGGCATCTCCACTGTCACCTCAGAGGTTTCTTCTTTGTTTTGTACTTCCTAACCCCCCAACTATTTTCCAAAATCACTTACCTTACCATCTTTGGGTGTAGGGACTTCTTCATCTGATACTTCTTCCCCTAAATTACCTAGAAGGTTCTCTTCTTCCCCTTCTAGTTGATCTAGAGTACTAGAAAAAATACCTTTTCACACATTATGGATTGGGGATGGAATGGGAGAATTGTCCCCTACATATGTATTTTCCATCTTTTCCTTGAGATCATTAGTAGGTTCCTCTTCAATGTTCACCTCTTTCTCTTTATCCACATTTTCTACTGGAGGGGTTCCAGGCTTAGGAGAATTTCTCCTCACATATACATGTTTCTTTTCTCTAGAGATCTTGACATCAAACACCTTAGTTTGAGTGGCCTCTTCCTTAGTAACCTTGGCCTTTTTAGCCTCTGCTAACCTCTGTCCTCCAGTCATTATTTTTCTTTTCTTGGATGGTTGGGATTTTTCAACCACTTCTTCAATAATTTATTTTGAAGGATTTCATGCCTTAGCTACTGGCTACCTCTTTACTTTTCTTTTGGTTTGGCTCCTTGTCCTCCTTCTAATGAAAAATTGGGATTTATCTCCCTTTTCCTCTAAAGGAACCTGTATTGTATCATCCTTTTTCATTTTTGTCTCTTCCTCTGAATTGGATTCAAGGTCTCCCATTAGGTCATATGTGAATTTTGTGCCATCATTTTCTAATTCTAAAATCTTGTGGTTTACCCATAATTTGATGTATCTTAAAATAGGTGCATTAATTACATTGAGGTCCACTATCTCCTCTTCAAACCAGTTAACTAGAGGTAGAGGCCTATCCTTATATTTCTCATAATTATGATGTTGCAACAACTCCCCATCATCCTCCACTTTATCTGGAACTTGATAAATTCTATGCAATCTAATCATTTTTAAGGATAGCCCATTGCATCTTCTTCTAATTACTTCAAATTCATCTCTACAATTGGCCTAGTAATCCTCTATGTGTATCTTATGTATGCATTCCCTGTTTTCTTGCTTTTGGGCAACACCAGAAGGTTCAAATTTATCCCTATTGGTATGTGAATATAAATTATAGTGCACCATCTCCTTCTCAACATATTGGGCACTCTGAATTGATGGAAAAGATTCCAAGAATTCAATTCTCAGTGGGAATTCAAATCCCAGTGTTGGCTTATGCATATCTTTTATCACTGCATCAAATGCTACCATTTTCCTTGCCACCTCCAGCAAGATAAGCTTATTTTTTGCATACCTAGGCAATCTTAGTGGTACAACTGGCGATCCCTAAATCCTGACATATGAAAAATTCTGAAACTGGATGAACCATTGACCATATTTTCTTATCAGCTCCATAGCCTTTGCTAAGATCCTCACATGCAATACATCCTACAATAGCCTTGTAATGTATGTAAAGAATGAATCATTAACCCTCATCTAATTGGTTGTGTTAAATTGGAGCTATGAGAAAACATCACAAATATTGTCCTAACCAAGGACCCTTCTACAACTCAATCCCTTGTACGTGTTTTTCCTAGAAATTATGTACACCAAATAAGATTTCATAGTAAATTTCTTGGTGTCTTGTATGCTTCTGAATTGTTCATATAAACTATCACTAATTATGCCTCCCTAATGATAGTATGTTCCTTTCACAATTTGGGAGATGATATAAAACATCCAATTTTTGAATATAAAGGCATCTTCAAGCCCCATCACTCTGCCCAACAAAGTTATCATATCATTATATTATTTTTTGATGTCGGCTCTGTATAGTTTCTTGGGTAGCTTTGAGTAATGTGACTTGGGATTAGCAATGCAATTGTTTTTCATCATTAATAAAGCCTTGTCAGGGTCTTTTGCATAGAAATATTCAACCTCCTTGATATTAATCTTGAACAAATTGTGATGGGATCCTATGTTGAAGGTCTTTGTTATAGATTATTTTATTAGGTTGGTCATGATCCTACCTTGTGGCCCCATAATGACTCTTTTTTCCAAGTCATAATGCTTTGCACACTCTAATACCAGTTCTAGATACAACAAAGTTGGAGGAAATCCTACTACCTAAGCTAATCCTATGTTAATGATGATCTTGGCTAGCTTACATGGTGCATCCCCAAACATCCTCTTCCTGAAGTCATCATAATCTATGTGTCCCATATTCATGTCTCCAATCTTGCTCCATGTAGAAATTATCTTAGACTTGAGCCAAATGCCCTTGTCTAAGGCTCCTTAGGGCCAGCTTCTCATGTCTTTACCTTGGATCCCTTGGATGGAATTGCCTCAACCTGCATCTATTAGAAGGGAGAAATAATTACTACAACACTTAGTATGATCGGTCATTAAATTCAATTTCATCATATTATCAAAAGAGTCCATTAATCAAAACATAATCATCATAAAAGACCTCATGGAAACCATAAAAAATTCACTGCCACACCAAGAAGTAAAGTATTCAAAAACCTAAGAGATTTCACCCATTCAGGGATTTTAATCAAGGAATCCTCCCTTGGGTGGATTCTTTGAAGGCTCTAAAGCTTAGCGAATCGAAGGAGAAAAAAATTCTCTAAAGTGATACAATTTTAGCACAATCCTGTGTTGGGATTCCTTCATGATTATCATTCAAACATTCTCGTTTCCATGCAAAATCTAAGTCAAAACATTCAATGCCATTCAATGGAGTTCAAAGTTTTAAGGGCTTGGAAGATTTTAGAAAATTTGGGATGGACAAATTCTCTGAACACCGAGACATTCAGGGAATCTGAATGTATGAGGATTTTCTGAAGAAACTAGTTAAACTTTGAAGCTTAAGTCACTAACCTTTTCTTACTTTATGCAATGACTATACCTTGAGGTATAGTCTAGAATTGTGCATGTGTTCCTTTTGATGGATGGTCTGAGTTTTGAAGCCTATGCTAGAATTAGGAGAATTCTCTGAATGTCAAGACACTCGGGGAATCCATGCCTAACCAAAATTTTTGAAGGAGGTTCGCTGACTAAGGATCAGCCTAGAACATTCATCACACACCCTGAGACCACCCCCAAGTCAATCAAAGCTTATCAGAGGAAACTATACAAACCAAGGACTTTGGGAATATAAAGGTCAAATGGGCTTAGAAAATCTAGAGGGATGTGGATTTCCTGAAGGGATCACCACTCAGAGAATCTGCCTAGGGGCAGTTTTTTGAAGGGACTAGCCATCAGAGAATCTTCCATGAGGCTGATTTCAAGTCATTTTCCTTACAACATTTGTTCCTTTCAAAAAACCCACATTTAGCTCACTTACTCAAGCTCAAACCAAGTTCAAATGAAAACCTTAAGCCTAAGTTTGAGCACAAACATAACAAAATAAAATTGTCTAAAATTTTGAATACCAATCATCAACAAAGCCCATTTTTGAATCTGTCAAAATTAGGGCACAGGTGCATATAACTAGGGGTCAATCATCTAAAGTTTCAAAACTAATTCAATTTTTTTATGTTAACAGTCAAAACATAGGTACAAACCCTAGTTTGGATAAAATTCACATGCCCTAATTTACCATTTTTAGAAACACTAAAAGGAAACCCCAAAAAGAGGAATGATGCCCTAGTTTGAATAATGTGTTGACTATTGCCCAAGAAATAACCAACAAATAATATAAACACTTGTGAAATCTATGCCTCAACCATTAAATTTTAGGCAATCCAAACAACCAACAAGTGATTCCAAGTAGGAAATGCCTCATATCATCAAACCAAACATGGGGAAATTGAAGGATTCAAACTTATAAAAGGAAGTTGGAATAATAACAAGCCCAATGCACATACCTTTTGAATGGGGAAAAGATTAAAACCTGCAATGCACACCCTCAAGTTTGATCAAACTCTTGAACATGGTCACTTGAATCTCCAACACTAGTAGAAAGGAAAATGAGGTTTCCCAACAAAAGCCACAATGCACAAATAAGGAAATTAAAGCCCAAAAACAACTTAAAAGACCCTAAAAATTCTCACTAACTACCCTCAAGTACAACCCCTGACAAATAATAAATTCCTTGACAAGAATTCCTTGGGCTTTGGGAATATGTAGAGGAGGCATATTTTGGGGAATCAAAAAAAGGCCAGATTCTCCAAATGGATTAGACTTGAAAAAATCAAGACCATTCTGGATTCATTGAAAAGAAATCCCCTTCAAAAAATCTTCCTGATGGTAGAATCTCTGAAGGCCCTCCACACTTACCCAATTTTTCCCCAAGGTTAAATTTTAGGTGAAATCCTGGAGTTCCAATGATGACCTAAGATCATAGAGTTGCAATCAAAGCATCCCAAGTGAAGATAAGACATAAATTTCCCCAAGTGAAGTGAAAGGTCAAAAAATCAGAGGGACCCATCCCTTAAGGGGAGAAGGTCAAACCTAAAGAAAAAAAAAAAGGGGAGACAAGCAAAAAGGAGGGTCCCTACCTCAGATGGGGCATGTGTGGAGAAGTCTACAACAAATGGAAAGTCTGGTAGGAAACGCTCTAGAGAATTTCAATGACAAACTAGAATCAAGAACCCAGAATCTTCGGTTTTGATCCCGCATCAGGTCATCCATAAACTAAAGCCTCAAAATCAATGGAAAAGTGAGTCCTTCCTATGCTAGAAATCCCAGTGTGTGTAGATGTACTCATTTCCTTCCCTTAGCTATTCCAAAGAAACCAAGTTTAGTCATGTTAAGCTATGTAAAGATTCTAACTCCAAAAGCAACCTAGATAAAGCCTCACTTCTAGTCAGGCATCCATAGCCCCAACAAAGTTATTATTGTGATTCTCCTAAACATAGCTCTACTACTAGCTAGGAATCCATAGCCCTGGTAGAGATATTCAAATCCTCATAATAAGTTGAATTTTCCTTTTGGTATGCAATACTTTCCTTTCTTTTCTGATATTTATTTTCACTTCTTTTCATTTCAACTCATGAACAATGAAGTTCACACTCAGGGTTATGAATCACAGTGGCACTGAAGCAAAAATAAGATTTTTCACTTAACCTGACCTTACAAGGCCCTAACAACAACCTTAGGATTTTTAAGATGTGTGTAGATATAAAATTTTAGCATATTCTAGCATCAACTTAATCTAGTGACCTATCCACTTTATACGTTTAGACCATGTGATTGTAAATGAAGGAATTCCACCATCCCATCCAAAAAAAATGATTAAAGTTTGTAAGGGAAATACTTAAAATAGTCCTAGATAATAAAAGAGTTGTTGTGCAAGTCTAAAACCTCTCCAAACCAGAGAGAAAATAAACCTCAAAGCCAAAGCAAAATAGCAAACAAAACCACCTAAACTAACCAAAGAAAAAGAAAACGCAAACCAAACCAAACAAACCAAAAGAAAGAAAACACATATTCTAACTATTCACAAAGATGAGCTAGAAATAGCTCAAGCGAGGAAATAATGCTTTGAGTGCTACCCATTGACTGGAAATAGGACATCTTCTCTGGTGAGAATCTTGAGATGAAAAGAATTGTCTCCTAGGATCTCAAAAAATTGATAGCCTTCTTGACCTTAGCCTTATGATCAAACCATCTCTTGACAATACTTTAGTGTTTGGAAAAGTTCTCTAAGGCTGCATCCCTCTTCTCTCCTAGCTATAATAGTTTAGCCAGATGGGTTACTAAATTCTTTCCTTCCTCATAGTACTCATTAATGAAATGGAGGGTGGGAATCCTCAACTGGATAGGAAATACAAGATCAAATCCATATACAAAGTGATATGGGGATGCTCCTAAGAATTCCTTTTTTGGGTATGATCCACCCATAGGGAAAATATCAATTAAGTATGCCAATCTTTAGGATTCCTCTCAAGCAACTTACGGATCATTGTGAAAAGATTCTTGTTAGTGGACTTTGCAAGACCATTCCCATGAGGGTAATAGTTTGAGGAAAACTTAATAACAATACCATGATCAACTTCCCAACTCAAGAAATTCAAAGAAGAGAATGTAGGACCATTCTCACATACCAAAGCAAAAGGAAAACAAAAGCGATTAATGATACCTGATTCGAGGAAATTGATTACTACCTTAGCAATACACTGTTTGCAAGTGACAACTTCAGTCCACATAGTGAAATAGTTAGTAACAATAAGGATATACCTATATCCCATAGGGGATGGTGAGTTAATTAGGCCGATGAAGTCCATACCCCACTATGCAAAAGGTTTTACCTCAGTAACTGGCTGTAGTGGAAGAGTAGAATGCTTCTCCTTCATAGCACATGTCTAGCATACAGGGTAGGTCCACACATGGTTGTGAGCATCCATAAATAAGGTGAGCCAGTAATACCCTACCCTCAGGATCTAATGTGTGGTAGTGGGTTTGGAACCATGGCCTATGCCATATTTATAATGAAATTTTTTCATCACACGGGCTACTTCTTTTCCCAAGCACTGCAAATAGATACCCTCATGATTCTTCTTGTAAAAAACACCTTGTAGCATGTAAATATCAATTTTCAAGCACAAGACCCTTCATTGTAATATATTTAAATGATTTGGACATTTCTGTGTAGCAAATAATAAACAATATTATCATGCCATTCATTTAGAGACACATCCTGAAGGTGATATAGTTGTGTAACAGTTCCTAGCCTTGTTTCAGCCATTGTCTATGTCAAATCCTATCCCCTTACTAGCTTCATGGGTTTAATTTCTATATCATACTCTTGTATCATGGTAACCCACTTAGCTCTTCTTTCTCCCATCTCATTTTGCATCAGCAAGAGCTTCATGACTAGGTTTGACACAATAGAAAATACCTTATTCCTTAGGATATAATGCCTGAACTTCTTAACTCCTCAAACTAAAGCATAAGATTGCTTCTCCACATTAGGATATCTCAACTCTGCATCTATAAGAGGGGCACTCATCAAGGCTATGGGATTTTCACTTCCCTCATCTGATTTCTAGGTCAGCATGCTTGAACAAGAATGGTCTAAGGAAAAATAATATATGCAGAAGGGCTTCTAATAATTAGGAATGACCAATACTAGGGAAGCAACTATGGCCCTCTTAATTTCAGTAAATTATTGCTTAGCTTCAACATTCCACTCCACTTTTGCATCCTCCTTCAACATTGCATTTAGTGGCTTCACTATTTCTACAAATACCATGATGAATTTTTGAACAAAGTTGATCTTCCTAAAGAAAGATTTCATCTACTTTTTGTTGGTAGGTAGTTGAATCTTTAGGATAGCTTGAATTATGTTAGGATCAATCAAAAATCCATGTTCATAAATTAAATTTCCTAAGAGTTTCCCTTCGATTACTCTAAATATGCACTTCTTAGGATTAAGGGAGATGTCAAATTATCTACATCTTTGAAATACTTTGCACAAATCCAAAATGTAGTCACCTCTATTCTTGGAAAAAACCATAAGATCATCCATATAAATGTTGGAATATTTTCCTCAATCCATACTGACATGTAACTCCTGGAGGGAAAAGTCATTGTGACATTAATCATGTCTAGATGACTAGCTGTTATGAATCCTTTGAAATGTTCCAAGTCGCTGAGACAAAGTTGGTGTCTTGCCGAATGAACTATCACTGTGACAAGAAGCATTTGTTGTGACCTTTTGTCAAATGGAGACCTCTGGCCGACAGTATGTTTCTATCGGGCTTCGGGGAGAAGTCCAACCGACTAGAGAATATCTCACTGATAGCATATGGCTATCGAGGTAACACAAGGGTGTCGAGAAGATCTCTTAGTGACTATTGGAAGGTCACGCCAATGGGAGTATTCACTTGGTACCTTTGCGGTGACAAAAATACTTTGGTATGAAGTCTTGGCGATGGGTGCCTAGTCTCACCGATAGTCTTCGAGGTTACATGTTGTGTTCACTCAGATGTCTTGGTGAAAGACATAAGTCTTGCCAACTCAATAAGACTTGGTTGTGTTCAAAGAGAAGTCTTGGCGAATGACGAAGGTCACACTGACATGGATACAACTGAAGTCATCAGAGTAGCTCAAGGTGATCGGTGAAAGGTCTTGGCTAAAGACAAATGTCTTGTCGACTCGATAAGATATGGGTGCTCAATGTAAGGTCTCGGCGAAAGAAATAAGTCTTGCCAACTCGGTAAGACTTGGTTGTGCTCGAAGTGAAGTCTCAATGAAAGATGAATGTCTTGCCGACTATTAGGTGCTTCAGTGAAACTGGAGGAGACTCGATGAGAACTCTTGGTGAATGGTAAAGTCTTGCCGATGGAAAAGTTGAAATCGATATGACTTGTGATCATCGGTAAAACATCTTGCCGATGGAGGAATCTCTTGCTGATAGGAATGAAATGGTTATCGGTGGATTCGATATGACTCATGGCATTCGCTATATCATCTTGCTGACTGGTGGAACCTGCGCCGATATCGAATGCTGGTTGTGTTGGCATCGAGGAGACACGGTTAGTGTCTCACTAACATGCCAACACAGGATGAACGCCTTTGACTGATTGACCATCCTATGTGGAGCCTCGTGGACCAATAAGAGGAAGAAAATTTCAAATGGATGGCAGTTAGATTTTTGCAACAATTGCGATGCTGGAGCTGAACTGCATGCAAGGAAAAATCAACGCTCAAGAGGAAACTTTCTACGATGGGGAAATGGCGGATAAGGATGCACAGAAGATAAAAATCAGAATGTGATAAGATAAAAGCAGATCAATTCTAAGGATGAGGTAATCAGATTCTTGAGAGAATTTTCTGTAACTGGATGATCAATAAATGAAGCTACTATAAACTAATACTAGAGAGTTGTATCTCTGATTTGTATGTAATTTGTTATTACTGAAATACAAAGAGATTCAGCTTGGTGTGGTGGGTTTTTTCCCGATAGGGTTTTCCCACATAAATCTGCTGTTCTTTTGTCTTTATGTATTTGTTTTGTTTCTGTAAATATTTCATGTGTATCTTAATTGGATTGTAATTAGAAAATTAAAAGTACTGTCTGCATTCTTCCCTGTGGTTTTGACATTAGGAAAGTGTTTTTGTACCTCTGCTTTCCTTACAAGTGGTATCAGAGCCTAACCAATTGTGTTGTCCTTGTCAGTGGGTTGGGTTTTTTGTGTCAATCCTTTTTCAATGGGATTTTGTTAGAGGTCTAATAATTTAATTACATATTAAGATGGCGAGCACATCCAGAAAAATGGAAATAGAGAAATTCAATGGTAGCAATTTTGAGTTGTGGAAACACAAAATAGAAGATCTGTTAGTGGATCGTGATCTGTGGATTGATGTGTCTGGAATGATGCCTCAAGGCATGAATCAAGAGGATGGGATCTTGCAAATATAAAGTCTAAGGGGTTGATAAGACTCTATTTGGCATACTTTGTTCTTCTGAACGTGCATGAAGAAAAGACTGCATCTTCCTTGTGGAAAAGACTGGCATCTATTTATCAAGGAAAGTCCTCGATGAACAAATTGTTTTTGAGGAAGAAGTTGTACTCTTTGAGAATGCAAGAGGGAGGATCTGTTGCTACAAAATGTTGATTTCTCAGTTAACATCTATTGGTGTGAAGATTGAAGATGAAGATCGCTACATGCTACTGCTATGTTCATTGCCAGATTCTTGGGATCATCTGGTGATGGCTATTGGGAGGACAACATCCACTTTCAAGATGGAAGATGTTGCTTCTTTGCTGTTGGAAGAGATGAGAAGAAAATATTTTGAGATGGCAAAGGAGGCTCTTGCTGTCAAAGGTAGATCAAAGGAGAAAGGCAAGAAGAAGGACAAGAAATCCAGATTGAAATTAGAAGGGAGATCAAAGTCTCCTGGCAAGAATTCCAAGGTGAAGTGCTGGAATTGCAGGAAACTTGGTCATGTCCAAAAGGATTGCAAGGAGGAGGAGAAGAAGAAGAAGAACTCTTCTGGAAATGATTCTTCTTAGAGTGATGCAGATGCCTTCATTGTAGCTTTGGCTACACGGGCATCAGATGATGTCTGGCTGATTAATTCTGGAGCATCTTTCCACATGACATCTCATAGAGACTGGTTCACAAAGTATGAAGAATATAATGGTGGAAAGGTGTATTTGGAAAATGATTCATCTTTGGAAATTGTTGGCTGTGGAAGAGTCAGAATTCAATTCCCTAATGGAAGACTGAAGGGAATCAATGATGTGATACACATACCAGGTCTGGCTCGAAACCTACTTTCTATAAGAAAGCTGAATGATATTGGAGTGCAAGTCACGTTCTCTGGAAATGATTGCAAGATGACTAGAGGCTCTATGGTGCTGGCTAGGGGTGCTTGAATTGGTACTTTGTACAAGCTGGATGCACTGGTTGTCCAATGCAACAGTGTCTCTGCAAAGTCACTTAAGGCTACTAATGGAGAAAAGAAGGAAAACATTCCTGATGGTGTGAACTCTATAGAGGTTAAACTTCCAGTAGAAAAGACAATGCTCTGGCATCATAGGCTAGACCACATTGGTGAGAAAGGTTTAAAAACCTTAAAAAATAAAAACCTGGTAGAAGGGCTTGAAGATTGTAACCTTGAGTTCGAATTTTGTGAACATTGCATATATGGAAAGCAACACTGTGTTTCATTTTATTCCATTTCTCACAAATCTTCTGGTTTGCTTGATTATATTCATTCTGATGTGTTTGGTCCGGTGAATGTTCCTTCTTTGTCTAAATCAAGATACTATGTGTTGTTTATTGATGATTATTCAAGAAGAGCATTTGTATATTTTTTGAATAGTAAATCAGAAGTGTTCAGTCGGTTTAAGGAATTTAAAAACCTTGTTGAAAATCAGACTGGTAGGAAAATAAAATGTTTAAAGACTGACAATGGCGGTGAGTTTTGTTCAGATGAATTTGAAAGGTACTATACAGATCATGGGATTAAAAGACATAAGACTACACCTTACACTCCATAGAAAAATGGAGTTGCTAAAAGGTTCAATAGGACAGTAATGGAAAGAGCACGAAGTATGTTGAGCAGTGCTGGCTTGGAGGAGAAGTTCTGGGCTGAAGTAGTCTCTATAGCATGTTACTTGGTAAATTGTTCTCCTAACTCTGCTCTTGTTGAGAAGACGCCTTTGGAAGCATGGTCTAGAAAGAAGCCCTCTTTGAGACATATTTGTGTCTTTGGCTATGAGGCATATGCATATGTGCCATTTGAAAAAAGATCTAAGTTAGAAAACAAAGTTGTAAAGTGTATTTTTATTGGGTATAGTGCTGGCATAAAAGGATACAAGCTTTGGAATCCTGAGATTGAGAAGGTTTTATATAGTAGAAGCATTATCTTTCGTGAGCTGAAGCCTTCTACATTGGATAAAGAGGAGTTGAAAACTCAAAATGTACCTGATACTAAGGAGAGCTCAAGTAGTTCTGAAAGTTCTGAAGAAGATGAAGAACCACCTTAGCCTTAGCCTGTGAGGAGGTCAACTCGTGAAAGAAAGTAACCTGATAGTTATGGGTTTTCTTTGATTGAGTCTACTTGTGCCTATTCTTTAATTTCTAGCACTGATGAACCTAGGACTATGAAAGAGGCATTTAAAATGTTTGATTCAAACTCTTGGTTGGAAGCCATGAATGAAGAAATGACATCATTAGAAAAGAATGATACCTGGAGTTTGGTGCCATTACCTAAAGGCAGAAAAGTTGTGGGCTGCAAAGTGGTGTTTAAAAAGAAAATAGGTCTGGATAGCAGTGTGGAAAAATATAAAGTGAGGCTGGTTGCAAAAGGTTATTCCCAAGTAGAGGGAATTGATCATGGAGAAATATTTTCTCCTATAGCTAAGCTAACATCTATTAGATTTATTTTGTCACTTGCAGCAACGTATGACTTAGAGATTGAACAGATGGATGTGAAGACAGTGTTTCTTCATGGTGATTTTGAAGAAGAAATTTATATGTCCCAGCCGGAGCACTTTGTGGAAAAAGGTAAAGAAAGACTGGTTTGCAAGTTAAAGAAATCTTTGTATGGTTTAAAACAGTATCCTAGAATGTGGTACCAGAAATTTGACACTTTTGTCTTGTCATTGGGATTTGTAAGATCAAAATGTGATCATTGTGTATATTACAAAGCTAAAAGTGATCAATTCCTTATTATTGCTTTCTATGTTGATGATATGTTGTTCATAGGCAATAGTAAGCTAATGATTTTTGATCTCAAGTCTCAGTTGTCTGCAAAGTTTGAAATGAAAGATCTTGGTGCAGCAAGGTATATTCTGGGAATGGAAATAACCAGGGATAGGAAAAATAGAAAACTTTGGCTTAGTCAGAGTAAGTGTATCATGACTGTTCTAGAGAGATTTTGTATGACTGAGTGCAAGTAGCTAGTTGTTCCAGTTTACAGAGAATGAAGCTATCTGTTGAAGACTGTCCAAAATCTCCTATTGAGATGGAGGACATGACCAATGTACCTTATGCTAGTGCGGTTGGCAGCCTTATGTATGCAATGGTCTGTACAAGGACATGACCAGTGTACCTTATGCTAGTCCCATTGGCAGCCTTATGTATGCAATGGTCTGTCCAAAATCTCCTACTGAGATGGAGGACATGACTAGTGTACCTTATGCTAGTACGGTTAGCAGCCTTATGTATGCAATGGAAGACATTGCCCAAGCAATGGGAGTTCTTAGTCAGTTTATGGCTAATCCTGGAAGGACACATTGGGATGCTGTGAAGAGAGTGTTTAGATATCTGAAGGGCACTTCAGACTATGCTCTGTGTTACCATGGGAACTTGGTTGAATCACAGAGGACTTCCAGTATTCGAGGTTATGTGGACTCTGATTGGGTAGGGGACATTGATAGCAAAAGATCCACCAGTGGATATGTTTTCATGATGAATGGTGGTGCAGTGAGTTGGATGAGCAAGTGGTAGGCTATAGTCACTTTGTCCACTACAGAGGAAGAATACATGGCAGCTACACATGCCTGTAAAGAAGCAATCTGGATAAAAAGTTTGTGTTCTAACATTGGTTTTGATGCAGAAAAAATTACTGTTTACTATGACAGTCAAAGTGCTATATGTTTGGCAAAGAATCCTACTTTCCATGCCAGGACAAAACATATAGATGTACAGTATCACTTTGTACAAGATATGGTGGAGGATGGGAAGGTCTCTTTGGAGAAAGTGGATACTCTGGTAAATGTTGCAGATGCATTGACGAAGCCTATGAGCACAGGAAAATATAGGTGGTGTGCCAGTTCGATGGGCCTCTTGGCCCATGAATTTCAGTAGTTTTATTATGCTTTGGAGTTGTCAGTAAGGTCTTCGTTAAGTGGGCGATTGTTGGAATATTTGCCTCAATCCATACTGAAATGTAACTCCTAGAGGGAAAAGTCATTGTAACATTAATCATGTCTAGCCAACTAGTTGTTCTAAATCCTTTGAAATGTTCCAAGTCGTTGAGACAAAGTTGGTGTCTTGCCAAGTGAACTATCACTGTGACCTTTTTTCGAATGGAGACCTCTAGCTGACAGTATGTTACTATCGGGCTTTGGGGAGAAGTCCCAACGACTGGAGAATATCTCACCGATAGCATATGGCTATCGGGGTAACACAAGGGTGTCGGGAAGATCTCTTAGTGGTTGTTGGAAGGTCACGCTGATGGGAGTATTCACTTGGTGCCTTCGCGGTGACAAAAAGACTTCAGTATGAAGTCTTGGCGACGGGTGCCTAGTCTCGCCGATAGTCTTTGGGGTTACATGTGTTCGCTGAGATGTCTTGGAGAAAGACATAAGTCTTGCTAACTCGGTAAGACTTGGTTGTGCTCGGAGAGAAGTCTTAGTGAATGACGAAGGTCACACCAATAGGGATACAACTGAAGTCATCAGAGTAGCTCAAGGTGATCGATGAAAGGTCTTGGTGAAAGACAAATGTCTTTCTAACTCGGTAAGACATGGGTGCTCGATGTAAGGTCTCGAAAAAAGACATAAGTCTTGCCGACTCAGTAAGACTTGGTTGTGCTCAAAGTGAAGACTCGGTGAAAGACGAATGTCTTGCCGAATATCAGGTGCTTCAGTGAAACTTGAGGAGACTTGATGAGAACTCTTGGTGAATGGTAAAGTCTTGCCGATGCCAAAGTTGAAATTGCTATGACTTGTGAGCATCGATAAAACGTCTTACCAATGGAGGAATCTTTTGTCGATAGGAATGAAATGGTTATCGATGGATTCAGTATGACTCATGGCATTCACTATATCGTCTTTCCAATTGGTGGAACCTACGCCGATATCAAATGCTGGCTATGTTGGCATAGGGGGAGACGCGGTTAGTGTCTCACCAACATGCCAACATAGGATGAACACCTTTGACTGATTGACCATCCTATGTGGAGCCTCATGGACCAATCAGAGGAAGCGAATTTCAAATGGATGGAAGTTAGATTTTTGCAACAGTTACGACGCTAGAGCTGAACTGCATGCAGGGAAAAATCAACCCTCAAGAGGAAACTTTCTACAATGGGGCAATGGTGGATAAGGATGAACAAACAATAAAAATCAGAATGTAATAAGGTAAAAGTAGATCAATTCTGAGGATGAGGTAATCGGATTCTTGAGAGCATTTTCTATAACTAGATGAACAGTAAATGAAGCTACTGTAAACTAATACCAGAGAGTTGTATCTTTTATTTGTATGTAATTTGTTATTACTGAAATACAAAGAGATTCAACTTGGTGTGGTGGGTTTTTTCCCAATAGGGTTTTCCCACGTAAATATGGTGTTCTTTTGTCTTTATGTATTTGTTCTATTTCTGTAAATCTTTCATGTGTGTCTTAATTGGATTGTAATTAGAAAATTAAAAGTACTGTCTGCATTCTTCCCTGTGGTTTTGATGTTAGGAAAGTGTTTTTGTACCTCTACTTTCCTTACAATAAATAATAATACATTTTCCTATGATGTCCTCAAAAGCAATATCCATCGCCCTTTAGAACGTTGCCCCTGCATTCATCAATCCAAAAGGCATTCTCCTATAAGAAAATGTATCCCACTTGGTGGTGGAGGCAGTCTTATTCCTATCTTTGTGTTGGACCATGAATTGACTATAATTAGAATATCCCTCTAGGAAGGACATCATTTGAGATCCATTCACAGTTTTTAGAACCTCATCCAGTGAAGGAACCATATAGTTATCCTTTTCAAAAGTTCGATTAAGATTTTTGAAATCCACACATAATCTTATTTCCCCATTCTTCTTATAGATAGGAACCAAATTGGAAACCCATGTGGAGTGTCTAACTGGGAAGATGATTTGAGTAGATAATAATTTTTGCACCTCCTTCTGAATGATAGGTTCCAATAGCACATTGATAGGCCTCTACCTCTACTAGAAAGGTTTTGCTCCAAGTTTTAAGAGAATGGTGTGCGTGATAATGGAGGTGTCATAAGTCCTCATATCTTTGTAACTCCATGCTATGACATCTTGGTATGTATGTAATGCATCTATTATACATTTCCATTTTTTTGGAGTACATACCTTTCTAATGCACACATTCTTGACATCATTATGAGTGCCCATGTTGTAGAAATCACACTAACTATCCATTGGATCTGCTTTTGTATGTTGATCTTAATCCTTTATCCTGTTGATGTCAAAAATCCTCTCCATTTGTACCATTTCCCTTGGGATTATGTTCATTTTCAAATTAAGAACTCCTTGCATATCTAGCTATGCTTTCTACAACTAAATTTCATCAATTACTTGTGAAGTGAAGATGTCATAATTGGTTATGAAATGCAAGATATGCTTTTCATCCTCAAACAATTGGAAATTTGTAACATTGTCAGGTACAGAAGGAACTGGTGTTAATTCAATAGTGAATTTCTTTAACCTAGAAAAGGATAGGGGCTCCAAGGTACTAGCTGTTTAAGCCAAAGTATCTTTAGTGTAATTCTTAGCCCTTGGGATCAGCTCGATATTAAATGCATGAAAACCTTCAATCAAGCCCCACACTTTGTATTGATAGTTAGTAATTCTC
This sequence comes from Sequoia sempervirens, assembly GCA_007258455.2. NCBI lineage: Eukaryota > Viridiplantae > Streptophyta > Pinopsida > Cupressales > Cupressaceae > Sequoia > Sequoia sempervirens. Next base: position 77,067,107 of record VDFB02252616.1, on the reverse strand, counting down.
CTATTCTGACAAGAATATTTCCTTCTAACTTGTTTTATCACTAACTCCAAGTCTCTAAATGTTTGCAATATTTTGACATTCTTCTTCAGAGCCATGAGAAATCCGTGGATTAGAGCTTCATACTCAGCAATATTATCAATGCACTAGATTTTCAACCTATGACCAGCAAAAAAAGGCTTTCCCTATTGGGCCAATCAATTCAAATCCAGCTCCTGCACCCTGCTTGCACTTTAGGCCATCTAACCGTAGAGTCTAGATTTTTGTAGAAGAAATACCCCTAGAATCCTTGGTACTCCTCCCTCTGCTAGATGAAGGATCATCCTACACTATCGGTTATTTTCATTTTCGATCCCTGTGAACCTCTTGCCTTTCAAGTCTAACTATTGTAGGTGGATTAATGCATCTTTTAATCTGCTCAACAACAATCTTACAGAGACAACATTCTAGCTCAAGGTGAGAGGGATTATGAACTCTGCACTAATTTAGAAGCAACAAATTCTCAAAGTTCATTTGTTCTCCTAAATTTATCTAATCTTCAATCCAAATTTTGAATAAACTCCTAAAAAATTATCAAATAGTCCAAGATTACCATCACCCAATTAAGAATCTTCATCAGTTTCTATGAGTATCTCAATGCTTCCAAAATACTAGACCAAGTTCTTAGGTATATCCTGCATCATGAACAACTCCACTTCTGATTCTTCAACAATAGCTACTATGACATAGTTTCCTAGGCTTGTTTCAAAGATCAAAACTTCATTATAGGTATTCTAATATTTGGTAATTAAGTACCCCAGTCTTGATTCTCTCTCAATCCTAATCTAGTTCATAAATCCCTTCCAGGGCAGCCACATATGAGAGTGATCCATTGAAGTGTACCCATTAAGGAATCTCATGAAATCTCTTCCAAGGATCATTCCATAAGCATTAGGTATGTCCACCATGTGAATATTAATAACTTACTACACATGTGGGTTTGATGATTCCTCTGTTGGGATCATATTTAATTCTCCCAATATGCTCACCTCTATTTTGTCTAATTGGGTTACTTTACATTGGGAGGGAGTAGGAGTGATGCCAAGAGCTTTATAGACGGAGAATGGAATTACATTTGTTGATGCACCAGAGTCTAACCAGTAGTTATGTAGATCCTTGCCAAATATCAAAATAGAAATTAAAAAAGGAGTATCCTACTTGGTTTGGAATAAAATTACTAGAGAATCAACATTAATCACTTGAATCTTGTACCTTTCCTTACTCCTATCCTTTGTCTGTGCTTGTGATTGCTCCTTGGAAGGTTGGGTATTTTGGCTTGGAGTTGACTGAGAATTTTGCATCTTTTCAACTATATCTTTAACCAATGGTTCGGTAAAACCAACTTTTTTGACAATAGAATCTTGTGAAAACTTTGTGGATATATAATCATTCATGGATCCCAACATAGCACTTTGAATAGATGGAACTTTTAGTAACTCAAAATTTGAAAGACTCACCTTTACTTTCTTAAGCTCCTCTACTACACACTCTTCCATTTGAAACATAATCATATCAGATTGGTGACATCTCAATGAAGTTCCTTGTTGATCCTTGGTAGCTTCCCCTTTTGAAGTACCAGAAGATTCTCCTCTAGAAAAATATTGCTTTGGCACATGAGCATATGAAGCATTATTTATGGCATTGGGATTAGGGAGAGTGCTGAAATTTTTTAGAGGTGTGGATGTGGTAAATGGTGCACCAACCTTCCAATTCCTTAAACCATATGGCCTAGTCCTTTGGTGGAACATATAAACATCATCTATTCTTTTATCTTCTTCATCCAAAGGACCATTTTAAATAGCTCCATCATTTTCAAATAACTCTGATACTGACTCTCCATTATAAACTTGTTTTGGTTTTGCACTTTTCTCCATGGACTCTTCTTCAGGCCCATTTTCCTCTCCTCTTGGGAAAGGGGCATGGTTCAACACCAAAACTGGCAAGTCATAAGGATTTGAAGGTACTAATTCTTGAACATATGAAGAACCTCTATAGCATCTTATACCTCCATCTAGAATATGGCAGCAACTGTTTGGAACTTGTGACACTTGAATTTTGAATGTTGGGTTGTCTTATGAAGTCGACAGTATCCCATAAGAGTAACTTCTACTAGGAGGACTATACTAGTAGAATTTTTTGAATTTCTAGGCTGATCTAGTGGTGTAGGAACTCCCCCATTGTTATATCTAGTATTCTAGGCCCTATTATACCTTGGTGGTGGCCTCCTATCAAATTTTTGTCCTGATGATTGGAACCTATCATAACCCTAGCTATACCCTTGCACAAACTCCCTATTATCTCTATTATAACCAACCTCTCTATTATCCCTATTATCTCTATTATAGTTAGATTGGATGCTTCTTTGAGCAACCTATAATTGGCTATTCTAGTTCATCAAGTAGGGTACCTCAGTGGACAACTTCTTAACTTGTCATGTCAACTCATCTAGCATTTCCTTGTCTGAATTACTTGGTGCTAACACATAATTCATAGAGTTTTGTAGATAAATTGTATGAGAACCTTGATTTAAAGACTAATTAAGCACCTTAGAGTTCTACACAGCTTGGGATGTTAGCTTACTATTGAGGAAATCGGGTCTAGCCTACATTGTGTGAATAATTTGGTACATAGGCCATTTGATTTAATGGGGGTCCTCGATTAGGAACTATAGGTAGTTGTGGGACTAGATTCATGATTGGATTCTAATTAGTTATGGCTTGGTTTATGTCTTCAACTTGTTCTAGATTAGCAGTAGGTCCTAACGATGGAAAAGGTGATGAAAAATGTTGTGTCAAATTTGTACTTTCCTTAACTACCTCTGTATATGCATTCAATCAACTATCAAGGGGATTGTGATTCCAATTGATAAAAGTAGAAGTTAGGCTATCCAATGCATCATAGTAAACCTCTCTTATTGTGGAATCATCCATAACATAGGGTGATTGGAGCCAAGTATAGGAATTATGGAACCTATTATTGAAAGACCCTATTGGATCATTGACCTCTCTCTTGAGCTTAGTGAACTAAAGATACAACTCATTAGCATTGATGGGAATTTTTAACTTAAGCATAAAGGCATTCTCCAAATAACCCAACTGGTTATAGAGTTAGCTGGTAGGTGATTGTACCAGTAAAAGGCTTGTTCACCCAAGGAATATGGGAAAATCCTGCATGCAACATCCTCATGATTAATTATGCTATCCCTAAGGGTAGTCTAGAAAATTCTAATGAGCTCTTCATCTCTCCTATTAGGGCCACCAACATGGAACTTGGTGCAAAAGTGCTTTGGATTCTTAGCCATGACATTGTAATTGTTGAAGAGAAAAGTTGAAGTATTATTTTCCAAAAAATCCATTGGTGGAGGTGGAGGTGGAAGTGGTTGATTAACCATTGCTTGGGCTATTGAATGGGTGAAGTATGAGGTTCAGTGGGAGTGGGTTCAATGGAAATTGGCTCAGAATCTGATGAGGAAGAGGAAGATGATGGCTAGATGGGTGGAGATATTGATGCTCCCCCCTTTTTGGTCCTTCTTGATATAGTTGGGGCTCTTAACTCCAAAAAATATCCTTTTGTTATAGACCTTGTTTGCATCTTGAATCTCTGAGGATACATTGATAATAGAAAATGTTCCAACCTGTTGGCTCAGCCCTCCTAGCACCAATCTATTGATGGTGTTTTTTGCACAACAAAAATTCAAATAGAATATAATATCCTATCTCTCTTGAAAGGTAAATTTCTATCAGCAAGCCTCAAGAGATAACCCCAAGGTCTCTAATGTTAGGCCTTAACAATAAAATAAAACAACTTAGAGATAATGTTAAAATTGTTGGTAATCACAAGGGGCCTTACAAATAAATGTTGGAAGCTTCAATGTTCATCAAATATAGCAATGTATTGATGCTTTTCAATCCTAAACTAACCCAAATATTAAAAGAAAGAGAAAAACATAAAAGGGTTTAAGCGAGATATCTATCCTAAACTAATTCTTAAGATCAATCATGAAAACAACACGACATTTAAAATGGTCCAACCCTTCAAACCATTTTCTCCTAAACCCAAATTAAACCTGCAATATCATAGAAATAGTGCAATCTCCTAAGGCATAAAGATTTTTAGACTATGAAGCATTCACATATCAACACAAATTGGGTAATTGAAATGAATAAATGCCCACAATTGAACTCAACACAACAAGATATAGGCCCAAGCTAGTTTTGCACAACTTACAATTAACAAGCTACTAAAAGTATGGACCAAGGGTTGCCCAAAGACTTAAAATACCATATCATGAACACAATTGAAAATATAATTATTTCAAAGATCATTCACAAATAACTTACTTAGAGCAATATCTAAAACATATGAAACACAAGAACCATGCATAGATGAATAACGCAAAGAGAGACACCAAAGAACAATGTCTTTAATTGTATTAGCTTCACCAAATTTGAAATAATCCAAGTATCTCAAGTATTACAATTCCTCTTAGAGCTCGTAACTAAAATTCTAGCTCCTTTACTAACTGTCTAACCTTGAAAAATGAAGGGAAAATCCCAATTTATAGCACTACATTTTAGGGCAGCCCAAATTAGGGTTTACATCTTGGGTTGGCTAGGGAGGTCAGCCACATTCCCTCATAAAATTCCTTAGTTCTAAATTACAATAAAACATTAAAGGATGGCCTCAAAAGGTCAACTCTTGCAATAAATATTCTATCTAGCACAGAGTTCAAGGCCTAGTCAAATTGTCTTCACATGCAAAATTGATATTGATCACATTCTCCTACGCAATCAAGTTGAGTCACCCTTCTCCCCTTTGTCCACCTTATCTCTTCTAGAAATTTCTTTAACTTTCTTAAGTACTAGATCCAAGTTGATTTGGGTTGGGAGTGAGATTAAATTAATTCTCACCTTAATTAAATTTAACTCTCCAGTATATTTAGTTAAGTCCTTTTCCCAATTTGAATAAAATCTTTGATACCTATCCAAGCTGGAAATATATATTGCTACACCCTCCATCTGGTCCTTGGCTATTGGGCCACTATTTCCAAGTGAGTAGATCTCATGCCACAACTTTTGCAACTGCCCAACATTCAAATTCTTCTTTTTAGGAGTCTTTCTTCCAGTTACAATCTTCAAAAAGGTGATACAACTATCAAAATTTCCCTTTACTTTACTTTGTGCCTTGGATATCTTCTTTGGTACCTTATTCTTGGGATCATTCTTGAAATTGAAGGTCTCTATCCACTCCATGACACTTTGAGTGTTCTCCATAGTGATGGCACCTTCTTTAACTAACAAATCTGTGGGAACTTGAAGAATCTTTTCCAACTCCTTAACAATAGCATCATCATGATTCTTGCATTCAAGGAGGAATTGGTTGATATCTTCAAAAAGGAAGGAGGAATTCTCATACATGTGCAATACCTTCTCAATGATGGAATCACCTGTTTTACTTACATCATGCAACCAGTCCTGCATGCCCCTTACAGATGATTTCAATCTTTCAATTTTTGCAATCGTCTCCTTGGATAACATCCATTCAGAAAATGAAAACCCCTCACCAGTTTGTGGTTGTAATGACTTAACAAGATGTTGAACATATTTATACACCTCATTAAGTTTCTTTTTTAGCATTTCCTTCTCTTCAATGTCTTTATCTAATCTCCTCAAAAATGTTTGCGAAGACTACTGAAATTCTTCCTTTTCTTGCTCCTTGGTAGTGGGACCCAAGTTAATTTTTTAAAATTTATAATATGAGGGCCTCACCTCATCTCTATACTTGTTCTCCATAGGAACATCAACATGGAAAAGGATTTTATTAAATGCATCTCAATAAAACTTTGAAATAGTCCTTGCTTGCTTTCTTTCCTTGGGCTGCCCCCAACTTTCTAGGAACTTGTCCCAATATGGAGTTTCATCTTCCACTATCACTAACTTATGCTTCAGCCTCTATTCTAGCAATTCAAGAGCAACTAGTTGTCCAATTTATGTATTCTTTTGGATAGTATCATGTTCTGACTAATCATGAGCACTTTCTTCAACAACCTTTCACATTTTCTTCGCCATTTTCTTGATTCTGCTACCCTTCACTTTTATCAAGCTCCTCTCCATCTCTACCAAATTTATCATCATTTGATTTATCATCTCCAACCTCAACATGGTGTTGATCAAGATGCTCTTTTTGAGGAGGTTGAGAAGGCATCTCCACTATCATCTTAGAGGTTTCTTCTTTGTTTTGTACTTCCTGACCTCCCAACTATTTTCCAAAATCACTTAGCTACCCATCTTTGGGTGTATGGACTTCTTCATCCGATACTACTTCCCCTGAATTACCTAGAAGTTTATCTTCTTCTCCTTGTGGTTGATCAAGAGTACTGGAAACATTACCTTTTGTTACTATGGAATGGGGATATAATGGGATAATTGTTCCCTAGAGTTGTCCTTTCCATCTTTTCCTTAAGATCATCAGTAGGTGCCTCTTCAGTAGTCACCTCTTCCTCTCTATCCATATTTTCTACTGGATGGGTTCTCGGCTTAGGAGAATTTCTCCTCACATATAACTTTTGCTTTTCTCTAGAGCTCTCGACATCAACCACCTTAGTTTGAGTGGACTCTTCCTTAGTAACCTTGGCCTTTTTTATCCTTTGCTAACCTCTTCCCTTCAGTCATTATTTTTCTTTTCTTGGATGGCTGGGACTTTTTAGCCACTTCTTCATAAATTTCTTTTGAAGGATTTCATGCCTTAGCTACTAGCTTCCTCTTTTCTTTTCTTTTTGCTTGGCTCATTTTCATCCTTCTAATGAAAAATTGGGATTTATCTCCCTTTTCCTCTCAAGGAACCTCTATTGTATCATCCTTTGTTTTTTATGTTTCTTCCTCTGAATGGGATTCAAGGTCTCCCATTAGGTCATATGTGAATTTTGTGCCATCAGCTTCTAACTCTAGAATCTTTTGCTTCACCCATAATTTGGAGTATCTTAAAAAAAGTGCATTAATTACATTCATTTCCACTACCTCCTCCTCAGACTAGTTAATTAGAGGTAGAGGCCTATCCTTATATTGCTCATAATCATGATGTTGCAAGAGCTCCCCATCATCCTCCACTTGATTTGGAACTTGAGAAATTCTATGCAATGTAATCATTTTTAAGGACAACCTAGAGCACCTTCTTTTGATTACTTCAAATTCATCCTTGCAATTGGTCCAGTAATCCTTTATGTGTATCTTATGTCTATATTCGTTGTTTTCCTACTTTTTGGAAACACCATAAGGGCCAAAGTTATCCCTATTAGTATGTGAATGTAAATTATAGTGCACCATCTCCTTCTTAGCATATTGGGCACTTTCAATTGATGGAAAAGCTTCCAAGAATTCAATTCTCAATGGGAATTAAAATCCCAGTGCTGGCTTATGCATATCTTTTATCACTACATAAAAATCCACCATTTTTCTTCCCACCTCAAGCAAGATAAGGTTATTTGTTGGGTACCTAGGAAATCGTAGTGGTATAGCTGGTGATCCCTAAATCCTAACATATGAAAACTTATAAAACTCAATGAACCATTTACCATATTTTCTTATTAGCTCCATAGCCTCTATTGAGTTCCTCACATGTAATGTATCTTGCAACAACCTTGTAATGTACATAAATAATGCATCATTAACCCTCCTGTAATTGGTTGTGTTAAATTGGAGCTATGAGAAAATATCAAAAATCATGTCTTGACCAAGGACCCCTCTGTAGCTAAAGCCCTTGTACTTGTTCTTCCTAGCAATAATATACACTAAATAAGATGTCATAGTAAATTTCTTGGTGTCTTGTACACTTCTCCATTTTTCATATTAATTATCACTAATTATGTTTGTACAGTGATAGTGTGTTCCTTTTACAATCTGGGAGATGATATAAAATATCCAATTTATGAATATAAAGGAATCTTCAAGCCCCATGACTCTACCCAATAGAGTTATCATTTCATTGTATTCTTTCTTGAAGTCAAATCTATATAGTTGTTTGGGTAGCTTTGAGTAATGTGACTTGGGCTTAGCAATCCAATTTTTGTTCATCATTAATAAAACCTTGTTAGGATATTTTGCATAGAAATATTTTTCCTCCTTGATATTAATATTGACCAACTTGTGATGGGATCCTATGTTGAATGTCTCTGCTATAGATTCTTCTATTAGGTTGGCCATGATCCTACCTTGTGGCCCCACAATGACTCTTATGTCCAATTCATAATGCTTTACACACTTGAATACTAGTTCTGGATACAACAAAGTTGGAGGAAATCCTGCTGCCAGAGCTAATCATGTGTTAGTGATGATCTTGGCCATTTCGAATGGTGCATCCCCAAACATCCTCTACCTAAAGTCATCATAATCTGTGTCCCATTTTTGTGTCTCTAATCTTTCTCAATGTAGAAACTATCTTAGACTCAGGCCAAATGTCCTTGAATGCATATTTCATCCTCACATCTCTTTTCTTAGGCTCCTTAGGGCCAACTTCTGATGTGTTTTCCTTGGATCCCTTGGATGGACTCGTCTCAACCTACATCTGTTAGAAGGGAGCAATAATTACTACAACACTTAGTATGATTAGTCATTAAGTTCAATTTCATCATATTATCAAAAGAGTCCATGAATCAAAACATAATAATCATAAAAGACCTAATGGAAGCCATAAAAACTCACTACGACACCAAGAAGTCAAGTATTGCAAAACCTCAGATATTTCACCCATTTGGGGATTTCAGTCAGGAAAGGATTTCAGGGAATCCACCCCGGGTTTATTCTCCAAAGGCTCTGAAGCTTGGGGAATCTAGGGAGAAATGAATTCTCTGAATTGATACCATTTTAGCACAACCCTGTGTTGGGATTCCTTCATGATTATCTTTCAAACATTCTCCTTCCCATGCAAACTCTAAGTCAAAACATTCATTGCCATTCAAGGAAGTTCAAAGTTTCAAGTGCCTAGAAGATTTTAGAAAATTTGGGGAGGGGCGGATTCTTTGAATGCCAAGATGTTTGGGGAATCCGGGTCTAGGAGGATTTCCCGAAGATGCTAGTTCAACTTTGAAGCTTAAGTCACTAACCCTTTCTTACTTGATGCAATCACCATACTTGAAGGTTCAGGCCAGAATTATGCATGTGTGCCTTTTTATGGATGGCCTGGGTTCTGAAGCCTATAATGGATTTTGGAGAATCTAGAGAGGGATGGATTCTCTGAATGTCAAGACACTCTATGTAGTACCCCTCCACTTTTGGTCCTTCGTGTCATATGAGTAAGTTGTGCATTTGCGACTTGTGAGATCTTGTTGCCTATTGTTGTTCAAGTATTGTTTTGAATTTTGTTGCTCGTAATAGCAACATTAATTTAATTAAAGTATTAAATTAAATTATTAAATGTATTAATTAATTATTAAATTTCTCTGAAGGAGATAATGAATTAATAGATTATATTATTTCTTTATCAAAGACGAAATTGTAAATTACAATTATAAATAATGAGTATTTCAAATTTAATAAAATGGATTAGTCATCCATTTATGGATGAAGTTTAATTATAAATTTCAAAATATTTGGTTAAAGAAGTGAATAAAAGGAAAATAAAGGATAAATATATTATTATTTATTCGTCTGCTTAGATAAATGATAAATACTAATAAATTTATATACATATATAAAATTTATATAATAATAAACTTTTGCAAGAAGCTAAAGTCGACATCTGTCCTTGCCTTTATCTCCACCTAGCTTCATACTTTCTCTTCTGCTTCCTCATGCTTGGTCTTGGCTTCCACTTCTTGCATGCCCTCAACGTCGTCTGAGGGCATTATTTTTGGGGAGGGCATCAGTCAGACAGGGGAGGCCTTATTATTGCTTTTCTTCCTCGCAGATATGGGTCTAGGGGTGCGTTTTGCAACAGGGATCAACAACATCATTTATAAGGGTTGTCGCTCCTCCAAACTCGGTCTTGGTACTTGGTCACTACTTTGATCTTCAAAGTTCCTAAAGGAGAAAATAGAGGTAGGTACATTCTGCAATATACTTACCTTTGCATCTCACGAGGACTTGACTCATCTGGTTATTCACTGTCAGTAACTAGCATGTTCTTAGTTGTAGAATAACTTAGAGATTAAGTTTCCTATTTGTATATTTTCCTACTATTCTCATCATTGGGACCTATGATGAACTTCAATCGAACATAGCAGACTGTAGAGGTGTAAATAGCCTTCCTGATTTCGTTGGGAACCTATCACATCTGCAACACTTGAAATTAGAATGTTGTAGAGGTTTAAATAATCTTTCTATTTCCATTGCAAACCTGTCTTAGCTACGGCACTTGAACATAATAGGATGTTTAAAGGTTTAAATAACCCGCTTGATTCTTTTAACAATCTATCGTAGTTGCAACATTTTAAGGATCCAGCTAAAAAGTAGTGTTGCTGGAAATACCCTACCTATATTCATATATGATCCACATGTCCATTTGTTAAAAAATTTCCCTACTGTTATGATTGGATGGATTTCCCTTAGTCATTACTGGATATCTGTTACAGTACACACTATTATACTACAGGTCTAGTTTTCTATTCAATTAGCAACACCAGTAATGCAATAGGGGTTGCGAATGTGTGAAGTATGTGCAACCCTCATTCACCAAAACCTTCTTGACTGCGCGCACCCTGGACTCACGAAAAGCTTGCAGTGTTAGGATGTGTTGCAGAGTGCTTCATTAATTTAAGGATTCTGAGAGCTTTCTTGAAAATCCATTTTGTGCTCATCCTGCAATAAAGACGTATCATTAGACTGCATTTCTTTGAGGCATTTTGCCAAATGGTGCATGTGCATTGTCTTTGCTTCTTCATTTTTCTGCAACTATTGTTTACCAGGGCAGTTGCAAACACAACATCTCACAGAATTTCTCTATCCTTTGTACTTTGATTGATGTCTATAACCTGTTCCACAATGCCATTTCAGCACAAGCAGGCAAGATATTGGTAAAGGTTATGGAATTTTCCTTTCAAAAGTGTCTTAAACCATTTCATCAAAAACCAATTTGTGCAAATTCTGCAATCATAGCATTTCATGCTACCTCAGTGTATTTCTCTTGTCCCTGCAACCAATCTTCTCATAGTCTTCTGATTTCTTTCCTTGCGAGTTTCTGCTTAGCGCTGGCCTATCGTTTAGATTGTTTCATTTAGAATCATAAATTTCTTTTTCCCTCATAACATTGTCGTTGTTTTAAATGATTGAAATGGTGCACATATCTCAGAGTAATTTCTCTTGCAACATTATTGGGAAGTGTGGTTTAGTCGTTGGGTGAAGCATAGGCTGGAGTTAGTAATTTACTTGATATACTCCCTTTACCATATTATAATTCACTTTTAATTCATGAATATTCGATGAAAATTGTGCATGTCATTTAATATATATGTAGTCTGGGTCCGTTTTTCTTCTACTTTATATAATTTGTTGTATAGAGATAATCTTCAGTGTACTCAATAATATGTCATTCGATGAAATGTACTTAGGAGAGCGTATAGGTATTTGAATATGTATCTATAATTATATAATTATAAATTTGTATCCTTAAAAGTGTATGTTATTAATATTAAATAGTTATGTCTTTTTTTATTAATTCTGCAATTTAGAAACCTATCCTTATTTATTTATTTATTTATATATATATATATATAGAAGGATAGGTTTCTAAATTGCAGAATTAATAAAAAAAGACATAACTATTTAATATTAATAACATACACTTTTAAGGATTCAAATTTATAATTATATATATATCACCATCGTATTATTATGTGCACCTCCGATTCTTTTGTGTTATTCGATTTTGCTACTTGGTAGTGTATGACTAAATATGGGCAAATTAGATAGTGCTAATGTTAGTTGATATGAGTAAATTATTATGTAATCAATTCATAGATACTAAATTATTAAGTAATAAATTCATAGATACTGCATGTATATTTGCAAGTGATCTGATCAATTAAAAATGTAGGACCCTTTTACTTTGTTTTTTTTTTTATACATACAAATTAGATATTGAAGCCATGCTTGTTCTTTAGTTATTTCGAAGTATATAGAATTGTGTTTGATTTTAATCAGATTATTGTTAAAAGATTAGTCTCATCAAATTTGTATATTAATATTTTGAGCATTAAAAATGGATGAAGATTTTAGATGTAGATATATAGATATATTATATTAGGGTTGCACTTATGGAAGATTTGATATATATATATATATATATATATATATATATATATATATATATATATATATATATATATATACATTGAAGATAGTAAATAATAAGTTGGAAGTGGTACGATAGGTGAAAACAATAGGTGTTAGTAAGTATAATAGAATCATTTAGTGGAGATAATAAAATTGAGAGGTATGCAATTAATAAAAGTAAACAGGAAAGAAAAGAGCAAAATGTTATTTAATAATTAATTTTTGATTAGATAGGTGAATAGTAGGTGATGTATTCAAGTAAGGGAATTAGTCACCTCTTAATCAGGTAATTTAGAGTCATGGTTAGTTGATGGTGTAGATAAATAACAGGGAGTACTAATTAGTAAGAATATAATAATCATTAGAGTATAATCGAGCAATAACAAATAGATGCAATGTATAATTAAAGATTGATTATTGAAATGATTAGTATCTTATAACTTATTTAGTTATATGTGAATTATTTGGTTTACGATTAGAAAGAGTTATTTGGTTTGATTTGATACAATTGCTTGTTCTCTTGAAGATGCTCATTTAGACTTAAATTAATATGAGGGTATACTTATACATATATATTTATGTTATTTAGAGAGAGAGGATAGTATAGTTAAGGAATGGTTAGTGTAGGTAGTAATTTGTATAATTTGTTATGTGGTTAGGATAAATTGACTTTTTAGTGAAATAAGGTTTTGGAGGGAAATGCCTTATTTATAATTAGTTGTATTGGTTAAATGAATGAAATTCTTGCAATGATTAACAAAATTTTGTTATGTTTAATCATTAAAACAAGCATATGGTCAGGCAAGGAACTTATAGAAGGAAATGTGTTTTCTTAAAAATTGTAATAGAATGTTTAGAACCTCATTGTCAAATAATATAATTCTCATTGGGTTATAGGTTTTGGATAAAATTTGTTTTATCTTGCTAACTAATAGTTTCCTTTGATCAATATAATATCCTTGATGATCCATCATGTGTATATTAAGAGGGGATAAGGATTTAGTGTTGAATTTGATTAAATTGAAGGTTTTCTTATGATTTATCATTGTGACTTAAAATTTCCTTATAGTGAACAAATGAATAAAATGTAAATCAAGCATCTATTAGTCTTTATGATTATGAGTGTTTCAATATATTTAAAGGTGAATTTTGATGGTTATAATGATTGATTGGTTTAATTTTCAAATTGAGATTGTGTATCATTGATTGTTGTCATTGTCATAATTGTTGTATTTATTAAGGGTGATTAGTTTCCATACTACAAGGGAATCTTGAGAGGAGAAATAGAGGTCTCCCTTGGATGCTAGTTGAATTTGTGTCGAAATTGATTATGTTTGCATTGGTTGAATCTAAAGATATCTTTATGATGACATCATTTCTATTCTTCTCCTTTCGATTTATGATTATGAAACTTATATAGTCATTTTATGATCCCATGATGTGAATATTCCTTTTGTGTTGATTTTGATTTAGGAGACTATATGCAATGAATTTCTTGTAGTCATATTTTGAGATGGTCGGGAACCCAAAGTGTTTGAATTACCTTCAATGAAAGTTGGTTGTTTTTCAGTGTTTAAGGCTTCAAGAGGCAATGGAGAAACTTGGTTTATGTTGATTCTTCCATGATTGGACCTTTGTGATTCATTAATCCTATTTTTGATTTTGAATTCTTGTGGGTGGTACCTCCTTTTTTCTCATTTCAAGTGATACAAAATGGGTTTTTGAGATGGTTCTTGCTTTGCATGTTGTGTGATATGTACTCCTTGATTTTTATGTGAGATGAGGTACACCCCTTGCGTGTTTTAGTTTGGTACCCATGGGGAGTGACTCTTCATGGGGGTGTGGTGCACAAAGGGGATATTAGGGTAACCCATGGAAGATTTTCCTAAACAAGTGATAATATAATTAATGAACTAGTAGGTTTGGGTAGAGAAACACTAAACAAGATTAATTATCAGCCTCACCCATACCGTTAGTGCTTTCATAGGCTAAGGATGGGATGAGAAGACCTGGTTGGTAAGATCACTTCCTTGTCCTCACGAAAGGTAAGTGGTCCCACATGAGTCACCCTATGGAGTGGCCGCCTTGAGATAGGCAGCCAGGATAACCATAGATGGAGGCGGTACCTTGTGATAGGTTGCCTAGCTAATCCATGTAAGGCCATGCAATGACACTCTCCTACAGTACCTATTTATTTTCCCTTATTTGGTTGCCTTTGGGAGTGTAGATTAAATTGTTGATGTTGTTGAGGCAATTGGTTCTTGGTGTTTGTTGTTGAAGCCTCCAAGTTCCATCTTTTAGTGTTGCACACATGGCTCATGGCAACTTGATTGATGTTAATGAAAGGTGCATTTGATATTGTGATTTCATTTGTGGGCTTTAGATCTTGTTGTTTTTCTCACCTCTTATGGTTATTTAGTGTTGTTCTATAATATTAGCAGTTGGTTTGTTGGATTTTTCATTATTTTTTTGAGGCTATGTGATGGTAATGTTATGGGTTGTTATATTATGTTATTGTTATCCTTGTTGTGGAGTTTGGTTTTCTGTTGGTTCATTTGTCTCTTTTGGTTGAGGAATGAGGATCTTTGTTGTCAACTCCTAGCATGGGGGGTGGACTTTCAGGTCCACATGGTTAGGTGGAACATGCTATACACTCCATTAGGTTCCCAAGCTGTGTTCGCAATGCAGAAGCTGACACAAAGTTCTAGAGCTTCACTTGGTGGAAGACTATTCCTCATTTTGTACCTTATTCGTCATTAAAGTATCATCCTTGTACTCAATGTACTTTTCCTGTTGATATAAGGGAAGCATTGTGTAATGTACCACTATATCCTTGATATGTTGTATCTATGGAAATATTCTCCACTATTGTATTATGGAACTGTGAATTGAATTGTTATAAAATGATGTATCATTTTCCTATCTTTTGATTGTTAATGGTTGTATGTTATCTTTATGTAATCTTTATTTTTTCATTATCATTATATGGTATTAGTTTTAGTATTGTGTGATGTTGTCTCATGTACCCCAGAGGACGTAGTGGTCATTGTGATTGTATAATTTTCTTCTATGTAATATATGTTCATGGTTAACTTATGTTATGTTCCACTTTCAAAAAAAACTATTGTTCTTTTATTGTGTTTCTTGTTGTCCTTTGGGGTTCACATGGTGGGGTGTTACACTCAGGGAATCCATGCCTAACTAGAATTTTTGAAGGAGGTTCACCAACTAAGGCTCGACCTAAAAGATTCAACACATAACCTGAGACCACCCTAAAGTTGATCAAAGCTTATTAGATGCAACAGTAAAAACCAAGGACTTTGAGAATTTGAAGGTCGGATGGGCTCAAAAAATCTAGAGGGGCGTGGATTTCCTAAAGGGATCACACTTGGAGAATCCACCTAGGGGTGGATTTTTTGAAGGGACTAGCCATCGGAGAATCTGCCATGAGGCAGATTTCTAGAAGATTTTTATTTTCCTTACAACTCTTGATCCTTTCGAAAAACCCACATTTAGCTCACTTACTCAAGCTCAAACCAAGTTCAAATGTAGACCTTAAGTGCATGTTTGAGCACAAACCAAATAAAATAAAATTGTCTGAAAATTCAAACTTCAATCATCAAGAAAGGCCATTTTTGAATCTATCAAAATTAGGGCACAAGTGCATATAACTAGGGGTTAATAATCCGAATGTTCAAAATTGACTCAAATTTCCAAAGTTAACAATGAAATCATAGGTACAAATCCTAGTTTCGATAAAATTCACATGCCCTAATTTACCCTTTGCAGAAACTCTAAAAGGAAAACCGAAAAAGAGGAATGATGCCCTAGTTTGAATAATGTGTTGAATAATGCCCAATAAATCATGAAAAAATACTATAAATGTCCATGAAATCCATGCCTCAACCATTAAATTTCAAGCAATCCAAACAACCAACAAGTAATTCCAAGTAGGAAATACCTCATATCATCAAATCAAACATGGGGAAATCGAAGCTTTGAAACTTATAAAATGAAGTTGGAATAAGGGTATGTGCAGGATCATGATGGGCCAAAAAGTGGCAATATGATGGGTATGTGTAGGGTATGTGGCTAACGACTTTTTTTTACCCAAAATTGATGAAACAAAAAGGGTTTTTAAAGGAGATTCTAAGCTTTCCACCAATATAAGTTATGCTTTACTTTGAATTTAATAAATAATTATCATTCATTTTCTATTTGAATTACGACTAAAGTCCTGATTGATAGGCTGATTGAAAAACATCTATAGCTTTCAAACAATATCACATTTTTTGAATTCGAAACATGCATCACATTTTATGCTTTGCATACTATAGGATTAAAAAAAAATGATTTTCATGATGTTTTGAGCAAGTTAAGGTGGTCAGACATATGAGTTTTTATATTTTTTAAAAGTTGTAATAAAAAATTCATAATTATTTATTTACTTGGAAAAAAATTACAAAAAAATATGCATCACATCTAGACATGAGTCCTCTACTTATATCTAAAATATTATAAAAAAATTTATCATTTTATTGTGGTTAGGGTGGTCGACAGACACCTACTTATTTTTCCTTGAAATTTAAGTACTCTGAATTGAAATTTTAAATTTTCACCAAATAGATTTTTCTTTTTTTAAAATAAACCTAGTAGTTTGGAAACTACATTCAATTTGCTACAGATAACTTATTCAAATTTTTCTGTCAAGTTGCCTAACTTCGATTTTTCTAAAAAAAATTCCACTTAAGGGCCTATTTTTTCCATGATGATCTGACACATACCCATAATAATAGACTCAATGCACATACCTTTTCAATGGGGAAAAGATTACAACCTGCAAAGAATGCCCTCAAGTTTGATCAAACTCTTGAATGTGGTCACTCGAATCACCAAAACCAACGGCAAGGAAAATGAGGTTGGCCAACACAAGCCGCAATGTGCAAATGAGGAAATCAAAGCCCAAAAACAACTTAAAAGACCCTAAAAATTCTCACCAAATACCCTCAAGTACAACCCCTGACAAGTCATAAATGGCTCAACAATACTTCCCTGGGCTTCGGGAATACAAAGAGGAGACATATTTCAAGGAATCTAGAAAATGCCAAATTCTCTTAATGGATTAGACTTCAGAAAATATGGACCATTCTTGATTCTCCAAAAAGCAACCCCCTTCGGAAAATCCACCTGATGGAAGAATCTCTGAAGGTCCTCCAAACTTAGCCAATTTTTCCCCAAGGTGAAATTTTAGGTGAAATCATGGAGTTCCAACATTGACCTGAGATCACAGAGTTGCAATCAAAGCACCCCAAGTGCAGATAAGACATAAATTTCCCCAAGTGAAGCAAAAGGTCAAAATATCAAAGGAACCCATCCCTTGATGGGAGAAGGTCAAACCCAAAGAAAAAAAAGAGGGAGGCAAGCAAAAAGGAGGGTCCCTACCTCAGGTGGGGTGTGTGTGTAGAAGTGCACAATAGAACCTATAACTGGTTTTATTGATAGGTTCTAGAAGGATTATTCTAGGTTACAATCACCTTATGTAGTGGATAATTTTTCTACCATTGTGGTTTATTATATGACAGTTGATCCTTTAATTGCTATGTTTGTGAAGCAAAGGGAAAATTCCCCCACTACTATACCAAAAGTCTATGTTGAAGTCGTAAGTGTAAATTTAGAAATGAAACACCTATGAAGTGGGCTGTCAAAAAATGACACAAATGGATTGAAAAATTATCCTATCTCGAGTGTGAATGGAGTCCCTTTAAATCATCCAATGAATCCTAATGCTTTCTCTTTAGTGGTCCAAAATGGGATGTTTCATCTAAATACTTTCTTTCAACTAGGAAATAGTCAAGCTTTAGTCTCTCACCTTGGTCCAACTATCACATAGCTACATCCTAATTGAAATTATTTCTTCTCACAAACTCAAGAGATTCAAAATCTTAAAATTCCAGATGATAAGGAAGAAATTAGAGAAATCACAACTCAACTCAAAAGGTTAACCACAAAGGTTACACATTTAAGGAATCAAAATGTGTATTCTCAAAATGACAATAAGAATTTGTAAAGTCAAGCATACAACACTCCTAGACCACCTAGACCTTAGAACAAACGACTGAATAATGGAGGAATATACACACCTTTAGATAACACTAATCCTTTTGATGATAGATCCACGTCAAAGGTAAATTTAGCTGACCTTGTAATGAATAATTGGTGTAGAATTCATAATACAAATGCTCATTTTGACGTGGATTGTCCATAGTTTAAAACTACCTTAGATATTTTTCTAGTTGCTACACACTACAACAAACAATATGACTCTCATCCTCCAAAGGGAAATGAATTAGTTCCAGTAGGTTATGATTCTTCTTTGGTCCTTGAAAGTTACGAATGTGTCGAATCGCTTGCTATTGTCAGGATTCATACTCATGAATATGAAGGAGACTATACAACGATGACTTTAGAAACATATACATTTCCATATCAAGATGAAAAGGAACCTCAAGATGAAGTTGACGAAATTCATTCTTTTCAACAATATCAGAAAGGACATAGTTATAACCTGATAAGTAACACAAATAGTGGAAATAAATTCAATGTGTTATTGACCATGTCAATTCCACCCAACAACTTTAACACTCCACCAAATGATAAATCAAGCAATACTCTAGGGTTACCTAAGGTTACCTCTCAATATAATTCATCAAAAATTTCACAAAATGAAAAGGTAAATTCCGCTGATCAAAATAATTTGACTAATTATTTAGCAAAAGTAATCAAAAAGGTAAAAATCAGCCTTTTTTATTAGAATTTCTCAAAACAACTATGATCAGGAAAGCTTTCTTTAATACTTTAGAAGATCTCTTCCAAAGGAAAGAAAATTTAGAGAATCTCAAGAGAAAGATAATTCCATTAAGGAAAAAGACAAGGACATTGTTCCTATGGTGGATGCGCAAGTAGCCTTTTATAAAGGAAAACTAGAATCCCCACCATTTTTACTCATGCTGAGAATATTTGGTAAAAATCTTCATAATTGTCTAGTAGCCTCTAGAACATCCACGAATGTAATGCCTTTGTCCATATGTCAAACACTAGGGTTAACTCCAAAAATTTCTCTAAAGAAAGTTACTAAACTTGGCAAAATTGAAGTAAATGTAGTCGAGGAGTTAACCAATATTCATATGCAATTAGCATCAGATCCCAAGATTCAGTATTATATAGACATTTAGGTCATTGAGACACTTGATAATTATGATATGTTATTGAGTAGGGATTGGTTGAGGAATTTGAATGGATACATGGCCATAAATTTCTCACATATCTAGTTAGCATGGAAAGGATTTCCTAATCAAATCAGAATTGAGAGAGAACCACGTATGAAATACATAAATTCTAATTACGATCAAAAAAATGAAATTGTATATATTGATGTAGAACCAGGGGTTTATAAAATACAAAGCTTGGGTGTTAAAATAGATGAATTATTCACATGCAATGCTAAAAATCATAATTAGATAACTCCTAGAATTGATCTTTTAATTGAATTAGCTTATTATTCTCCTAAAGAAGAAAATAGTCATTATGATAAATTTTGGAAGAACATTGTTATAGAAGCTCGAAAGAGTGGTAAAATTAAAATCACTAAAAAAAAAAAATTGTTAAAGGATTGGTGCAGGGCACACAATTCTATACATTCAAAAGATAGTTGCATGATATGTTTTGAAATAATTCCCAAAATTGAGAACCAGTGTTGTATAGAACATGCTAAGATCAAAAGGTCTGAACCAAAGATACATTAAGATAAAGTCCAGGTTATGCAAACAAAAAATGTTAATTCAACAACTCTTAAGAATGGTATGTTTGAAGTTACTGATGATCAAGCCTAGATCCTTAAGTTCAATGGATCCAAGTCAAAACAAGGAATTGGAATTGGAGTTAAACTCATTAGTTCGCAAAGTAAATATTTTCTTGCTACTTATCAATTGCAATTTCAATGTACTAACAATGTGGTAGAATATGAAGCCCTTATTCATGGTTTGATGCTCACAATTAAGAAGAAAGTAAAAATTCTTAAATTTTTTGGTGACTCTGAATTGGTCGTCACAGAAGTTTGAAAGTAGTGCTTGAAGATAAATGAAACATATTGGAATTTATTACTAACTCCGGTATCTCTGAAGCACAAATAATTGAAGAAATAGATTGCCCTGATGGTGAGATTCAAGATGAAGAATTAGCTCAAGCTAAAGATAATAGTAATCTAAAAGGGATAATTGAGTTCAAACGACTATTCGACATAGATCAAATAGTTTGACAAAAAGATTTTCCCCAAAGTGATGAAGGGCAATCTGAATTGTACAATTTCCATACTAAAGAAGATCCTAAGAATGTGCTTATAGGAAAGGTATGTACTGAAGAAGAAAGAAGAAATATCGCTCAGGAACCCAAAGATTATTGGAAGGTTATAACATGGACACATGAAGATTTGAAAACCTAAGATACTTTTGTCATTACTTATACAATACCGCTAAAGCATGATGTAAAGCCTTTCCGACATGAACAATGGCCAGTAAATGCACTCTTAGAACCACTAATCCAAAACGAATTCCAAAGTATTATCTTATCCCAAATGATATTTCCTATGGGATGTTCTCCCTGGGTGGAAAACTTGTTACCCATTGGGAAGAAGAATGGAGACATATGGTTGTACGTAGACTTCTGAAATCTTAACAAGGCATTTGAGAAAGATAATTATCCACTACCTTCACTACAAGAAGTGTTACAGATCATCAATAGTTCACATATGATGCCCTTTTTGGATGGATTCTTTGGATATAATCAAGTAATGGTAGCGAAGGAATATTGAATGAAGACAACATTCACCATTAAGTGGGGAACTTTCACTTACAAAAGGATGCCATTTGGATTGATCAATGTCAAAGCTAAATTTCAAAGAGCTATGGACTATTCTTTTCAAGATTTGATAGGAAAATGTATTATCATCTGCATTGATGACATCATAGTATTTTCAAAAAATAGAAGAGATCATATCCAAGATCTTAGAGCACTATTGCAAAAGTGTGAAACTTACGAAGTTTCACTGAATGCTAAGAAATATATTTTCAAGGTGACTGAAGGTAAACTATTGGGACACATTATTTCTAAAAGAGGTATTTCAATAAACCCATACAAAGTGAATGCATTGCTCAGGTTACAACCCCTGAGAAGTAAAAAATAATTGAAATCATATTTCGATAAGATCAATTTCGTCTAAAAAATTTATCACTGGATTTGTCGAGATAGTAAAACCACTCAATGATATGTTGAAGAAAGATGCAAAAATAGAATGGAAAAATGAAGCTAAGCTTGCCTTTGAGAATATTAAAGTTTTAATTGTAGAAGCACTAGTGCTAGTAAGTCCAAATTATGTTAAACCTTTTTTATATTTACTCTTTTGCTTCTGGTCATACTTGTGCATCAATACTAACATAGAAAGGTGAGAATAAAGAAGAAAATTTGATTGCTTTTGTGAGTGCTCCATTTAAAGAAGTGGAGCTAAGGTACATAGATTTTGACAAACAAGCCTTTTCTTTGGTTAAAGTAGTATGAAAATTGAGGCATTACATTCTCAAGTATAGTCAAGGCTATTGTCCCAAATGTTGCAGTTAAAATATTGTTAAAACAGAATGAGCTCAGTGAAAAAAGAGATAAATGGGTT
Source organism: Sequoia sempervirens (assembly GCA_007258455.2). Lineage (NCBI taxonomy): Eukaryota > Viridiplantae > Streptophyta > Pinopsida > Cupressales > Cupressaceae > Sequoia > Sequoia sempervirens. The sequence continues at coordinate 77,045,090 of VDFB02252616.1, read as the reverse complement.
ATGATTTTGCAAGAGTTTGATTTAGAAGTTATACCCATGAAGTTGGTTCAGGGGCAAGCCTTGGTTAAATCTATTGTAGAGATAGATCCACAAATCTCTAGCAAATAGTATACTTTAGATGTAAAAGATTAAGAAGATTGGTATTGAGATATATGGCATTATTTAGTCAGCCATACTTGCCCTGATCATATGCAAAGAAATCAAGAAGAGCCCTTAAGATAAAATCACAAAGTTATGTGATTAAAGGAGGAGCTCTATTCAAAAGATCAAATCATGAAGGAATCTATTGAAGATGTTTGAATAGGATGGAAGCAAATGAAGTGTTGTAGGAATTGCTTGATAAGTTTGGAATAGCTCATGGAGTACTTTTAGCTACTGCACACCTCATCCTGAGAGCTGGTTATTACTGGCTAGTGATTTTTAAGGACACATATGAACACGTGAAACACTGTTATACATGTCAAACTATAGCAGATAAAGGAAGATTTAATGCTCAACCATTACACTTAGTGATGGAAATGCACCCTTTTCACAATGGGGACTAGATTTCATTGGTACTATCAATCCTCCATCATCAGTAGGTCACAATTTTGTACTGACTACTACATATTATTGTACCAGATGGACCAAAGTATATCCTAGAAAATAATGCACCACAGAGCTGGTAACCAAAATTTTGGACGAAAATATTATTGCCAGGTTTGGAATATTGTATGCATTGGTATGTGACAATGGCCCTACATTTTCTTCATGAAAATTTTCCAATTGGGCATTTGAATATGGTATTGTAGGCATCCATTAAAATCTGCAAAAACTAAACTTCCATAGGGGTTAGTATTTCACAAATCTAACAAAATACCTCTATGAAATACCTTGTAAAGACTTCCAAATGCCATACATGACAAAATGAAAACAAAAGCATTAGGAAAACAATAACAAGTCACCTATTCCATAGTGGATTGGTGTCACATGTGCTAGTGACCCTTTCCCAATCCTTGACTGATAAGCTAGTGATGAAATTGCTATTGATATGGAGATGCTAAGTAGACAAGATCAAATCTCAAATGAAGAGAGTGACCTTGCAAGAGATTGTGGAGGATTTGCTCAAAGATGAAGCTTGTATTTAAAGATTTTCAAATGCTGAGTGTTGAAGAGGGACCAATGTGGGACAAAGATCAAGCCAATAAGATAAGGACACTTGTCAAGTGGTGAGTGGTCAATGGTTGTGCAAGATTTGGGAAGAGTGCCCATGAGAGGGAGAATTTGAATTCAAATTTGCAATGAATGTTGAGTTTGACCTTTGGAAGGGGACATGTAAGAGACATGTAAGGCCTCATAAATGCTCTGTTGGGTGTACATGTCCACTTGGGGAAATTCAAACTTGGAGAATATTCTCCTTTATGCCAAGTTGAAAATAAAGATTTTGATAAATCAATTAATGCAATTTCATGTGCAAGTGGCCAAATCTAGAGAATGCAAGTGGTTGAGATTAGCATTAGATTTAATCAGGATTAATTAGCTAGGATGATGATTAGGATGCTTTGACTTTTATGACTTAAATATTTGATTTATTTAAATCAGAAAAGGATGGAAAATGATTTGGATTTAATTAAATAAAAGGTTTGATTTATTTAATTAAAATGAGGGTGATGGGATCAAGTTGATTTATTTGATTTAAACTAATGACTTTAGGAGATTGATAAATAAACTTGATTTATTTTCCGAATGGATGAATATGACCTAGTTGAATGCATTATGTTAATTTGACGTGTCTACATTTTTCCCCTCTTTAAAGCAATGTACTTGTTGCGTTGGTTCAAAGAATAAACTTATTCGGTCAAAATAAAAAAATCTGATTTTTGGATGCCCCAGTAAAAGAAGTACACTGGTACATTGCCCCTCGAGAGATCGAGCGAAAAGATTCGATTTGAGGGTCGATCTCGCGATAAAGAGGTTCAAAATGGATGGTTATGGATGATGATGCAAATGAGATGATTTTAAGATGCTTAGAATAACAAATCTATATTATCCTAAACAACTTAAATGATGCTATGATATGAGATGGATGAGATTAATGATGTGATATGTTGTGATTATGCAATGGATGATTTATGAGATGCTTAACTAACAATCTATATTATGATGATGATTATGCAATGCATGTGAAATGATCGATGTTTCCTATGATGTATGATATGAATGATATGTGGTATGCTGACGGTTTGTAGATGCAGGATGGATGCATGATGGATGCATGACGGATGCATGATGTTAGCATGGAAATCAGATATGACAAGAGGATCCAACAAGTCCATGATTTTTCAAGACTTTATTAGAGATGATGATGATAGATGATGATGATGATAAATGATGATGATTTTCTTATCAAGGATTGGGATTTTCAAAGGGTCACTTACTTTATGTTTGATTACATGCCTAAGTACGATGCATCAAGGTATGAAGGACCAGGATGGCATTGTACTTAGTGTTGGACTTTGACTCGACAAATAGATAGGAGTATTCTTGTTCACACTTGACATACAAAAACCTTGCTAGGGCGTACCTAACAAAGCAAGTATTCGCCAAGTTATATTACAAGAGCATCCAACAAGCACAGCAGACAAAAGATAATGATCGTTTCCCCATTCCTATCTCTCTAAATCCTTCGTTCGGATATCATCAAGAGGTCCTTGGAATGACCGCAATAAGATAAATCAAAAGAAAAGATCAAGTACACAAATAAGCCAATGTTCTTCATACCTCTAGCCAAAGGGATGTGTTTTGATAGGATAAGAATCCAGGGTGATATCCAAAATGATGGCCATTGTCAGAACGATATATCCTAGGACATGAATTGTATAGGATGATGATGGTTTGATAAGTTGATTGACAGGCTATTGATATAAAGTTGATTGACATGTTTGAAAATGATCAAGACTTTGATTTTGTTTTAAATGTTTGTTCTTTGCTTCGATTTTGATTTTACGATTGAATATTGATTTTGTTGCTTGCTATGATTGTCTCTATTTGTGTTGCCAAAGGATGAAGGTGATGATCAGTTTATTATGGATGATTGATTATTGTGGGTGCAAGCGAGATGAGACGGATGGATTTTTTCAAATATTTGGATGTTTTTGACTTTTTGAAATGTTTTGAGGCTGTTTTTGGATTTTGGATTTTTCAAATGTTTTGATTTTTTTGATTTTTGCGATGTTTTGGGATTTCGATGTTTTTCGAATGTTTTTGGATTTTGATGTCTCAGGAGCTGATCAAAGATTAGCCTTGCCTACGTTTAAGCTCAGAGACGACGTAGTTCGGATTTCAATGTTTTTGATGTTTTATGCTTTTTGAGTGTTTTTTGGATTTTTGAATATGTTTTGGATGTTTTTGGATTTTCTGATGTTTTTTGGATTTTCACATGATTTTAACGATTTTCTATGGACATGTGTGACGATATCAGTGCTCTGTTTGGGATTTTGCTGAAAACCAAGCTAAGGTTGATTGATTTGATTGGTGGATTGATGATGATGATAACATTGTTGAGGATACACAACAATGCAATGATAGTGTTATGCAACACAAGGATTTGATGGGATTAATGATGATAACATTGTTGAGGATACACAATAATGCAAGGACTGGATTGATCAGGATTGATAATGATAACATTGTCGAGGATACACGACAATGCAAGGATAGTGTTAAGCAACACAAGGATATCCCGAGATGATTTTTTGATTGGATTTGATTGATCATGTTTGCTGAAGCTTGGTTTCAAACAAAAGATGTTTGGATGATTTGATGTGACATTTGACGTGTAGCTTAGATGTGACTGATATCGATTGATGTTTGATGAAAGATGAAGACTGATAAGGAATGTCTTCTCGTCAAAATGTGCCATGGGCTAGTGATTCGGATCACAAATGCTTTGACCAGTTTGGTTTCATGTTTCCCAATGTTCGGATCGCCACATAAGGTGAAGGATATAGATCAAGATTTATTCTTGAAGCAAGATGCCAATATCTGCCCCCAGTGTCTAGCAATGTATGGAATGTCATGGACGGATGCTCAAGTAGGTGTATGCATAGATGAATATGGATTATCTTGCGATAAGATAAGGTGTTCGGATAACGAATGTTCATTTGGATAATGCTTCATGGCTCAAATAATGTTGCATAGGATAGGATTAATGAAAACGGCCCATGTCAAGATGTTTACCATAAGCAAGTGTAAAGCGTTCCCCAAAATTTCATCAAGATCAAGATAACTAAGATGATGGATGTAGATATATGCGAATGGATTGGATAAATGGTTCATGGATGGATGGATTTATTATGGATAAGATGGATGGAATACTTGATTTATTACAGATGGGATGAGATGCTTTCATCTGAACTGGCACACGTAGATGCTCGATTCTACACATGACACCTGTTTGCCAGGTTTTTGTCATGGTCTTGCCCAAAGCGCCACCATAGTGGTTTTCACTAGAGGACGATTTTTATCTTTACTATTTTCAATCCTTTTTCTGATTTTTTTTTTTTTTTGGATTTTCATATTTTTTGATTTTTTTGTATTTTTTCCAAAGATTTTAAGCTCATGCTGAATCATGAGGTGTTGCTGATGTAGATGCCCCTATCATAATGTGCCATCGATATCCTGCTTGAAGAAGCTGCTTTGCTAACATACATGAACTTGAATGCCACTTCTAGGATTCTCGATCTGCTTTGTCGATACCAGGGTTGACTTTGTCTTTGTGCGCACATCGCGATAGATTGCCTTTTGAATCCTTATGATGAATGGTTGTTGCCAATACACGGTCAATGTAGGAATTGGATATTATGTGTGGAGGCATGGATGGAGTGTGTTTAGGGATAAGAGATGGATTGGTTGACAGTTTGGAACCTTTGACTCTCCAAACTTGGGAAGATGAGCAATGATGGGTGGATATGAAAGTGTGCGTGGAATTAGGACCAACTGCTTGATACACTTTGTACGTCACTTGAAAAGCCTTCTTTTGCTTTTGCGGACATTCTTGATGGATACTTTTCCCTCTTTTATTTTTCCCCATAGTTTCTTTGACTGATGGAGTTTGATAGGGATAATCTTTCTTTATATTCTTCGGTATCCATTTGTATTTGATTTTTCCATTATGCTTCTCAGCTTCTTTTTCTTTCATAACATTCTTCGTACTTTGATTCAAATTTTTTCTTTGAAGTTGGTCCCAATTCATGGATGGGGTGATGGGTGGATGAAGATTCGTGACATGGTTGGTTGTAGTATTGACACTAACTTCATCATAAGGACTCTTCATGCTCCCTATGTTGACGTTTGCTTGAGATGAAGTTGCCCCCAGTATTGTGGAAGTAGTACCTTCATGCTTTGATTCTGCCTGTTCCAAGAGCTCTTGTTCAATAAGTGTTCTTTGATAGATGACCACCGTAGTTGACGTTCTTTCAATTTGCTGCTTCGCTAACTCTGGATGTTCTATCTGACTTGATTTGTTGAGCGGATAATGATGGATATCTTTATTCATGATGTCCTCAATCTGAGTTTGGGACATATTTGATCCTGATGTTGACAACTCTGTTTGATTGTAGGAGTTAAGAATCTGCTCTTTTTGTGTAACAAAATCTTGTTCTAGATGAAGATCATCTATGTGCCCATCTGTACAAAGCATCTCATGGGTAGATGGAGGAGTATGTGCTACATGGATATGATCATCTTGCATAGATAAGAGAGTTTCCATTAGATCATTATAGTATCTTGAAGATACAAATTCTTGATCTTGAATGATTTCAAAGTTGCTTTCGACATGCTTTGGATCAAGTTCTTGACATGGGGCAGCTTCAAAGGATGGATTTCTTACAAAGGGTTCTTGGATGTCGTTATTAAACACGGGCAATGGCTCAATATCCTCAAGTGTCAAGTTCAGGGTTCTTTTAGTATCTGTAACCATGCAGTCAAAGGGGATCATCATGTTTTGGAAGGGACCATTGCTAGACCTTGGTGAAAGATTTTGATCATGCTTTGGAATAAATTCTTGAGATATGGCCTCTACCTCATAAGGCGATGTAGAGACATTTTCAACATGATCATAGGTCGATGGATCGTGCATTATGTCAATAGGATCAAATAACCCTAACACTCCTTGAAAGAGATCACTAAAAAGTGGCTCTTGATGTATTGTGAGTTTATCATTAGATTGTGTAGATACATCCTCAATGTGCTCCTCAATGGAGAGGTTTTGATCATTGTTTTCGACAATTGCAGTGGACAGATTAAGGTCTTCAACCATAGGGTCAAATGATGTTGACATTTGTGGAATTGGATCATTGTTGGGTATTGTTGGTGGATTTTGATCATGATTGAGAAGTGACTCTTGGCATATGTTCATTTGATCATTGGATGGAATAGACACAACTTCAATGTATTCAATGATGGAGTGATCTTGGTCTTTGTTCTCAACAGTTGTCATGTTTTGTGTTTGTGCTCGTGTTGGTTGGGTAGCTTGAGAGGATTGTTGCATTTGTTGAGCTCGTCGTGCTTGTTGCTTGGCTAGATATTGTTGGATGGCGTTTTGGTAGGCTTGGTGAGCTTTTAGCGCAATGTCATATTGTCTTGCCGCATTTGGTTTTGGTGGTAGTGGTGGCGGATTTGGAATCGTGTTGGATGCGATGATGGGTGTGATGGGGGTGGATGAGATTGGTGGAAATGATGTCTCCACTATGCTACTCACATCAAAATTCGAAGGCAACTTGGCCCCTTGTTTTGCTAATTCAAGCATATATAACGAAGGGTTGAGTCTCATCATGATGTTGATGATTCGATGATTATGCGGATTTTGGAGCATTTCTATCATTTCCTCACAAGACATTCCAAAAGTAGGGTCCTCTCTTTGGTTTTCTTCTTGCTGATTTTGTGATGATGAGAGGGTCAATGGATTGCTTGATTCTGTTGGATTCATTTCTGTGTTGGTTTGTTTAAGATTGCTTGAAGCGAGTGTTTCTTTGTTGGCTTCCATACTCTTCTTGTATTGAGATCTAGTTTGGACCATAAAATAAGGATCGAGAATGTGGGAGATGAAATCTCTTGATTCTTTGGATTAATCTCTATTTTATGTCCCAAAGTGAAAGTTTTAGGATGCTTTTAGGATCAAATGTGATGATGATATGATGGTGATGTTCAAAGATGGATGTTATGGATTTTTTTGGCTTTTCATAAATCTTGAATGAAATGCTAGGACTTTGGATTTTTTGATTGGTTTGATTTTTGGATTTTTTTTTGAGATTTTGTCCTTGATCTTGATTTGGATTTTGATTTTGATTTTGAACAAAAAGACCCTAAGATGTTTGATAATGATCTAAAGGATAGTTGTGTTCAAAGGATGATGATTTGGATATGTGTGAGGAGAAGGATGCATCTACCCACACCTACCCAAACAAAATGATTATTTCACTAAGTATATGGAGAAGGATTTATCTACATACACTAAGCTAGACAAGATGATTTAGATGACTTTGACTAAGGATATGCAAAAGGATGCATTTACACATTCCTAGCCAAAGGTGTTTTGATAAATGTTTTCAAGGACTTGGTCTCAATGAGTTTGGATGATTGCTTGATTTTGTCATAAAGCCTAGTACTTCAAGGATGATTTCAAGGTTTTTCAAAAGATGACTTGTGAGATGGATTTGATGTTTTGAAAGATGGATGAAAGAGGTTTGATTTGTTTTGATCCCTAGATGAACCTAAAAAGACCACTTTGTTTTTCTAGACCTAGGTATTTAAGAACATGCATATGCTTCCTAAAAACCTTTGTAACCAAGGATTGATTTCATTTGAACTCTCATTTTCGAATTTTTCAATGATCTTTGCTTTGGGATTTGGAGTCTTCAACACACATGAAAGTTCATTTTTCTTATCTTTGTTTAATGGCTTTATTTTACCAAAAAAACTCTCTTTGATTAAAGTTTCAAACTAAGATGTCCAATGTCTTAATTTCTTTAAATCCCACAAGATATTTTATGTGAAAATTCAATGAACTTAAGGCAAGGGTTTTCCTATTGTTTACTCAAGAAGACAAATTGAGATATAATCCAATGCTTAGGAACCTCTACAGACGTGAATCCCCAGGGAAAGCAGTAACATATGGATTGAGTCAATGATATTTGTCTTCAAGAGGGTTTGAAATTTTGAGAATCATGTTGAATGTTTGTTTGCAAAATGTTTTCGAATACACACTGTGTTTTCAAAAAAAGAATAATTACAAGCCTATGGATGTGTAAGACAATATTTGTTGGATTCCCACTTGGACAAGTCGGCTTATCTTTAGCGGATGGTTAGATACTTGACCCCAGCTCCCTCCATGGCTCATTAGCGTCAATCGCGTAAGCATCAACACCCATGAAACTCCCATGGCATGCTTCCATCTCTACTAGAAGGCCAGTAAGAGTGTGGGGTGGCTTCCGGCGTTCTTGCACCAACAAATAGATTAAGGATTTTGGCAAATTCTAGCACATGGGTTCTAGTAAGGACTTTTCGTTCGTGGAGATTGACCCATACGGCAAGAGTCCCCTTTCGGATCCATCTTGTCGGAGCCAACCGCGTGATTATGGTGTTTAACCAAAACCCTCATTTATATCTCATTTGGAAATACTCTTGGCTTTAGAGTGTAACGGTTGAGTCGTTATGGTGAGTACTTTTCCCCAAGGAGGGCCCTCTAAGATAAACAAAAGCGAGCAAAGACACAATCAAGTAACTTCGATCGATATTTGATGGCACAAAGAAAGAGAATGTACACAAAAATGCTCCTACTCACACTTGCACAAGATGTTCAATTTTAAGCCCAAATTGAAGTGTTTCAAAGCAATAAAATGTATTTTGAGTGTTTCTCTTGCACCCTAGATCGCACGAAGCGCAAGGGGAGAGGATACGTACTCAAAAGACAAAATCACACAATTCAAACACTTGTTTGTTTTATAGCCTTCAAAGCAATTGTGAGTTCATTTTAAGCACCAAATGAAATATGAGTTTTGCTTGTCCAATTTTTAGCCCAAAACGAAATCTAGTAAGTTTGTCCTAAGATTCCTTGTAAGCCCTTTGCAATGAAAATCAAATTGTTCATTTTAGACCCAAATGAAAATTAGTGTTCTAAAACAAAAAGATAAACAACTTCGTGAAGTAGTGTTGATCAAACACTTAAAGTGTTGAAAAACACATTGTGTTTTCAAAAAAGAAAAAAAATCCTCCTTTCATTTTCGTTTGCTAGCCTCCTTCTTGTTGACTTTTCGCTTTCCTTGTACCTTTTTTCCTTCGTTGTTCGTTTGTACCTATAAAAAGAAAAAGATAAATTATGTGAGGATTAGGACATTAAATCTCTTTTGATCAATAACTCCAAATAATAAAGTGATTTCAATTTGAAATGACAATAGATCATGCTTGATTGCATGGAGAAGATACCACACTTGCTAGATCTTTTTCCTCTCTTACCATAGTCTTCATCACTAGAGATATCAATTCAACAAATAAATTTCTCAAAGGCATCCTCATAACCTTAAATATGACAATCATCTCAAATGTAGGCTATAAAAAATGATCATAATAAATATGATAATTTAAAATGAGTCACTAAAACTGCCTTTAATTAAATCAATTGCTAAAAACCTTTGTTGACGAACATAAATAAAAAGCTTTCTAGTTGATGTTGCTTTTAATTTCACATCTGCAATTTGATATTCAAATGTAAAAGTTGTCCCAGCGCACTTCCTGATGAGCAGAGATATTCAAATGTAAAAGTTGTCCCTATAATGATTGGAGAATCTTCCCATACTTCATACGCTGACCTTTGTTCATGAAAATGTGTTTTATACGCCACCTGCAGCATGTCATCATTTATCCCACTCAAGAAGCAAAACAAAAAATAGCTAATAAGAATCCCGTCAGATACATCACAACATGGCAGAGAATCAACCTAGTGGAAACGTGTAAGTCAACTAAATTAAATGATGAACAGCAGAGAATAGAACATGGTATTTAACGCCATAAGCTATGAATTGACCCATCCAAGAGAAATTAATTGAAACCAAGCTAAGCATCAAATCTACCTGCTTAAAAAGTTAAATCAAATGTTGCTAGGCGCGCATACTCTGTAGGCTACTAGGTGTGCATTAAATTGGTTTCAAAAAGATATCATAAATCTGTCTTTTATCATGGCAGATGACAACAACATTCATCGTCTCTTATCACAACCCCTTCAACCTCAGATGGTTATCATAAATGTTGTGGTATGCAGGAACAAAGGCAACATATCTGTAAGCATTAGCAATGAATACTAAGAAGAGACATGGTCTTACAACTTACACCTAACTGTGGGATATGTGCAAAATGAATCTAATGAAAAAGATTTTGAAATTTCCATGCAAATACTTCCAGTAAATAGTTGGTGTAACAGAATGCCCAAGAAAACGGCAGAAGCCTTAGGCGTTTTCAAGAAAAAACAAGTCGCGAAAGCATAGACAAGACACATGAACTGCGTGACAGAATGCTTCGAGAAATATGGAAAGCAGAGCAAGGCACGCGAGCTGTGTGATAGGATGAGGTAGAATCTTAGACAAGGCGCGTGAACTATTTTGACTGAATGTTTCCAAAAAACTGTAGTCTCATTGAATGCCACGTAAATTATTCAGGTGTAAGGAAATAGACAATGGAGCTACATTGTGTGCAATCTGTAAAGACATGATTCCTTTAGGGGATACAGGGAAACAATTACCCTGCTAGCATCTCTATCATGGTGACTGCATCATCTCTTGGTTAAGTTCTAGAAGCTCATGCCCAATATGTGAATATGAACAACCTACTAATGATGTCGATTATGAAGAACAGAAGAAGCAACGCACTGTGATCCAGTCTACAAATTCTAACTCTGGTATGGCATCATCTAATGGAAGTCTCTCCTAGGACGAAAATATGAACTAAACAATGTGAAGTTTATACGTCATAGTTTTCAGTGTTTTGTCATTTCCAGTGTGCTACAATTGTCTTGACAGGCTTATTGGTAGTTTATTCGAATTGATCATAGTAAAGTAAAGAATATCATTCATGAAATGAACTAACTCAGATATTATATGATGGATACCTGCTATTGATCATAAGTGAAATTCTCTATGCAAAATTCTTCAAGATGGACTCGGTATGTCAACCGTATTCAGGCATGCATGTTTCCAACAATCTTTCTTGTAATTCTCACTTGGTGTTATATGCATTGAACATCTGAAATACCAGTGCAGAGATAATGGATATTAATTTGTAAAGAAAATATTCACCTTGTTTTGAGGGTATAGTTTTCAAACTTGACACTTGACAATCATCTGAAAAATTTCAAATTACTGCACATTCATTCAGATTATTTGATAGAATTCCTAAAAGAAATGTGAAGCACAGACAAGGCCTGTGAACTATTTGACAGAGTGGCTGTGGTTCATCTGACTAGTGCCCAAGCCTACGCAGCCTAAAACCCATCAAGTCTTTTCACTGCATTTGGTTGGTGAATGAACAACATTTTGGGATCCTTCAAGTCAATACTGTCAGATGGAAAAGCTCGGCGCCCAGAATAGACAACTTTATGCTTCAAATTACTCAGCAACGCAATAGAAGCAACGTCGACATCAATAGCAGAAGATGAAGCGTACAAAATGCTTTAAGATTATCGACTACAGTGGCATTAGTACCAGGATACAAAATTAAAAGAGACCTGATAATTGCACTAGTACGCTACCCTGCAAGAAGTATGTTTTAAAAGGAACCTGAACACTCGTACGCTATCTTGAAAAAAGTATACAGAATGAAAAGAAACACATTTTGATGATTAGTTTGCATGCCAATTTCCTTTTTAAACATTGCACAGTCGGGAAATAAAAGAACATAGTAAGCAGGGTATAACCTTTACCTCTAAAGCAAGATTATGAGAAAAGATGTCTCGAACAAGTATGTTTGAGAGAATATTAAAACATGAATGCCAAATATATCGCTGATATGCAACAGATAAAATCAATCCCAAAATCATTCAAGATCAAATGTATTAGTGGACATGTACATCCATTTATCAAAGGAAAAGGAAAATCTACAGTATGCGGATGGATTGATCGCAAACATACACAATGTAGATCTTAAATATTCAATTGATGGCAAACATACAGTATGCCCTCCTTCTAGCGCCATTATGTGGTTGCTGAAATCTGCAAATGGTTAGTAACTAACATAATTAGTTTCCAAGCAAAGCAAACCTCCAACATCCATATGAGATATCTAACATGTTTTAAAATGCTATCTAATAACAAAATACATAAAAGCATACAAAGAAAAATATGAAATCAATCTATCCCATATTGGATTGGTGTCACATGTGCTAGTGACCCTTTCCCAATCCTTGATTGATAGCTAGTGATAATGATGGACAAGATCATTTCTCAAATGAAGAGAGTGACCTTGCATGATTTTGGAGATGAAATGCTAAGATTGTGGATTGATAGTGGACAAAATCAATTCTCAAACCAAGAGAGTGACTTTGCATAAAGATTGTGGAGGATTTTCTTGAGGATGAAGTCTTTATTTAAAGATTTTCAAAATGCTAAGTGTTGAAGAGAGACCAATGTGGGACTAAGATTAGACAAATGAAAGAAAGACACTTGTCAAGTGGTGATTGGTTGATGTATGTGCAAGATTTGGGAAGAGTGCCCATGAGAGGGAAAATTTGAATTCAAATTTTGCAATAAATGCTGAGTTTGACTTTGGAAGGGGACATGTAAGAGACATGTAAGCCTCATGTTGGGTGTACATGTCCACTTGGGGGAGATTCAAACTTGGAGAATATTCTCCCTTTATGCCAAGTTGAAAATAAAGATTTTGATAAATCAATTAAATGCAATTTCATGTGCAAGTGGCCAAATCTAGAGAATGCAAGTGGGTGAGTATTTAATTAGGGTTAGATTAAATAGATGATGATTATGCTGATTTAATGCTGATTAGATGATTTTGACTTTTAAGACTTAAATACCTGATTTATTTAAATCAGAAAAGGATGAAATGTGATCTCATATTTAATTAAATAAAAGGCTTGATTTATTTAATTAAAAGGAGGGTGATGGGATCAAGTTGATTTATTTGATTTAAACTGATGACTTTAGGAGATTGGTAAATAAACTTGATTTATTCGCTGAATGGATGAATATGACCTAGTTGAATGCATTATGTCAATTTGACGTGTCTACAATATATATACATATACATATATATTGTGTGACCGAAAATATGCATAATAAAATGAAATAAATACTATTTAAGCACACCAATAAGACATTGTATCAAAACATACAATAAAAGGTAAGTAAATGCAAACTCAATATTCTGCTTCGATTGTCGTCTTATTGTCCTCTATCTTCAGTGTTTTTGTTGATTACAACTTTTGCTCTTAGATTTATGTGCTAGGCTCAACAAGCTGTCTTCCTAAAGAACGAGATTTAAATATGATGCATGATGCAAGATTAAGCCATGATATGGAATTGAACTAATATGATTGAAGTAAACATGATGCTATGATGTTAGAATGCTAAATGAATTAAATGCATGAACTCTAATTAATTGCCTATCCCCAATGCTTAGATTCACATAGGTATTTATAGAGTTTTTCGAAGGATTTTGATTGGCTGTCTTGATTAACGGTTGTGATAATTCCTGGCAGATCGAATGGCTGAAGATGGATGAAACTGAAGAGAAAATAGAAGAAAATCTGAAAACAAGATTTTTCTAGTTTTATGAGAAATGAAAAGATAAGAAGATAAGAAATCATCTTTCTTTAAAAAGATAAAAGAAAGATTTAAAAGCTGATAAATAATGAATTAAAAATTCAATTATTTTTTTGTGGATGATATTCAACTTTTTCTTAATTAAATGAAATATTTAATTAAACTTTTAAAGCAGAAGAAAGTTTGTGATAAGAATAAAGCTTTAATTAGGATTTTTGAAGAAAGCAGAAGATCTCATATTTAAATAAAATATTTAATCATGATTTAGAAAGAAAGCATAAGATCTTTAATTAAATAAGATTTATTTAATTAAATCACATTTATGAAATTAATTAAATGAAACATTTAATTATTTAGAAGAAGAAATTAAAATAGAAGAAAGAGAGATATTTAAACTTAATTAAATCAAAAGATTTAATTTAAATTCAAACAATGATAATTAATTTAAATAAATAAAATGCATTTATTTAATTAATTAAGTGGACATATGAAAATAATTAAATAAAATAAATTTATTTAATTATGGAGGAAGAATAAGATGAATGAACAATATAATTAAATTAATTAAATTTAATCATATGTAGAGGATTTTTAGAAAAATTAATTAAATAATAAATATTTAATTAATTGCCAGGATTATAGACATGACCATTTTTATGCGTATACATTTTGCCCCTCTTTGAAGTGATGTGTGAAACACATTGCTTCAAAGAAAATAAACAATTTTTTTTTTGCCCCTGATATGTTTCCGATTTTTGATGTCGATGATGCCCCCTCGGGAGGTAAATCACGGAAGATGATGCCGAGAATGATAGGGAAATAGTGATTTAGCTCCCGATAAATGATGTTTGTGATGGCCTAGTGAAAAATAATATGGAAGGAATGAAAAATGCCATGAACTTTCACCCTAATAGACCCTTAAAAGGTAAAAAGCGGTAAAATGAAGTGTCATTTTCACCCTGTTGTTACAGTGAAAAGTGAGCTCTGATAGTGACTTGGCAAGATGGAGATCCCATTGCACAGGCATAGATTCGAGCGAGCGCGCCGATACCAGAGACCAGCTGCGTATGGACCACCAGTGAGTGATTCCAACCGTTTATGATTTCAAATTTCGCATTTGGGATCGATTTTGCAAATGTTTTAGGTCGGTTTTCAGTTTTTGCATCACGTTTTAGCACATTCGATAAAACTTTTAGCGCTATCAAAAAATTCTGTAGCGCATCTAGGAAATTCTGTAATGCATATAGGCGTAGGTTAAAATTGATCTTGTAGCGCATTTGACAGATAGAGTAGCGCATATAGGTGAAACTCGGCTAGTATGATCATGTAGCGCATCTAGGGCACAAAATTGTGCATATAGGGCTAGGGTTACAAATAGATAAAGTTGCGCATTTGAGAGTTAAAGTGGTGCATCCGTGGGATAGATTAGCGCATACCGAGTTTTAGCGCTTTTGGGAAAAAGTTTAGCGCATTCAAGTGAAACTGTAGCGCATTTGTGTTTTAGCGCATATGGGTAACAGAGTAGCGCATTTGGGAAATTTTTCACAGAATGCCTGTGTGATGAAAAATAATGATTTAAATTGCTTCCTTAGTCAATAGATAAATGAATTGTAGTACCATCATGCGGATATGAGTAAAAATGATAGAAAAAATCTGATAAAGAACTTATAACTTTGCTTCCGAAATAGAAAACAAAGAGTAGATAGCTGATAACTTTGTGGCGAACAACAAAGAGTAAACTGATTGATTGATTGATGTTATATTTGGATAACTTTGCTTCTCGCAATTGAAAAACAAAGAGTAGATGTCTGGTAAATTTGCTTTCTGCGATAGAAACCAAATAGTAAAATGAGGGTACAAATTTGCATTCATGACTGAAATACAAATAGGAAATGATTTGTGTGTTGATAAATTTGCTTTCCTAAAAAGAAAAAAAAATAGTAAATGATGATAGAGTAGATTGATTGGATATTCAGATAGATTGATTGAACACTTGATATGGGTCATTGATTGAATTTGCTGGATAGATAGATCACATGATATGAGTCTGATTTATGTGTCATTTGTGATGATCAAACAAAATAGGAGGCTTTTAAAAGCCTCCAGATTAGAGAGCGGTTCCCACTATGTTGGGAGTGAGTAGGAGAGCTTACTCCAGCTAAGTTATAGTTGATAGCAGATTGTGGATTGGGACCTTTGTTGACGATGCTGCGAGGTATTCGGATCAACAGGGGACTGTTGACCGCTTTGGCAGAGAGATGGCACTCAGAGCATAACACTTTTCACTTGCCGACTGGTGAGATGAGTGTGACACTCGAGGATGTGTATAGGATTCTTGGGGTTCTAGTTGTCGATGCCCTTGTGGTTTATGACCACAAGGAGATTGGTGGGACCGAGGTGCTGCAGCGGATATGCGGCGATGCGAGCATTTGTGGTTACTGGATAGATTGGGAGGATTTCAGTAGATATCTAGCCTTAGTTACTGTGTTGGCTGCATTCATTGGAGGCTTCCTTGGACCGGACCATCGGTCGAAGGGATTTGCAGTTGGTTGGGGTAGGATGCTGGAGTGGTTGGTGACACAGCCATGAAGGTATGCTTGGGGGAGCTGTATATTGGCAGACATGTATCATGATCTTCATCAGGTTGTATATAGAGGATCCACTAGCTTGGCGAGTGGGGTGATGCTTCTATAGATTTGGGCGTGGGAGCATATTGCGATCATGAGACCTCAGTGTACGAGAGATAGGCCAGCAGGGAGGCCCTATGTGTATGCATATTCTGGTGCACTTGTCCAGCAAAACCTGGGCAAGGTAGAGTATTGGCGATGGTTACTGGATGATATAGATGTAGTGATATGGAGACCGTATACAGATTGTGAGGCATGGGGGAGTGATCACTTAGAGATGCCATTTGTCTGCAGACCACGATATTTGATAAGGCAGACCCCCTTTATTATTGAGAGATTTCTGGCATTACGAGTGCTGAGACAGTTTGGATTTACATAGGGGATGCCCTAGGGCATTGCTCATTATGGGTGGCGCAAGGGTGATCTAGGATGGGGACCGTGCATTCAATACCAGGTAGCATATACAGAGTATTCTACCTTATAGCCAGAGGTATGGACAGATAGACCAGAGGTGCAGGATGCAGGGATGACAGATGATTATGCACAGTATTTCCATATGCATCCATTTCCATGATTTACGGTGCCAGATGAGCCATGGGTGATTGGGGTACCGCCACAGCCAGGGGCAGGGAGACTGGAGGATGTGGCCGGCGGAGAGCAGGCGATGGGCAGAGGAGAGGAGGAGGAGGGAGATGAGGAGGAGGGAGAGGAGGAGGGAGATGAGGGTGAGGAGAGTGGAGATGGAGGATATGGGGACGAGGACAGCTCGGATGACGGGGATGATGGGGGAGATGATGGTGGAGAGGAGAGGCAGTAGAGGTTGGATAGTCTGGGCAAAGCATAGATTGTTTGGCGAGCCAGATCCAGTGGCAGACCACAAATAGTGATTAGGGTGTCATCCTCTTCTCAGCAGGCACAGATGGCTGCATTACAGGCTCAGGTTCAGACTTTTCAGGGCCAACAGGCATAGCTACAGAGCCAGCTAGCTTAGGCTCAGAGTGTGATAGTGCAGTTGCAGGCACAAATTTCATAGGCCCAGACGCAGATACAGGCTCAGGCTCAGGCACAGGTTCAGGCTTAGGCGCCCGCCCCAGATTCCCAGGTGACACAGTTGGTAGTGGAGAGGGATGCACTTAGACGACGACACTGGAGGCTGAGGGTGTGGAACAAAGACTCATGGGTACCGTAGAGAGTACATCATTATGGGAGGCCATTATAGAGGGATTTGAGGTAGCCAGAGAGGCAGAGTACTATAGAGTCTGATACGAGGAGTTGTGTCCTCTCGAGCGACGAGAGCCTTATCCACGATCACATAGCAGGATGAGGACCCGATCACGGACATCGACACATGGCAGAGAGGTTACAGGACCTCACCGGGATCCTGATGCAGGGGGTAGTGGCAGACGGCCTCCTTCCGGACCAACTCTTTCAAGGGCATCTACCAGCTAGTGTTTGGGACTGATATATTTTGCACATATGCATGGCATGAATATTGAGTTTTGATCATATCTCATGTATTATGTTTTGAACTTTTTAGTTTCATTTGGACATTGGACATTTGTATCATTTTGATGAGCGATGATATGCAGCGGCGATGATTTTGATGATGATATGTTTGTGCATTTTTGATGTGATATGGATGCTACTTTTATGCATGTATGATATGAGATGGATTTTGATATGTTTTTACTATTTTTGCGGACTAATCGTTATGATGTAGGATGATTTAATGATATGATGCAGACAGATGATCTAGGATGTAGATGCAATGATTGTGATAATGTAGATATGATTTGTTGATTTTTTTGAATTTTTCAAATGTAGAAATGGATAGTATGTTTATGAAATGCATCATGAAATTTTATGATATGAAAATGGTAGGTGATGAAAAATGTGCTACTGCTAATGATAATGATGAAAAGATAAAGGATATGTTTGGTAATGTTTATGTAATGAAAATGGAAATGTGATGATAATAGAATAATTATAATGTGGAATGCAATAATATGAAAGGAATGAGTGCAATGGTAATGAAATGATATAAATGGTAGTAAATGATAAATGATAAAATGATAATGAATGAGAAATGATAACGATAATGATAATGATAGAATGATAATGAATGAGAAATGATAACGATAATGTAATGATAGAAAATGAAATAGAAATGATAATGAATGAGGAATGATAACGATAATGATAATGATAAAATGATAATGAATGAGAAATGATAACGATAATGATAATGATGAAAAATAGAAATGATAATGAATGAGGAATGATAATGATAATGATAATGATAATGATGAAAAATAGAAATGATAATGAATGAGGAATGATAATGATAATGATGAAATGTCCAAATGTCCTCCACAAAAAGTTCAAAACTACATGACAACCGTTAATGTTTTCATTCAGCCTTTCAGAATACTGATGTGAATCTAATATGCAAATATATACAATGATCTAACAAATATGCAACTAAATGAAACTAACCAATTTGTTGAGCCTGTTATAAGCATTCTTTGAATCATCATAGAGCATTTTAAAATGTTGGAAGTATGTACAAGCATCAGAGGGGAAATTAGCGCCAATGATGACCTGAGTACAACTTTCATGATTTTTGATATAGCAAGCAAACACAAGCATCGAGGTATAATTGAACCGAGATGACCTGAGCATTTCTTGCATAACAGACAAAGATTAACCACCCTTCTGATGCAAATGTGGAACTGTCATCAATGATATTGCTTTGGTAATCATGTCCTGTGACATATTTGCATCAAATTGATCGTTAATCTCAAGACAGCAGACAAAGAAAAATCATTCTCGTTCCTTGCCACTCTAGTTCAGTACATCATCGAGTGTGCTCCAGAGTAATGATATTGAAAATCAAATAAACTTTGTTCAAAATGTAATACTGTTATTTCATACATTATTCATATTTTTGGATCGTCTAATAGACAATGATATGGTATTTGCTGAAAATTGTTCATGATATGGAACGATGATTGGATAAGGTTTCACGTGAGTTGGTTGTTTGTTCGTATAATCAGATTTTATGACATTGTCCAACTGTCTTAGTATGCTATGAAAGTTAAGTGCCTCGAGTTGAGTTTTTGCCCCGTTTATTGACACAACTTGTGAAAAAGGAATATGTACAATGATCAAGCCATGGTAAGCTATTTTATCACTCTAGGCAAATGACAGTAGGATGATGCAATTATAACCCTAAGATGCGAAAAAAGATAGAAAGAAAGTTGAAAAACCAAAGTGCAAAACAAGAACTAATAGATGGAGAGGTACAGATAGCGTCTGTTTGCCAGATTTTCAGTATCTGTGTTTATTGCATTTTTCTGATTTCTTTTTGATTTTTTTTGTATTTTCTCAAATAGACATGCCGTTTTCACCCTATGACATTTTTGATTTTTTTTGTATTTCTTGACTTTTTCTGATTTTTTGTATTTCTTCTGGACTTTTTGATTTTTTTGTATTTCTTTGGACTTTTCTGATTTTTTTGTATTTCTTTAGGACTTTTTTGATTTTTTTGTATTTCTTCAGGACTTTTTCTAATTTTTTTGTATTTCTTCAGGACTTTTTTTGATTTTTTGTATTTCTTTAGTACTTTTTCTGATTTTTTTGTATTTCTTCAGGACTTTTTCTGGATGATGATAGCTGACTTAAACATAGTATTTCTTAAGATGCATGCTGTTGATGGGTTCATCAAACAGGTCCCCTTCTGGCGTTGATAACTTGTAGGCTCCTGAACCGTAGACTGCAATAACCACATAAGGGCCTAGCCAATTTGGTTCAAACTTTCCTTTCTTTTCTCTATCTTGCTGATTTCATGGATTTTCTTTCAGAACTAGATCACCCACCTGAAAGGTATGTGGCTTTACTTTGTGATTATAGCTGCGAGACATCATCTGTTGGTATGCTTTCAAATGGTCAGCTGCTCTCTGTCTCTTTTCATCTAGAAGTTCTAACTCTTGTAGTCGGGAAACTCTGTATTCATCATCGGTTATGAGACCTTTCAGTGATACTCCGAGTGATGGTATTTCAACCTCTAAAGGCAATATGGCTTCTGCTCCATAGACCAAAGCATAGGGTGTTGCTCCTGTTGGCGTTCAGACACTAGTTCTGTAAGCCCATAAGGCGGGATTGAGTTGAACATGCCAATCTTTCCCTGAATCATTTACGGTCTTCTTCAAAATCTTTAGTATAGTCTTGTTTGAGGCCTCTGCTTGGCCATTCCCTTGTGGATAATAAGGCGTTGAATATCTATGCTGAATATGGAATCTTTCACAAAGTTCATCAACATCCTGATTCTTGAAAGGTCGACCATTATCTGTAATAATGGCATTAGCAATACCATACCGACAAATAATGTAGTTGAGTATAAAGGATGAAATTTGTTTTCCGGTGACTTTAGAGAGAGGTACCGCCTCAATCCACTTAGTGAAATATTCTGTCGCTGTGATGATGAACTTATGCCCATTTGAAGATGAAGGATGAATTTTGCCTACTAGATCTAACCCCTATTGAGAAAATGGCCAGGTTGGTGTGAACGAGTGAAGTTCTTGTGCAGGAGCATGAATAAGATTCCCATGAATCTGATATTTTGAGCATGTTTTAACAAAAGTGAATGATTCCCTCTCCATTGTAGGCCAGTAGTAACCCATTCTAATCAATTTCTTGGATAAAGTTAGTCCACTCGAATGAGTACCACAAATGCCCCCATGAACTTCTTGTAAAGCTTTGTCGGATTCGTCACGTTCAAGACATCGAAGTAAAGTACCATCAAGACCACGGCGATAAAGGGTATCAACGATAAGGGTATAGCGAGAGGATTGTCGGATAAAGTTACGTTTTTGGTTACGGGATAAGTCAGGTGGTAAAATGTCATCTTTTAGGTAGGCATAAATCTTACCATACCAGGGCGAATCAGATCCTACCAAGTGGCAGATAATTTGGATTTTGGGTGTGTCATAAGTAGGTGTAAATAATTGTTCCACCAGAAATTCATAGCGAGTCTGTTTTTCTAGGAGTTGTACCAATGATGCGATTGTAGCCATAGCGTCAGCTGCTTTGTTATCAATCCTTGGAATTTGTGTGAACTAAATGTCCACAAAGTACTTTTTGAAGTCATCGATCATCTTTTTGTATGGCAACAATTTGTCATCTTTAGTCTGATAATCATCATTGATTTGATTAATGACTAGCTGTGAGTCACCATAAACTTGTAGCTCGGTAATCCTCCATTCCAATGCTGTCTTTAGTCCAGTGATTAGTGCTTCATATTCGGCTATGTTATTGGTGCATGGAAACATTAGCCTATATGACCGAGGAATGGTAT
Source organism: Sequoia sempervirens (assembly GCA_007258455.2). NCBI lineage: Eukaryota > Viridiplantae > Streptophyta > Pinopsida > Cupressales > Cupressaceae > Sequoia > Sequoia sempervirens. The sequence goes on along the minus strand of VDFB02252616.1, from coordinate 77,023,305 downwards.
GTCCTTGAGGAGTGACAAAGAGAATGCCTGCCCCCGATCCATGTTGAGTAAAAGAACCATCAAAGTATAAGGACCATAGTTGCTTGGATTCTGCAGTGAAAACATCGACATCTGGAAATTCAATGTGCAAGGGGTGCTCTTCTTGTAGGGGAGCCTCTGCTAGTTGATCAGCGATAACTTGTCCCTTGATTGCTTTGTGATCAACATAGTGGATGTCAAACTCACTCAAAATCATGACCCATTTTGCTAACCTTCCTGTTAGTGATGCTTTACTTAGTAGATACTTGAGTGGATCAATTTTTGAAATAAGATTGATTGTATGAGTTAGCATGTAATGTCAAAATTTTTGTGAAGCAAAGACTACTACTAAACAAGCCTTCTCAATGAAAGTGTAGTTAAGTTCATGACTTGTTAGTGTTCTGCTGATGTAATAGATTGCCTGTTCTTTTCCTTCACGGTCTTCTTGTGCTAATAATTCCCCCAAAGATGTCTCGGTTGTGGCAATGTACAAGATCAATGGTTTATTTGGATTTGGTGGTACTAGAACTGGTGGGTTCATCAGGTACTGCTTGATTTGTTGAAATGCCATTTCACATTTGTCGTCCCATCTAAAAGGAACATTCTTATGCAGGAGATGTGTGAATGGGAGACTTTTGTCGGCCAATTGCGCAATGAATCTTCTTATGGACTGAAGTCGCCCTTGTAATGATCTTAATTGACTGATGTTCTTTGGGGGAGGCATCTCCATGATTGCCTGAACTTTAGCAGGATCTACTTCAATTCCCTTTTCTGAAACAATATATCCTAAAATTTTTCCAGATGTGACCCCAAAAACACATTTCTTGGGATTTAGGCGAACTTTGAATTTTTCCAATCTGGTAAATATTTTGGACAATATTTCCAGGTGTCCTTCTCTGGTGTATGATTTTTCCAATATGTCATCTACATAATCTTCCATGAATGTGTGCATCATGTCATGAAAGATTGTAGTCATAGCTCTTTGATAAGTAGCTCCAGCATTCTTTAGACCGAAAGGCATGACATTCCAACAGTACGTTCCCCACGGACAAGTGAAAGTTGTTTTCTCTTGGTCTTCTAGTGCAATCTTGATTTGATTGTAACCAGAGAAACCATCCATTAATGAATACATGGCATGGCCAGCTATTAAATTAACTATAGTGTCAATGCTTTGAAGTGGAAAGTCATCCTTAGGGCAGGCCTTGTTAAGATCTCTGAAATCAGTGCACACTCTAATGCGTTTATTCGGCTTTGCTACTGGGACAATATTGGAGATCCATTCTACATAGGCAATTGATCTTATAAATCTTGCATCTAGGAGTTTCTTGAGTTCTTTAACTAGTAATGCAACGTGAGGATGCATCTTTCTGAGTTTTTGTTTCACTGGTTTAGCTCCTGGTTTGATAGAAAAATGATGCATTATGAGATCAGGATCAAGACCTGGCATGTTTGCGTAAGACCAAGCAAAATTGATTTGATTTTCTTTGAGAAAGTTCATGAACCCTGGGATTTCATTATCTGTCATCGATTCTGCTACCTATAGAATCCTTGGATTATCTGTAGTTTCAATGTTGATTTCCTTTGTAGGCTCGATCAAAATGGGCGATCGTTCATGGTAGTGCTCCGGGAGAGTGTCAAGTTTCCCATCAGCTGGTGCCTTGAAAAGGTTTTCACCATCTGATACACTCTTTATTTTATCTTTTGGTTGATCTAGTACTGCCAGATTCTGGTTTTCACCACTAGATCGTTCTTTTTTATTTTCATTTTTGCAGCTAGGAGACTTGACACTCTCTTGATTAAAGACTTTGTGCTGAAAATCGCTAGTGGAACAATCATTTGCATCGTCTGCGGAAAGGAAGTTTATGATAGCTTCGTCATTTGGAAAAATAGGTATATCAATAGGTTTAGTCAGATCCCAGTCAATGAGATCAAGATGGATTAAAGGTAACAAGTCATTTGGTCATGTGAAATCGGTGATGGTTAGGGTCAAAACAGAGTTATTGGTAGGATCCGAGGTATGAGGTAGATCAATGATGGTACTATTCTCTTGATAGTCTTGTTCGTTAAAATCCGACTCAGTATCACTAGACTCATAGTTGCTTTGTAGTTCAGATTCTTGTGGTTGGGACCCTAAACCTTCTCCTTTGATTAAAGTTGGTGTATACTTGTGTATGACATCTACCTCTTTGTCTCTCCAAAATTCATCATCATGGATGGTATCCCATTCATATTCCGCAGAATCTGTCTCAGAGTTATTTTCTATGAAATTCAGGATTGATGCCAAACATGCCTCTTTCTTATCAGAACCTTCTTGCAATGTAAAGACATTCCCCTGTGATTGGTTGGATGGAGTAGAGTCATAGCCTAGTCCAGTTTTATCATATGCAGCAAGCCCTAGAAGATGGATAGGCTCAACTACGCCTTCTTTTCTTTTTCCAATAGGGCCATTTTCATAGCCCATCTTCTGCATGATGGAATACCCTTTCCCATATCTATCAGTTGGTAAGGTGACATTTAGAACTATTTCATCTTCATCCTTATAAAGCCAATTCAGAATTGTTGTATCCTCAGGATCTCCCATGGGGAATTTTTCTTTGATGAATTGTCCATTGAACTTGGTAGTTGGCTCTGTTTGTAGTTGTGTTGATGTTGATGCTACTGATATCTGTTGTTGTGTAATAGAAGGTTGTCCATGTGATCGAGATGATGTAGGTAGATTAGCAAGACAGAGAGAATATTCCCCAACTCCACTTTCCTTGAACTGCAGTTTCTTGTCAAAGCTTTTGGCTAATTGACTGATTTGTGTATCATTCTTAGGAGAAGTATTAGCAAGCGCTTCTCAATTATTTGGAACCAAAGTATCCTGACTAGCTTTGACATTGACACAAGTTTGAATGTTTGAATTATCAGCTGATATAGTGATTTCCTATCCATCATATGGAAACTTAAGACATTGATGGTAAGTGGACAGAACAACTTGCATTTCATGAATCCAAGGACGACCCAACAAGATGTTGTATGCAAGATCCCGGTCTAATACTTGACAAAAGGTATTTTTGATAACAGGTCCCACTCTGATTGGTAGCATGATTAGACCTTTAGACATTCTTTCCTCATCATCATAGGCTTTTATAGTAATTTTCCTTCTAGGATCAATGGAGTCCTCCGAAAATCCTAAAGCTTGAACCACCTTCAAAGTACATATATTCAAACCAACCCCTCCATCTATTAGGACACATTTAACACGAAACTTATGGATCATGACCTCTAAGTATAATGATGAATTGTGGGGATGAGTCATGGAAACATCATCTTTGTTAGAAAATGAAAGACATGTAGGTGAGGACAAATGTCCTACCATGGCTTGAAATCGGTTCACATCCAAATCCGTGGATACCGTTGTTTCAAAAAGGGCCTTCTCTAAGATTTCTTTATGTGCTGGGGAAATCTTCAGGAGTTCCAAAATGGAAATTTGAGCCGGAGTTTTTCAAAGTTGGTTAACTAAGTCATATTGATGTTGAGGGAATGGCTCAATGATTTTGAAGAGGCACCTTTTAAGACAACTTTAGCTTGTGCTCTTGTCGTGACATTAACTTGTCCATTGTCTATCTTTTCATTGATTTTTATAACATTAATTCTCTCATCATCCGTATAGAGGTGACGGATTATAGTGTCCTTGATTTGATTCACATTTTTGTCAGAAGCCTCTCCCTTTTGATAATTTGGCAAAGGATTGCAGAATGCTTGGTGATCTTCATTGGATTTTTGTTGTCCTTCTACTGTGATAGTGCCATTGTCAATTAAGTCTTGAATAGCATGCTTCAAAGCTTGATAGTTGTTTGTACGATGACCTCTGCACCTATGATAGTCACAATAATATGCTTCATTCCATGATGGAGGTTTTACACTAGGTTCATAATTGCGTTGAGGTGGTAAAGTAAGGGCATTTTTTTTCATAACCTCTTTGAAAGCAGATTCCAAGGATTGTCCTAGTGGAGTAAAAGTTCTACTAGAGAAGAATGAAAAGCGTTGTGGGTTCGTGTTTGAGGTACTCCCTAAGGTGTTGTTGTTGTTGTTTCCACGGTAATTTTGATTGTTGATAGTCCCCTGATTGGGAGTAGCATTTTGATTTATGTTGTTCTTTGGAGGGGGAGGATTGTTTCCTTGATTCGTGACAAAATTGACATTGTTGTAATTATTGTTACGAGGAGTATTTGGAGTACTCAGAACAAATGGCTTAGTCGAGACATGATTTGCATCTACAACACCATCGTTTACAATGTTTTTGTTGCGAGTCCAAAACTTAGACTTGTCTTGATTGTTATAATGGTTAGATGAGCTAGGATTGTCCTTGTCAAGTTTTATTGTCCCTCTTTTGACCAAAGCACCTTCAATGGTGATGGCATCCTCAATCAATTTCTCAAAGGAAGATGGACAATGTAGATTTAAGCGATAGCTCATTTCTAAATTTAGGCTATTGATGAAAGTAACCATTTTTTCCTTTTCAGGAACATGACGTGGATATCTAGCGAACATCCTTCTCCATCTTTGAAGAAAGGTAGTGAAAGGTTCACCAGGTTTTTGTGCAACTTTGCAAAGATCAATCATGGTGATTTGGTGTTGGATGTTGTAGGAGTATTGTGTTATGAACAAATTGATCAATTCCTCAAATGTTTGAACAGGAGGTGTGATTTTCGATAGCCATTCCATAGAGTGACTTCCAAGACTCCTAGGGAACAAACACATCAAGTAAGTGTCTTCATGTGCAAATTCTAAAGTCATGTTTCAGAAGTCTCTAACGTGATCAATTGGATCCGATTTCCCATTATAACGATCAAATTTGGGAATTTCACAATGTTTGGGAAATGGAATCATATTGAGACTTCTATCAAAAGGATAAGGACATATGTCATCAAGAGTATATTTCCTTGTTGTGGTCCCCCCTTGTAACTCTTTGATTTGTCCTTGGAGTGCCTTAAATTGTTGAGTAAGAACAGTAAGATCGGATGGGGATGTTTCTTCTTCTTTGCTCTTTAATTTCTCAGTATCAAAATCCTTAGGCAGTTTAGCTCCTTGATCAGCTAGGAAGAGAAAATACTTTTCCTTGTCACATTGCAGGATCTTTTCTATGGCTTTAAGAAACTTGGGGTCTTGTTCAGCCTCTCTAATGTGAAGTTCTTCCTCTTGCTCATCATCACTATCTACAGGAGTTTTGTTCATGTCTTTGTACTTATGAAATGGGTTTATTTCTCTATTATCCATATTGTCGTCATTGAAAAGAGGATTGCGATTCACACGATAATGAGGATTACCACGTTCACCTTCTTCTTGAATGTTATGGGTGGGACCTTCTCGTTGAGACTCTTCTCCTAGTTTGTTGTATTGAGATCTTGTAAAAATAGGCATATGAAAAGAATCCTATGATATGATCAAAGATGCTTCCAATTCTTGATTGTGGCTTCAAAAGACGAAGGATATCAGAATCCTGTTTGAGGGAAGTTGAATCAATAACCCAAAATTTTGTTTGTGAGGTGTACTCCTAAAGTTTTGATCCCTATTTTTTTTGAAAAGATTTGCAAATCTATTGAAGGTCACTAAAGGATTTGACTAGGATGCGTTGAATATTCAATTGAAGGTTGTGGTATATTCTCAAACTCAAGAGGTTGATTGAGATTGTGACGTTGAGATAGAGCTAATCTTTGATAATAAGCTTGAGTAGCTAAAGGTTCTACATCGTACTCGTCAGTGAATCCTCTAACGTAGTCTTGGTATCTATGGAGAAATTTGCGATAATGAAGCAAGACGTGTCGAATCTTATACAAAAATTCTCTTCGGTCCAAAGTTTCCTTGTAACTTAAGTTCGTTTTGGGTTTCTTGATCCTATTGAAGATTGATTTCTTGATGAACTTGGTTGATTTCCACTTCCTCAACATGGGAGAGAAATATCAGAAATTTGGGTCTGTGTAAGTTTTTCTGACATCAACCAAAAGTGCTATTATGTTCCCTAAATGCGCTGCAGAAAGAGGTATATGCACTGGAGAAAGAGTCAAATGCGCTGCAGAATTCCTTGAATGTGCAGAAACAGACCTTAGATGCGCTAAACCCAGAAGCAGATGCGCTAAAAAAGTCCCTAAATGCGCTGAAAAATGACTCAGATGTGTTGAACCAGGCAGTGGATGCGCCAGAACAGATTGTATATGCGCTATAGTTTTTCCTAGATGAGCTAAAATAGTTTTCCCAAGACAGTTTTTGACCAGTTTTGAAAAATTTCAGCTAAAGTTTTTCATGTTTGTTTTGGATGATCCTTTATCTGAATTAATGTTCTTGAAAAACACAGCAAACAGTCTGATTTAAGTTGAATGTAACCAAGCACAAAATAAGACAAGCACAACTTAAGTTAGGCCAGGACAATATCCGCTAGATTCCATGTGGGTTTCCCCAACCGCATATTAGTAGCGTGTGAATTCAGAAGCTTGGCTACACGAGCTCCCCCTTACAGTGCACTCTCTTCTCAGGCCAACCAAGCTTCCAACCCCCATGAAACTCCCATGGCAGATTGATCATCTCTACTAAAGACTGCGAAAGTGTGGAAGGCTTCACACCGACCGGTGCTGGACTAGCAAATAGAAGGTTTTTGGCTTACTACACAATGGTTTTTAATTCAAGACCCTCGTTCGAGTGGCCATACATGGGGAAAGAGATTAATCACCATTAAGGTGGCACTCCAGCCTGAAGAGGTTAAGCTCAACAGGGTTTAAGGGAGTACAACTTCGTCCGTATGACACATCTGCACAAGCAACCTTAGGTTTTCCCTTAAGATTTACATTTATATACCAGTCGGGGGTAGCTTGGCCTTAGCTCCGTTGCCGGTTTGAGTCGCGTTGAGGTGATGAAATCCCCAGGTAGGCCCAATTTCTAGAGTCAATAACCATTTCTCTTACACCCAGGATCACACAAGTGCGCAAGGGGAGATGATACTTCGATTATCAAGTCAAGGTTACATAGGGAAAAGTGGGTCTGACTTTTTGATCACCTAGTTTGCACAGGGTGAGAGCATAGTCACCTACCACTTTCAAACACAGTCAAAAAGAGTAGACAGATTTATTTTAGATGCACCAAAATAAAAAATGATTTAATCTAAGTGAAGATTTTGCTTCACAACAGACATGGGGTTCGTTTTAACTGCAATGATAAAGATGTGGTGGCTACCCTAGATTGATTCATTTTAAAACCAGCAAGTAAAAGAAAGAAATTCTGTTTGCGGAAGGCGTCGGACTCAGAATCTCTGTTACAACCCAGATGCACCGAAACAGACAATATATGCGCAGAAAAATAACTCATGCGTGAGAAAATAACCCAGATGCGCAAGAACAGAACTCAAATGCGCAAGAACAGAACCTAAATGCGCAAGAACAAAGACCAAATGCGCAAGAACATAGACCAAATGCGCAAGAATAGAGACCAAATGCGCAAGAACAGAGACCAAATGCGCAGGAATAGAACCTATATGCGCTAATTAAACTCCTAAATGCTCTTCATAAATCCCTAGATGCGCCATCCTGTTCCCTAAATGCTCTTCAGAAATTCCCGTATGCGCCGAAACAGTCTTCATATGGGCTAAAATACCTACAAAATGGAAATTTTTTGAATCTCCCAGACGCGTTGCCGAATGTCAGAAAACCTGCAAGAAAACCTGCAAGAAAGAAGTCTAAAATGGGGGCATAGGCCCCACGGTGGGCGCCAAAAATGTGACCGAAAATATGCATAATAAAATGAAATAAATACTATTTAAGCACACCAATAAGACATTGTATCAAAACAAACAATAAAAGGTAAGTAAATGCAAACTCAATATTCTGCTTCGATTGTCGTCTTATTGTCCTCTATCTTCAGTGTTTTTGTTGATTACAGCTTTTGCTCTCAGATTTATGTGCTAGGCTCAACAAACTATCTTCCTAAAGAACGAGATTTAAATATGATGCATGATGCAAGATTAAGCCATGATATGGAATTGAACTAATATGATTGAAGTAAACATGATGCTATGATGTTAGAATGCTAAATGAATTAAATGCATGAACTCTAATTAATTGCCTATCCCCAATGCTTAGATTCACACAAGTATTTATAGAGTTTTTCGAAGGATTCTGATTGGCTGTCTTGATTAACGGTTGTGATAATTCATGGCAGATCGAATGGCTGAAGATGGATGAAACTGAAGAGAAAATAGAAGAAAACCTGAAAACAAGATTTTTCTATTTTTATGAGAGATGAAAAGATAAGAAGATAAGAAATCATCTTTCTTTAAAAAGATAAAAGAAAGATTTAAAATCTAATAAATAATGAATTAAAAATTCAATTATTTATTTGTGGATGATATTCAGCTTTTTCTCAATTAAATGAAATATTTAATTAAGCTTTTAAAGCAGAAGAAAGTTTGTGATAAGAATAAAGCTTTAATTAGGATTTTTGAAGAAAGCAGAAGATCTCATATTTAAATAAAATATTTAATTATGATTTAGAAAGAAAGCATAAGATCTTTAATTAAATAAGATTTATTTAATTAAATCACATTTATGAAATTAATTAAATGAAACATTTAATTATTTAGAAGAAGAAATTAAAATAGAAGAAAGAGAGATATTTAAACTTAATTAAATCAAAAGATTTAATTTAAATTCAAACAATGATAATTAATTTAAATAAATAAAATGTATTTATTTAATTAATTAAGTGGACATATGAAAATAATTAAATAAAATAAATTTATTTAATTATGGAGGAATAATAAGATGAATGAACAATATAATTAAATTAATTAAATTTAATCATATGTAGAGGATTTTTAGAAAAATTAATTAAATAATAAATATTTAATTAATTGCCAGGATTATAGACATGACCATTTTTATGCGTATACATATATATATATACATATATATATATATGTATATATATGTATATATACATATATATACATATATATATATATATGTATATATATATATGTATATATGTATATATATGTATATATGTATATATATATATATGTATATGGTGCATTGTATATTATTTGTAGTTTATTAAATTTCTATATGACTGTGTTAAAACAGCTAAAACAATTATATTTAAATTTAAATAGTAGTTATAGTTAAATAGATTTACATTGTCAATTTTATGATTTGTAATGACATTTAATGTGGAAAGATTGATGTGGTTAAACATACATATAATTATATCGATTTATATATATATATATATATAGTTGTATATGTATATATATATGTATGTATATATATATATATATTTGTAATAGGGATAAATGTTGATAAGATAATTAAATTCGTTATTTTTAATAGAAGGAATATAAATATATCCTTGTTAGTTAATTGCGTTGATGTAATTAAGCAAACAAACTATGTCTTCACAATCCATTGTATTGCTAGTTAGGGAGATAAAGTTTAAGTAATTGACTTAAGGATATTTGGTTGGAGAAATTTTTAACGTGAGAAAGATGATATAAAGGAAGTTGGCTAAATAGTATTTTTGGTTATGTAACTTATGGTGTAATTGATTATTTTAAAGGATTCTAAAAGCATTGCCTTGTAAATGCTTAGATAAGTTATGTAATCAATCTCTTATGATGGATATTGTTTTTCCATGTGGATTGTGCTTCTCTTTTTGTTTTACTCTGCTTTTTGAGGAGATTTTATGTTTGTACATGTTTTGAGTATGTTGGGAACTCGCATTGTTTATGTTACCCTCACTTGGTAGTTGGTTGTAGGCTTCTAGAGGTAGTGGGGTAGAGTGGATGTACGTTGATTTTTTTTGTGGTTAGTGCCCTTGTGGATGGTTGGTTATTTTCTTTTTCGTTCTTATATGGATGTACCTTGTTTCATGATCCTTCATGTCTTGAATTATTATTTTGTGCGAGAAGGCTCTTTCCTAGCCTATATTCTTGGTTGTTGTGGTTCTTTTTGTGTTTACATGCTTTGGTACACCCTTGGTGTTGTGATTTTTTTTTTGGGCTATTAGGGTGGGTGGCTCATTATGGGGGCCGGTGCACAAAGGGGTAACTTGGATAACCCATGAACAAGTTGGTTAAACAAGTGAAAACCTAATAAAACACACTAGTGGGTTTGGGTAGGTTAACATTAACTAAAGATAAGTAAGATACCTAGTCCACGCTGTCAGCGCTTTCACAGACTAAGGGTGGGTTAAAAAGGTCATGGTCGGCAAGGTCGTTACCTCGTCCTCACGAGAGGCTAGTGGTCTCACACGTGTCACTCTATGGGGTTGGCGCCCAGTGAGGGGCAACCAGGATAACCATAGATGGGGGTCAATGCCTGTTGAGAGGCAACCAATATAACCCATAATAGGGTCGTGCGATGACACTCTCCCATCGTACCCCTTGCCATTATCTTTGCATGTCTCTGGAAGCAGGCATCTTGTATTAGTCATTTATGTTGTTTATCATTCTGTTCTGGTTGTTTTTCTATGGTTTGGTCTTGTGGTCGTTCTTCTTGACTGTCTTGGTTGTGGGTCTTTCTTGTCATCTCCTAGCACGAGGGGTGGGCCTTCAAGTCCACGTGGTCGGGTGGAATGTGCTACGCACCCCGTTGGGTTCCTTGTCAGTGTTCATGTAGTGTGGTGTTACAATGATGTAGAGTGTTCCAGAGTTCACTATGTATTCAGATGTATATTCTTTATTTTTTTCATACTCATGTATTTGATGTACTACTCCCACACTATGTCAAGAAACAATGATGTAAACTTATGTTATTGAACGATGCAATGTAATGAAAACAAATGTAATGTATAATTGTACCTTTGTATTCCTTATGTAATTAATGATTGTGGTTGTTGTCATTTTGATGTATTGTATCTATGGAAATATGCTCCTTTGTATTCTCATGATTATAATAGATGTTTATGGTTATTAAAATTGAGTTAATTTTGTTTATGTTGAGTTTTCACATGTGAATGCTTCTTAGTGATGGAATTATAATGGATGAATTGTTTTGTTAATGAATTCTTTGTCATGGGTTATAATGCAACTTGGAAATTCATTTGTTATCATTGTTATGGGTTTTAGGATACGTAATGTCTTCCTGTGTACCCTAGAGGACATAGTTTGCTAGTGTATGTATTTAATTGAATGTCGTGCATTGAAACTTAATGTGCATTTTATATATGCTAACCTTTTTTTTGTGGTAATAGTTGTCTTAGTTGTCCTTTGGGGTTTGCACGATGGGGCATAACATGGTGAACCCCCTTGCATTGCATTAGTTTGGTATCAGAGCTCAGAAAGGTCTGGGTAGAGAAAAAGTTTGGTGTTTGTGGTTGTGTGGTTGTGTGTTTGTGTAGGTTAAGGAAAGAACCTGGTGGCCAAGAGACTAGGTAGAGGAAAAATGGGAAGATTTAAGTGAGGCAAAGAAGTTAGAAGCAAGGTTAAAGGGACTTGCTTAGAGAAAATATGGATTTTTTGAGAAGACATTTGCAGGTAGAGGGTTCATAGAGGAAGAAAGAAGAAAAAGAGAGAAAGAGGCAAGATAAAAGGATGAGGCAAGAAGAGTTTGAGAAAGAGAGCAACACTGAAGCAAGATATAAAAAGGTTAGATTTGGAGTTTAGGAGCCCCAGTTGATGATAGAGTAGTTACTCAAACAAATGATAAGTTGGCACTTGATAGTAAAAAGGAAATTTGTGTGGCCTATTAGTCAAAAGAAGGAGACTAGCAAGGATGGCAGCTAGAAGGAAAAAAGAAGAAGAGATGCAGACATAGTTGAAAGAAGAATAATTTGAAGATGCAGAAGAAGAATGCATGAAGGTAGATGAAGAGCACATGGAAATGGAAAACACTTCAAGACTTGAAGAAGTTGTAAGAATGGAGGTGAAGGATGAATTGATTTTGGAGGGAAAAGATGAGAAAGAGAAAGATGAATTGATGATGGTAGAGAAAATTTGGTACAAGAAATATGAAGGTATGATGCTTAACATAGTATTTTTTATTATGATGGAAATTTTGAGGGAAATTTAATTAGAGTTCAAAGTGAAATAAGGTACCACAACAGGGTTGGTAATGTTTTCAAGCAAGAAAGAAGATAAAAGGCATCCATCAAGCATAATGTTCATGAAGCAGTACATCAGGATGAAAGGTGATAAGAAATTCATATTATTGACCCATTGGAAGGTCTACCAGATGATAAAAGATCTGCTGCAAATCCCTTTCCAAGGGACTTGGGATTCTTTTCAGGCCGGGTGTATGGTGCAAGAGCACCTTGTTGAGTCAATTTTTCCAAAATGGTCATTTTTTGTGTACTTGGTCAAATATTAGGATTTATTTATTTTTGAGTCTTTTGTATTTAATAAGGTATATTTAGACCATTTAAATTTATTAGGCATGGTTGGGAGTCATTTGGGTTAATCTTGTAAAATTTGCAATTTTTTTGTAAAAGTTGTCATGTGTAAACTTGTCAAAATTGCAAAAATGCAATATAGTGGAAGATGAAAAGTAATAAGTCCTAAATTTGGTTGTAATTGACCCCATCTTGTTTGTAAAGGATATATTTATTCCTCATTCCATCGTTGTATAAGTAGGTGGTTGAGAATTTGAATGACAAATAACAATATCACCATAAAATTCTGTAATTTTTGAACGTTTTCTTCTATTTCCATGCCTTGTATAGATTGGTACGGGCAGATAATGGTGCAAAAAAGGATTGTATGTTAAATTAACTCAAATATACTTTCAAATGGCGTTGCTCTCATGTTTATTGGTTAATATTTGCTCAAGTTATGACAATTTTACTCTAGGCGGTAGATTCAGATTTGAAGGGGGTAGCAAGCAATAAAAATTCAATATCTTTCATTTCTTCCATTGAAATTTGATAAAAAATTTCATGGAGGTCTGTTTTAAGGTAATGAATGATTTCATTTTGGTTTCAATAATTTTGGAGTAGATTCAAGTGGAATTTATTGATGCCCTAGGTGACTGTCATAGTCTTTTTAAGCAATTTGGGGGTTTAAGGCTAGGGTTTGTTAAAATCCTTCAAGAAAAGAATGGACAATGGTGGAATAAGCATATGCAGGTCTAATTATATGTGTTTGAGCCATTGGAATTTTTTTTGGTGTTTGGAAGTCATAGAACCAATAAACCCCTTTTGGCACAAGCCTAATTAGGTCTAGGCTAGGCATGAAAATCACATTTTTGGAGCAAACCTTACAAAGGAACCTATGCCAAATTTTGGATATGTATTGTAACCTGATAATTGGTGTTTGAAACTATTTTTACAGTATTTTTATCTTCTCTCTATCAAAAGTTATTTAGGGCTGTCCTAAATGGAAGATCTACTAGAATGTGGTAGCATACTTGTGAAAATCCATTAATTGAAGGAACTCCGAGTTCTTGGCATCTAAGTTGAGTTTTTTGGGTTGAGAATAGATTTTGTAAAGCCTCTTTGGAGTTGATTGAAGCCTTAAAAGTCATTTGAGTCTATTTTGGGTGTTTGGAAGCTTTGAAAGCATGTGAGAAAAGAGTGAGATTTTCAGTTTTTATGCCAAGTGCATGACATATTGAGTTGGTGAACCCCCTTGCATTGCATTAGGGAGTCAGTGTGGTCAAAATTCTAGTCATCTACTTTGAATAATCGTAGCTGGATTTATCCAAGTGGGAATTCAAAAAATATTTTCTTTTCCATCCTAGGGTTTTGAAATTTTTGAGTCAGTTAAACACATTGCTTGGATCCAAAATCTTGAAAATAAACATTCAACAAGGTTATCAAATTTCAAACCTTTAGAAGAAGAAAATACCTTTGAAATGTCCAAGTTTTACTGTTTGTACCTAGGGATTCTATCCTTAGAGGCTTCTAAATATTTGGACCCATATCTCAATTTGTTCTCTTCAAAGTCAACTTAGGAAAACTATGCCTTTGATTCTTTGATTTTCACATAATGGACCTTGTGGAATGAAAAGGAGTTGAGACATAGACATTCATTTTGAAAAGCTAAGCAAGAAAGTGTGAATATGGTAAAAGAAATTCATTAACCAAGATTAAATCAATTGAACCCCACACATGTACTTGTTATCTTTTGTCTTATGATCTTCGAAGAAAAACATTGGTCTTTTGGTTTGAACTACTCATAGGGTAAAGCATGTTCTTCACTATCTTGGTCTTGTAAACAAGGTTCTCCTTAGGTTCATTTAGGATCAAATCAATCATTTCATCCATCTCAAACATCAATCAAATCCCATCTCACAAACAACTTTTGAACCATTGGAAAAATCATTCATACTAGACTTTTGGTAAAATCCTTCAAATCAATATGAAAATCTCCTTGTTTGGCTAAGTGTGTGTGGATGAATCCTTCCTCATACATCTAGTTAAATTATCATCCTTGTGGAAAATTTTATTCCAAGATGACATCCAACATCTTGGGGTTTAGAAGTCCATTATCCAAATCAAATCAAACCAATCCAATAAAAAATCCTAGAGTCTAGCATTGATCCAAGTTTCCTAAAAGTTCAACACCCATATCATTCACCCACTTCATCCTTCATCTCATCATTGGTCCTAAATTCCTTAGTGGTCAACAAGGTCAAAACACAAGAAGAACATGGAATATAAACTTGCTCCATACATCATGAGCGATCTAAGTCAACCAAACTATCAAAGCCTTACAATGCCAATGGATTATCAAAACTCACATTTATACAATCCATACATAGGATCACTATCTCCTACAAACTTCAATGGTACAAAAAATGTGAGTATGCCCAATCTAAATTTTGGAATACCTTTCCCTATGGTAGATTTAAATAAAAGTCAAAACCTACAAATCTATCAACCAAACAATCAATACATGAGTCTTCAACAAAAAAAAGATTATCCCACTAAATCCATACATGCCAAATGTGAATATACCAAGTACAAGTCTACCAAACACAAACATTTCAAATCCAAAATTGGTAAAATTTGGGATAGATATGTTTGCAAATCATACAAATTTTGTTCAAAGTTCAAACAATATGTTAACAACTCCATGTATTGATCCAAGTCAAGGTAACACCATACAAAATCAAAGTTACCTAAATCAAGGCAATGTGATTCCCAACCACAACAATGTTCAATTTCAACCTATAATTCCAAATATAAACATCATCCCAAATAAGAACATTGTCCAAAATCAATTTGTCCATGATCCCATACAAACACAAGTATACATTCCAAATCTGCTTGAACAAAAACCAAATCAACTATATCAAGGGTGTCAAGATCAAATGTTGTGAGATAAAATTTGTACACTTACCAAAATAGTTGATTCATTGCACCAAGAGACATCTCCACCCCAAAATCAATACGCTCTTCCATTGGTTAAACCATGTCATTAAAGCATTGAGTTGTGTCCACAACCACTGCAAGAACAATATCTCCAATGTCAAGAGGTTGGATATCAAAATCAACAACATCAACAACAAACCCAATCACTACATCTCCAAGATCAATCACAACAAGAATCCCCTCAACAATCACAAATCTCACAAGATCACAAATGTGAATACACTCCTTTTGGAGATCCAATCAAATCAATGCTAAGAAAGATACTCGATGCAAAACTCATCACTCTTCCAAAAGTAAGTGCTTTCAACTTTGTCTTGGACTTCCCTTGGAATAGGGGCAAATATTACTGTGAGTATCATAGAGAAAATCTTCATAAAACATCAAATTGTATTCAACTCAAAAATCTCATCCAAGGCCTTATTGATCAACGAAAAATAATTATTGAGGACAATGATCAGGATTCAACCACTAGTGATAGCAGTGGCAATCTCTCCACCAAAATTGTTGAAAACAATGATCAAGATCTATCCATCAATAAGCACCTTGAAGATGTTTCTACCTCATCCAACGATCAAATCAACATATATCTAGAGTCACTTTTCAATCATGATCAAAATCCACCAACAATACCCAACAATGATCCAATTCAAGAAATGTTAACATCATTTGATCCTATGGTTCGAAACATTGAAAATATTTCCACCATAATTTTTGAAAACAATGATCAAGATCTATCCATCAATGAGCACCTTGAAGATGTTTCCACCTCATCCAACGATCAAATCAACATACATCAAGAGTCACTTTTTAGTCATGATTAGAACCCCTCAAACGATGATCTATTTCAAGGAGTGTTAGAATTATTTGATCCTATCGACATAATCCATGATCCATCGACCAATGATCATGTTGAAAAGGTCTTTACATCACCTAATGAGTTAGAGAACATATCTCAAGAATTTATTCCAAAACATGATAACATCTTTCACCAAAGTCTAGCAATGGTCCTTTCCAAGACATATTGACATCCTTTGACCTCATGTTTACAAATATTGAAGAAATCCTTAACTTAACACTTGATCCAAATCCACTTAAAGATCAAGAGGATATTGAGCCACTTCTCATGTCTAATGAAGATATCCAAGAACCATTTGTAAGCAATCCATCCTTTGAAGTTGACCCATGTCAAGAACTTGATCCAAAGCATGTCAAAAGAAATTCCAAAATTTTTCAAGATCAAGAATTCGTATCTCCAAGATATTACAATGATCTAATGGGCACTCTCCTATCTATGCAAGATATCACAAATGATGATCATATCCATATAGCACATACTCCTCCATCTACCCATGAGATGCTTTCTTTGGATGGACATGTAGATGATCTTCATTCAAAACAAGAGTCTCATACTCTTGATATCATTAGCAAGGAACAAGAGTCTCCTACTCTTAACATTTGTACACATGATCAAGATATTGAAAAATCTAGAGACATCAAAAATGGGTCATGAAGAAGGCTTCTACAAAAGTTGTGAATTAGAAACATCCTGTGAAGGCATATCAAAAATGAATCATAAGGGAAAATTTTACGTGGACAGTGAATCATCGACACCTCTTGAAGACGCATTAAAATCTAATATTTCACAAGATCAAGCCAAAGATATGAATTAGGAAGTTATCCCACTTATGGAGGATCCTATCACTTTTTAACTTGGATCACTTACCTTTTTTAGGTCAAGCTATCTTATCAATGAAGAAGCTATCACCTTTGAAGATCCACAACAGAGCAGAGAAGGATTAGCACCTTGTTTTCAAGGTAAATCATATCCTATTGCAAATAAAATGTTTCAACAGATGAATTATCAAGGCAGAGGATTAGGCCTACATGAACAGGATATCCTAGAACCAGTGCAAATAATTGGAAATCCTAAGCATCAAGGTCTTGGTTATTCAAAAATTAAGGGACCTAAACATTTCAGTGATACCTCTATAATACCAGGGGAAACTTTATCTAGTGAAAACATCATCAACATGGGGAGCACGAAGAATCCTTATGATGAAACTGATGCCAATATACAACCAACCACTTCACGAATCTTAATCTACCCATCACCCCATCCACGAATTGGGACTGAAATCAAAAGAAAGATTTGAATCAAAGCACAAAGAACATTATCAAAGAAAAAGAAGCTAAGAAGCATAATGGACAAACCAAACACTCATGGATATTGAATAATACAAAGAAAGATTATCCCTATCAAACTCCATCAGTCAAAGAAACTATGGGGAAAAATAAAAAAGGGAAAAGTATCCATCAAAGATGCCCACAAAGGAAAAAGCAGGCTTCTCAAGCAACGCACAAAGTATATCAAGTAGTTGGTCCTAATTCCACACACACTTTTGTATCCACCCATCACTACTCATCTTCCCAAGTTTGGAGAGTAAAAGGTTCCAAACTATCAACCAATCCATCTTTTATTCCTAAAGACACTCCATCCATGCCTCCACATATGATATCCAATTCTCAAATTGACCATGTATTGGTAGCCACCCTTCATCATAAGGATTCAGAGGGCATCCTATTGCGATGTGAGCACAAAGACAGAGTTAACTCCGATATCAACAAAGTAGATCAAGAATCTCAAAAGTTGTATTTAAGTGCACGTATCTTGGAAAAGCAACTTCTTCAAGCAGAATATCAATGGCACATTATGACAGAAGCATCTACATCGACACCACTAGGTGGTTCAACATGAGCTTAAAACCTTTCAGAAAAATCCAAATAATAATAATAATAATAAAAGTCATGAAAATAGTAAAAATAAAAATCGTCCTCTAGTGAAAACCACTACGGTAGCACTTTGGATAGGTACCATGATGAAAACCTGGCAAACATGCGTCATGTGTAGAATCGAGCATCTGCGTGTGCTAGTTTAGGTGAAAGCATCTTATCCCATCCATAATAAATCCAACATTCCATCCATCTTACATCCATAATAAATCCATTTGTCCATGAACCATTTATCCAATCCATTTTCATCCATTTACATCCATCTTCCAAATTATCTTGATCTTGACAAAGTTTGGTGCACACTTTACACTTACTTATGGTAAACATCTTGACATGAGTCATTTTCATTGATCCTATCCTACTAGATAAGCCATGAAGCACTATCCAAATGACCATCCTCTATCCGAACCTATTATCTTATCACAAGATAATCCTTGGCTTACCATATCCATCCATCCATACATTTATCTAGGCTTCCATCCATGGAATTCCATACATTACTAGACACGAGAGGTAGATATTTACATCTTGCTTTAGAAATAAATCTTGATCAATATACTCCAACTTATGTGGTGATCTGAACATTGGCAAACATAAAATCAAATGGGTCAAGCATTTGTGATCCAAAATCTAAATCACTAGCCCATGGCACATTTTGGTGATAAGATGTTCCTTATCAAGTTTGAACATCGATCTGAAAAATCAATATTAGTTGCATCTAATGTGTGCTTCAACATCACATCAAATCATCCAAAACCAACTTTGTTCCAAACCAAGCTTAAAAAATCTTGATCAATCAAATCCAATCAATCCATCATCATCTCAGGATATCCATCCCAATCCTCATGTTGCTTAAGCACTATCCTTGCATTTTTGTGTATCCTCAACAATGTTAGATCATCATAAATCCATTAATCAGATCAATCAACCCTAGCTTGGTTTTTAGTAAAATCCTAAAATAGATCACTGATATTGTCACACATATCCATATCCAAATTGTCAAAATCAAAAAATCCAAAAACATTCAAAACATATCAAAATCCCAAAATAGGTCAAAAAGTCAAAAAAAATGTCAAAAACATGGTATTCGAACTACGTCGTCTCTAAGCGGGTAACTTCAGAATAGTGGTTTACAAATTATATGAGGAAGGGAATTTCATTTTTTTCCTTTTCCCCAAATTCAATGGGTTCGGTCGAACTCAATGGTTCGACCGAACCTCATCATAGGTTCGACCGAACCCACAAACCCTAAATAAAAATAATCATATTTAAATGGGTTCGGTCGAACATGGGTTCAACCGAAACCCATTAAATATGACAAAAAACAAAAACATTCTCATTTTCGATTGTCATTTTCACTTTATTTTTACCAGTTGCTTTCCCTGGTGCTTGCAGTGAACCGAGACTGTGACAGCGAGGAAGCTAACTTCTTCTCTCCGGCGAACTCAAACTCAACTTCGTCTCTCCAAATTTCATCAACCCGACTTGCATATCGAGTGCCAGGTATGTGAAATTCGAATTTTGTAGAGTTCAAAATGGATTTATTTGTTAAATTTTGAAACCCTAAATGCGATTTTTTTCAAATTTGTTGAATTCAAATTGCATTTGTTTGAAAGTTTTTAAAGCGTTTTCAACATACACTATTTTGCTTCCCCATTTTGCATACATTTTTATGTCCTATGTGTAAATGAAATATGCCTTCCCATTTCAGCAATCAAAGCTATGGATAGCCTGCTCTTAAATGGAAAGACCAAGTGAAACATATATAAGAACTTAATAGCATATGGAAACAAACAATATAAAGTTATGAAGTTTAAATAGAACCACAAATTGTATCATTTGTAACATTAAAAATGTCCATCTCTACACATTTTTGGTGGTAGGTAGGTATTGCACAATAAGATAGAGGATGTAAACTGATTAAGACTTGGATAGTATTTTAAAAGGAATTTGAGGTGTGGAAACACTTCCCATATTAACCTATCAAGAGATAAATATGCAAAATAGATTTAATTTTAGTTACAAGAAAAATGTATAAATTATAAATTTATAACATAATTATGTACATGGGAAAATCCTCTTGGAAGAAAAATCCCACAACCAAAAACATGAACCAATTATATTATTTGATAATAATATCATTTACAATAAAATATTCATGTGCATACCCTTATAGTAGTATCATCAACATGTGAATATGGAGTAATTTCTAGTAGCATGATGATACCTACAAAATCATTATGCTTTCTCCATCTCAAGCACCCATAAATAGGAAAAATTTAAACCATAAACCAAGAGTGGTTTACCAAAACCATGAGCCAAAATAATGACCTAAAAATGGCACCAAATTTGGCACAAATTCCAACACCATATTCCTTGACTTGGTTTATAGGATGTATTTAGCAAATGCTTTACATCTTGTCAAAAAAATTCAAATCCTCCTCATAACCGACACTCCATTTTTGACATATTCAACCCATTAGAGATTGATGATGACATTGATTAGTTAACCAAGCAATTGGGGTATATTAATGTTTGAGAGTGTTTTCCTTTGATCTTTTATCTAGTTAAATTTATCCTTTAAAATCTTGTTTTATGGAGTTTTCATCTTAACTCTAATATGGCTAGCAAATAAAATGACGATTGAATCATTTTTTGACATAATAGCTAATGACAACCATATAAAGAGCCACATTAAAGAAGATGAAAAATAATGATCAAGACTATGATTTAGATACATATGTGGCTAAACAAGATATTTTCCTAAATTGATAATTACGTATTGATGCACCTCTCCACCCTAAATATCCTCACTCATTGGCTAGTAATTTATATAATGTATTAGGTGGCTATCCTTAGGGAATTAATACTATTCATAATATTACCACTCTAATGGATTTTAATAATGTTGTACCCTCTATGCATCCATCTACCCTCCATCCTCTTATAATGATTCCTCCTATCATACTATAGTTACCACTTCCATGAGATCCACCACCCATGTCCTACTGCCTTTCTCTCCACTAGTATTTTTCTTATCTCCCATCCTTTTATATATGTTCACACCATTGTTACTACTAGCACTATCCCATACATATATGTTCTTCATACCATTCCTCCTTATCCTATGAAAATCTAACCTTATAGTGTAACTTCTCCTTCCATTACCATGTCATTACCTTTCTATACCTTCCCCTCTTTATACATTCTCCTTTTTATCCTACACTACTCCTACCACTAATATATCCCTATACCTTGGATATACTATTGAAGAAATTTAACTGACTTTCAATATCGCAAAAATTAGACGCATATTTTTAGACATAAAATGTGTATAATAATTTAGCACAATCCATGCTTCCTAATTCAACTTCACTAATATCTATCGAATTAACTTAGGTTCATTACAATAAGATAATAATATAGCCATAATTAGTTATCAAGATAATGGTAAAGTTTTCAATAGCCATATTTATCCTTCCACATGCCACCATTAGACATACACATAAGATTCATGAACATCCATACCTATGAGCATCCAAATACAAGAAATATAACTATATATCATGCACATCATCAACATACACATAAAATATCACACCCATCATCAACACAACTAATAGTTCCCATATCATATTATCTATGTTCTCATACAAATGTGTCTTCAAATACATCAAAGCACTCATGAGTAAATCCACTCTGTAGAGCATACACAACTAAAAAGGTGCCCCTAAGGTATTTGTCTCCTATATCTATCCTCTTAGCCTATCCTTCTCTATGGATATGTTCCACTCATATCTACCACCTTGAGGTGATCCATGTCTCAATCCTTGTCAAGGTCACTCCTCCTCTCTACCTATATCCTTTCTCAATGAGCTATATCTATCACTGCTACTCCCCAAAACACCTACATTTAAATATTAAAAAAATGTTTAATAAATCATACAACATTGATTAAAACTAACTAAACAATGAAAGAATTTAATATTATAACACCTTATGAATTGTATTGAATGTCCCCACCTTGAAATTTATAGCCATCAATATCAATCACTTATTCATACTATAGCTTTGTTCTCCAAAACACTCATTTATATAAAAGGTATTTAAGAAAAATAACATTTCGATAAAACTTTTTATCATAATGGATCTTTGAAAATTATTTAGTAAAGGTCTCATTTGTACATCCTTAGTAATCAGAGCAACTTTTGAATTTTTTGGTTAATGTCTTATTGGAAAAACATCATTAAATTTTGAAGTTTACAATCAATAGTCGTGATGACCTCTTGCCTTCAAGAATTTCTATTATGCTCATCAATTTCAAACCATTTTGGGGTTCTTGAATGTTTTTAAATTTTAACAAACTCATTACAAAAAGATGGATTTTGAATTTCTTTTTCTTCTTCACAATGGTTCTTTTCTTATGTAATTTGGAGACACATTGAGTTTCATTGGTTCATGTGAGCTATCAATTTAATAATTGTTATCAACAAGTCGTATATTGAGTGCAATTTCAATGTCATAGGGTTCATATCCACATTAGTCAAGAAATTGTTGATGTATTTCTTCTTCTTCTTCTTCTTCTATGATGCTACTCTTATCAATAGGTGTTCCTACAAATTTTACAATATTTTCACATTCATGTTCAACATTTTTATTTTCAATATTATTGTCACTTTCATTTTTTAAACATTTCATTATATTGAACATTAAAATATCCAATTTAAATGTCATTTAAGGGTAAATAAGGACCTTTTGCAAGGAAAACTAGATGTGGAAACAACTCTCCTAACGTTAATACCTCAGAGAAGAATGCAGATACACTTGTAATTTTTCAATTACAGTTCAATTAAGATGCACTATGAACTAAATACCAGAAACAGAGAATTAGACAAATACAGATGAACACCAGATTTACGTGGGAAAACCCTTACGGGAGAAAAACCCACCACACCAAGAGAAATCACTTTGTATTACAGTAATGGAGATTACATACAAAAGTTCTGACTTGTCTTTCTGATGTCATATTACAATAGCTTTCACTATGATAAATCTTGTACAGGAACCATCACGTTACAGTTTGCACAGAATAGAATTCACTCTGATACAATTCGAACTGTTCACACACCTGTTGATCAAACCAACCATTGAACCCCCGAGCATCTGCAACTGCAAACTATATTCATGGCGTTCCCTATCTGTCGAGTTTCCTCACAGAGCTGTCACAATGGACTGCCTTCCAACGGTTCCCATTCGGCTTCTCCTATTGGTCGACAACGAGCCACATAGGATAGTCTCACTCGGTCAAATGGCTTCACACTGTATTGGCATGTCGATGAGACACAAGAAGTGTCTCCCCGATGCCCAAAAGACTTCATATTTGATATCACCAAGAGTTTACCTATCGGCTAGATGTTACATCGAGTCCTGAGAGCTATCGCTCAGCTTTCGCCATGTCACCAAGACATATCACTTTTGCTGAGACGTCATACCGAAGCTCCACAAGTCACATAGACATGAGTTTTCCATTCGGAAAGATTA